>VYXF01006061.1:1071707-1086975 GCA_013397295.1 Polioptila caerulea | reverse complement strand
GAGCAACAGAGGAATTTTCGATGCCTGGACCAATTAATAAGTTTCTCTCAGCTATATCCAGGGTTGACATATGTTATTTTTTAATGTATTATTTCCCTCATTTATAATCAGACTAAATATAACTGAATATAACATGAAGATACTAGATCAAAATGTACTTCCCCTTCATAAATTCTTATACCAAATTGTGCTGGCAGAAATATCAGACAAGGAATTCCTAAAATAGTGTATTGAAAAAGATTGGCCAAGGTATCCAGTTTCTCAGTGAAATCTGCTCTGAGAATAATACAATCATGAAGAGGATATAGGGAAATAATTTCTATTTCCACATCTGTGTTCTAGTCAAGAATCAGATAATTTGTACAATGTAATACAATAATTTATGTTTGGTTTTTGGTTTTTTTTTTTATAAATAAACTTTGGAATCCATTACATATATTATTGTCATGGTTAGGCACTGGCCAAACGCCAGGTGCCCACAAAAGCCACTCATTCATCCTCCCCAGCTACAGCTGAACAGAGGAGAAAAAAATTTAAACCAAAGGTTCATAAGCTGAGATAAGGACCAGAAGAAACCACTCCAAGGGCAAAACAGGCTCAACTTAGAGATATAAAGTGAGTTTATTACTAACAATATCAGAGAAGGATAATGAGAAGTAAAAAAAGCCCTTAAAACACCTTTTCTACCTGCAACCCCTTCCTCCTCCCTACTGACAGTGCAGGGAGACAGGGCATGGGAGTTTTGGCCAGTTCATCACCCGAGGTTTTCTCCTGCTGCTCCAGGAGAGGAGTCCTTCCCCTGCTATGCCATGGGGTCCCTCCCACGGGACACAGTTCTCTGTTAACTTCATCAGCATGGGTCCAACCTCATAGGCAGCAGCCAAACCACACCTGCAATGTGAGTCCCTCACACAGGCACACAGTCCTCCCAAAACTGCCACAGCGTGGGTCACTCCTCCACAGGGTGCTGTCCTCCAAGGACAAGCTGCTCCAGCCTGGAAGCAGGGCCCCTCTCTCTCCAACAGGTCTCCCACTGGATCACAGCCTCCTCCAGACATTCTGGCATGAGCACCTCCCCATGGGCTGTGGGTGGATCTCTGCATCCCTGTGGATCCCCATGGATCCCCATGGGCCGCAGGGGCACAGCTGCTTCCCCATGGTCTCACCACAGCCTGCAGAGGAATCTCGGCTCTGGCACCTGGAGCACCTCCTCCCCTCCTCCTCCACTGACCTTGGTGTCTCCATGTTGTGTTTCCCTCACATGTCCTCACTCCTACTCTGGCTGAAAAATTAAAACCGCACCCCTACCTCTGCTTTGATTTCCTCTTAAATCTGTCATCCCAGAGGTGTTACCAACCTCTCGAATTGGCCCAGCTTTGGCCAGCAGCGTGTCCATCCTCAGAGCCATCAGGGATTGGCTCTGCTGGACACGGTGGAAGCTTCCAGCAGCTTCTCACAGAAGCCACCTCTATGGCCCCCTGCTACCAAAAACAAGACCATGCAATCCCAACGCAATTATTCATAATAATTTTGGACCTTTTGTACATATAAGTGTGCTTTATAGGTGCATGATGCTATTCCTGCAACATAGTGAAGTTTTAGTATGCAATTAAAATTACCTTGATGTCTCTTCTGACTTCTGATCTAATATATTTGAAAACCCTTCTGTCCTAAAATAAGTGAGAGGAGATTTTCAGCTGCACACACTGAAAAGTTAATTAGTAAATATTGTCAAATGAATATATCTGTCATGCAGTGGCAAACAAGTATGGATTTCAGATGTTCTGACTGTTTATCATAGGCTTTCATAGCCAAGAGAAATATTCACTTTGTTTAAAATATACTCTCTTATTCAATGATGAAATAACAACAGAACTTAAAAAGAAATAGATAAAATTAAAGAAATAGCACTTTATATTGATGCAAAAAGTAATGAGAGATGAAAAATATATAAAATTAAATTTATTTTATTAGGAAATAAGCAGGGTTTAAAAAAGCATTCTGGAATAAAAAAGGAATTTTAAGAGTGGCATAACCCATTGATAAAGATAGAAAAAATATTTATAATGTTGCACAAAATATTTTCACTCTCAATTTGTAGAGAGGAATGAAAGAGTAACTATATCCTTTAAGGGTGAAGAAGTTGTTTCCCTCCTAATAGCATCCAGTGAGGATGTTGAAACATAAATAAGGAGTTTTAAGTCAATAGACTTGAGTAGTCTAAGGGAAGCTCTCTGACTTGTTACTTTAATTTGTACCTGAGACACTATTTTTTAATACCAAAACCAAGGAAGATAACCTGCTTGTTCCAGCGTAAGACAGGTAGCAGGATGTAAATCTGAAGAAAAAGAAAATCAAAACTTTACAGATAATGCACCTTAATTTAAAGCTTTAAAAATCTATGTATTATCCCTTTGTGTCAACAAGACTATATGGGAAGGTAGACCTTGCCAAACAAAATGTTTCATTTTTTTATCATGGAAATGAGCAGCTTGGCTGAGAAAGAGAACTTCCTTTGCTGGTAAGGCTAACTTAAGGAGTTGCCTCTCCTTCCCCCTCAGCCTGTTGCAGAGCTGTTCCATCACTCCAGCTGCTGTTCCAGCAAGTCTGTGGAACTGCCCTGCAAACAGCACGAGAGACTTAAACTACACTTGAAACAACACCTTTCCCCTCATTTTTAAACTCTTCCACCCTTCTTTAGCCAGTTCAATCATGGTTGTATAAAGCTTAATAAAAGGCATGAGCTGCATGGCATAGGTAGGAAGAAGAGATTGAAGGTGAAAAGGTTATTCCTATGAGCTAAAATTGCTACCAAATCCCCCATTTCATAGAACTACCACCTGCTGTTGCAAGGATTAATTCTCAAATGGGGGTGTTCTAATGATTTTTCCACAGTCATTGATACAAGGCCTGGTGCAACACTTTTTTACCAATAGTATGTGAATAAATACAAAATAGTATCCGATGTGTACAGATTTAATCTTAATTATTCTTATGATCCTTAAATATAGGAAGGATGCAGGGAAGAGAGAAAAAAAGTTCAACTAGTGGGAAAAAAAACTTGAGAAACTCACTGTGCTGAACATTTAAAAATAAAAATGATATCTGACTTGGTTGCATAAGCTAGAAATCTCATATGCAGATTACATTGAGAAGTGATTCGAAGCATAGAGCTTAACAACAGAAAGACAGAGAAAACCAATGGTTCTTACAATAACTGGTTTCATGTCTTTAGAGACACTTTGTAAAGGAATAAGCATCCAGACTGTAAAAATTAAAGACTCCTTTAAATGTTCTTGACATTGGATTTACACTCATATTTGCTTCAGTGTCTGTTATGGATTTGTCAACAGTGGTGAATGCCTGATAATCCAAATGGTCAAAAACAGGTCTAGAGAAATTCCTGATAAGATGTTAAGCAGAAAAGATACAAATGCCATCATATGTGATGAACTGTTTTTCTTTTAAAGAAAAGATTGCTTCTAAACGTGGAATGTAATTGCACCTGTTATTTACATGAGCAACAAAAGGTTGTGTAACCTTTTTCAGTATTACAGATCCTTCTTAATAAATCCAGAAATACTTTAATATTTTCTAATTTCCCATATGCTGGTAATTACCATTAAAAAATTAATAGAGGTAGATGCCTCTATAAGTATCAGAGTTTGATGTTTCAGTTAGTGATGCACAGATCTGACTTTCTTACTTCCTGATTGGTAGCCATTACCATTCTGTTGATCTCTCAATATGACCACACTCCCGTAATTTGACAACCAAAATCTCATCAATCATAGCCCTAATTTTCAGAATGATCAGCCCAACATAATACTAGGGGGAATCCTTATCAACAGATGCCTGTTGGGTCTTCTCAACCCCCCCTCCCTGACACAGCAGTGGTCCTGTCTGGACTCCATGCTGAGGGTACATAAAGAAGAAACCAGCAGAAAAATGAATCTGACAATAAAAGCAGTGGTTTTTGCTGGATTAAGGAGTTACACAACAGCAGAAAGAAGCTCTGCTTGCCTGAGAGGTGAGCAGTGGGAGCTAGTGGCTTCAAGCAGGGAAAATGAGGAAAACAGGGTGAAGGGAATTGGCTGGGTCCCAGGTAGTCACAACGAGCTAGACTGGCTCAGCCAAGCATTGAACTGCTCTTTCTTACACAATGTTATCCAACTTTCTCACACTCATGCAACCTGCCAAACTACCTCTCTCGACTCTGTAAACAGGCAACCTCTTGATCTGTCTGGCTTGGCTTCTGCTCAGGTCAGCCACGGAGACATGGTCACTGCACTGGACAGGAATATTTTACCAGTCTCAACAAAGAAAACAGCCTTTTGTAGCTGCTTCTGTTGAACAATATACTAGTGCTTATAAAACCCTGTACATATCCTTCAACTAAATTTACAATTGTGTAAAGATTGAACAATCTGATGAGAGCAATTAAATAATTGCTTGTCTGAGCTCTTTAACCAGCATCTATTAACCGCTGCTCTTTAAAACAGCATCTGTTGACCACTACTGACAAAAGAAGCAGGATAGAAAAAGAGTCTTCTGTTTGAGATACATCTGAGACATTTTTGTTAGCTGTATTTCAACCAAAGAATAAAAAAAGGCTAATACAGAAATAAAATCAGAGGATTTTTCAGTATCACACGATAGGCAATTATTTTAAATTGGGGGTATAAACTAGGGTCTGAGTACAAATTATAAGAGTAACTTAAAGTATTAGAAGTAACTGACAGATGATCTCAAAACAAGTAAACAAGAAAAATATAATTTTGGAATTAAATTTTCTTATAATTTAAGACTCTCTCTGAATGAGAAATCATAGTAATACTTTTGTCCCTATCAACGCTGGACTGATTAGACAGGACTCTCTTTATTTTCCACTTCCTAACTCATTCAGCATCACCTATGCCTCTATCCCAATACTTTTAACTCTTTTCTTTATATTAAATTAGTTATGTATTTTGTGTAAGAACAACATATAAATAGATCTTTGTACACTAGAAACACTCCACGCTTCTGGAATAATCCCCTGACATTTGCACTCAGCATGATTCAGCAACAGGAGACAACACCTCCCCTCAATTTGCTCCCCATACACATAATTATACTAACACATGGTGATTTAACACTGTGAGACAAAATGATCCCAAGGGTTTTCTCCAGCTGGAAGTCTCCAAGTCCCTGTAAAAGAGCAGAAGGCCCTGACTGTACAGCATGTGCTTTATTTACAGTGCAGGCTCTTATTGATGGCCTGAGAAGCAAGTCATTCCCCATACTAAGCTCTATCCATGCAGTCACAGCTGTACTAGTTGTCCCACCCAAAACAGTTCAAAGCAGGTACTTTCCTGACTAAACTGCAATGGTTCTCTAAGAACCGTGGACACAATTTAATTAGGATATCACAGGCTACTCTACCTCTTTAACATGGCAGGATCCTTTTCTTTACCAGAACTGCTAGTTTAAAGCACAGACAACTCAGCTGCTCCAGAAAATAGATGAGAGGGTAAAATATCAAAGAAAGAAAAAAAACAACTCCAAAATAAAAACAAAACAAAACAAAACAAAACAAAACAAAAAACCAAAACCCCAGACCAAAACAGTAGAAAGAAAGCTAGGAGTTTACCTCCTGATACTGAATTTCTGTTTCACACTTTCTTCTTCCTTTCAATAATGTTATTGTATGAAATGTTATACATATTTTTCTCTTAGGCTACAATGCCCTTATCACAGTGGGATCCTGAATAATGCTTCCTAAAAAACCACATACATCTACAGAGATCTTATACACGTAACTCTTCAGTTACTGTAAACATTACAGAACTATTCATCCTTATGAATTCAGGAGACATCTGACAGAAAAGCCAAAGTGCCATCTGAGAGGGGCTTAGAGTCTATCTGGTCCCTGGGTCTCAAAGCCAACAATTTTCAGTCATGCCATGCTAAGAGACATCCAACTCTGTGTGCTCTCACTGGGACATCTGCTGGGGTATCTAAAGTCAGAATATACAAACACTATATGTACAAATCACTTTTTTTCACATCAAACACTGAGAAACCTGAGCTGTAATCTGGCAACTGCTGTGGCAGACTCAGCGTGTCAGGGGGAAAAAAGGGATAAAACCTAATCCAGTTAGAAATACAGAAAAGTAAAGTCAACAGAGCACAATTACTCTGTCTAGAACTCAGGCAGGGTGTGCAAACAGGTTCTCAAAGATGTCAAAAAACCCTTAATCATCGTACCTTTCAGGTTGCCTCTTTTCTGTCTGCTTGAATTAAAAGGTAACAATTGAAGGCTGAACAACAACATAAAAAAAGGATTATAGCATACATTGCAAAAAAGCAAAACTCTCCCTCCAATATGCCAGAAGTTCAGTTCAACCTTTCATCAAGACATGCAAGAACAGTGAGAATGTTTTGGTTTTCATTCTTAGGACACACTAAAATGAACCTTGAATTTTTTTATTTTGGTGCCCATAATAGTGTGTTTCCTTAGCATCAGCATGAAACATTGTTTATGACTCTAAGAAGCCAAATTTCATAGCCTATTCAATTTTAGCCTATTTCACAGCACATCTATGGAAGGCAGGAATGCTTCAGAAATGGCAGTGTTTAATTTCACAGGGATCATCCATTATGACTTCAACCATGCTTCCAAGGAAAACTCCAGTCTATGCAAAAACTTGACTTGCATGACTTACATCTTACCAATTGATATAGACAAAATGGCATTTCACTCAAGCCTCATCTCCTTTGTTGTGCCCCCACCTCACACTTAACCCTCACAGAAAAAACACCAAATTCCTCCACACCCTCACTTGCCTGGGCAAATGAGTGGCAAATTTACAAGTTTTTTAATGTTGTGGCCATGAACCCATTCATTTAAGAAAAGAACTCTCAAATTTCTTTATGTTCATTTTTAAAACAAGAGTGTAATAAAAACTTGTGAATTTGGTCTGTGAGACAAACCACCACCTGGAGCTCACTGAGATAAAAAGAGAAAAAGCTTCTTTTCATCAAGGGTCATACTGAGGGTCACAGTGAAATGCTAGCAATAATCTGCTACTTCAGAGACTGCCTTAAAATCTTCCATCCTTTGGAAATGAAAAATAAAGACATACATTATCTGCCTGGTGATACCGAAGATTAGAAGAAATATTTATGGTAAGTCTTTTATGGAAGCATTAGCAGAATTTAGATGGTTTTATAATTCCTTTGAGGAAACACCACCACCAAACTTGGAAATAGAAGTCAAATACAATTAAACAAATAATATTTTGATATGCTATTATGTTAAGGGATACTACCCAAAGGCAAATTCTAAAGTTGTCCTTCTATTAATTGCCTGAGGAATAAAAAATATTAATGATACTCACAATGACGTGCACCTTTTACATTATGCAAATCTTAGACCTCAGCTTTAATCTCCTACTTAACAGTGAGAATTGTTCTTGCCTGAGGTCCCTACTACTCAAACTTCAAGAGATTAAAAATAGCTCTCCAAACCATAGAACTTTCCTTTGATATAAAACAACCTAAGCCTTTATGAAATGGAAAACTGGCAGTAAGGAACTTAAAAAATAACCATGTTCCTCTGCTAAAAAATGCCTTTATATGAGATTTCAGCCATTTCCTGTATGGCATTAGGTTCACCAACAGTGACTGTGGAGCTCTACTGAAGCCCAGCAAATTTTCAGGTGAGCAGAAACACCTGTGCACATGAGCACATTTGCAAGGATAGCAGAATAAGTACCCTAATTCACAGAAAATGGAGAGGTTGTGTTTAAGCAACAGATGTGCCCATCTATTTCTGCTTTGTCCAAGACCCTCATTAAACCAGTGGTGTATGGTTTAACACAGGGCAGTACCCTCTTTGGCAGGCTACCCAAAAATTGCAAGATGCTACCTTCAGCTACTGTTCAAGTCTAAAGGTCTTGCTCAGAATTGAAGGCTGAGCCAGGTTATTATCCAAGAAATATTATTTCCTTTGAAGCTGAAGGAGGCAAACCAAAAGATATTCCATAAATTAACTCCAAAGAAAACAGTAATTTTTTTTCAGTACCTTTGCCAAAAGTGGAATTTTATCCATAAATTCTATTTTACAACATATGCTGTGAATCAGCACAATGTACAATGAAAAATAAATAAATAAATAATTGTTGGTCATAACTGGTTTGAAACCAGATCAAAAATGCTGAGAAACTGATTAAGAATAGACAGGAATAATTTATAGTTTAATTAATTTTGGAATGTGCCTGAATACTGATTTTTTCTGCAAACTGTGTGTGTTGCAGGGTCAGAAGATGTAAAGAGAGTCAAGATGTGATGGGAAAATTAGGTAATACAGGCAGAGTAGTTCTGGAAATTATGATCACTTGTGGGATTTCACACCACAGAAATAGCACATCAAGAGATCAAAACACCCAATAAAGAAACAATTCTGACCTTGTTGAGAGAGAGAACAAGTTCAGCAGACAGAGAATTTCACTGAATTAAGCATAGCACTGCAAGAAAAGTAGTTTGAATTTCCCTATACATAAGAACTGTAGGCATCTATTATAAGGTGGTCTGTAGTCAAGGACAAGAAGCTGCCACCCATGGTTCTGCCTGGGGCTTGACTGGTCTCAAAACCACAGCTATAGGTACCTCTCTGTTTAGGCTCTCCTTGGAGACTTAACTCTCAAGGGTCTATAATCCCTTTTTTCATCCAACCAGTATCTTCCAGGTTCTACCCACTAAACAGTTCAGACACCTTGTACTTCAGTCGTAAGACTGGAATGGCCCAAACCAAATCATTTGCTCTTGTGAAGAACTCTCCTCATCTTACCAATTCACTTTACAGAATGGTTCCAGAAGCAATTGCACAACTACAACTGAGCAGGAGGTTAATGAGAGTAGGACGTCGACACATCATACAAACTGTGCTTGTGCCACAACTCAAGATGTCAGTCTCTAAACCACTCAGGTATCTGATTTCCTCAGACCATGTTGGGACAGAGGAGCTCCATCAGATAGATGAGTTAGAAGAATGCTCCAGCTTGGAAGGGAGCTTGGTATGCTCCAGCAGGAAAGCTCCAAGTGACTAGACTAAAAAGAGTGTCAGGGGCAGGAAAAATTGAGAGAAAAAAAAAGAACACAGTAGTGGAAGAGACACTGAAGAGAAGGAAGTTGAAAAGGTAAGCTTTAGAGATAACAGAGAAAAGCCAGTGTTTTATCACTCAGAGTTGGCTGACACTAAATTGAATCCATCCAGAAGGACACAGTGTAGAAAGAGCAAAGATGTTCATAAATTGATTTTATTTCTATTACTTTCTATGCATCACTTTTGAGTTTTCCTAATTTAAAAAGTTATAAGCTCATGAAAACCTGTAGTGAGGAGAAGTTGTTGAGTAAGGGCTACTGAGTGAGTTTAAAAGACGTTCACCTTCAGATACTTCACTGTAGAAATAGATCTAGGTAAATCCTAGAACGACCTTTTCAACCAAGCTGGGAGCCATCACATATTTCAGGAACAAACACAGTAACATTTGCAAAGCAATACTTCTGATTTCTTGGTGGACTCAGAGTGTTAGGAATAATTCTTGTTTTTACAGATCCCAGCATGTGAGTAGACCTTAGACCTTCAGTGAAGTAGTCCTAGGATTCTCCAGAGCACATTTACCATGATTCAGGGCAGCCAATATAGCTACAATTAAACTAACTTGTCATAACAAAAAAAACCACTGAATTTTTTGTATAAGATCTTTGATTTGGTTAATATTAAAAAACTGCATATTCCACAGTGAGTTTCCAATTCGTAATTAACTAGCCATTTTTATTGGGTTTACTTTTATAAATATTTTGTTTTAAACAAAACTCCAAGAGGGGTAGGTTTCATTTGCATTTTGTTCCATTTATTCCATTGCCATGAAAGGCAACTCAGTACTTGGCTCTGATAACTGTTCAAAGAACATCATCAAAGTTTTGTATTATATTTGGACCTTGTTTATGATAAATGGGAAACCACTTAGCCTTACATATTGTATCAATAAACATGGAAAAAATACCATGTAGGTAGGCTTCATTAAAGAATGAGTGAAAGACTTATTGAAATTAAGTATTCAGCAAAATCTGAGTATTCGGCAAAATCTTTTTTTAAAAAATTATCGCCATGGCTGGCCTATTTTCCCACATTTATTTCCTATAGGTTGCGAGGATTATTATTTCATTTTGACATATTTATTTTTTCCTATGACAAATCCGTATTCAACAGACAGATCAAATGAATATGCACGTGTTTGACCTATAAATATTTTAAACATTTTTTTCACTGAACATGGATATATTTTTTTTTTCTTCAAAGAAGTAAGAGAATCAGTCAGGTCACAGTAAAACCCCTGCTGCTTGATATTTAAACAGCAAGGGAACAAAAATTTTGCGCTGCCACAGTTTATGCTTCTACAGTTTATGAGAGAGGAGAAATATTCACATCACCAAAATACACTACATCCAATTTTGCTGAAAATCTTTTTTAAAAAATTATAGGTATAAAAACTAAAGATGACAAAAAGAATCACAAGAGTTTCCCCAATAGATTTAGACTTATGATTTTCATAATCCTAAGGGAATTTTAACTGCAGATTGGCTGCTAAATTATCAGTAGATAGAAAAAGATGGTGAGAATATTTCAGTGGAGAACCAACACATTTTATGAGAATCAAAGATGACAAGCTCACAGGTTGCAAAGAAGCATAACTTGTACTGTGAATATTATTCATCAGGTTGAAGCCTTTTTCAAAATATGCCAGGGGATAGTAGAAGGTTGGCAGCTACTCTCTGGGAAGTTTTATTTTGTCAAGAATTTCACAGATGTGATTATGCTGTGTAATTTTAATGTATTTTACCAGAGTCCTTCAGGCATGGTTAACACTCTCCTGAAAAATATATCAACAGAATTGGTGAAGTACTTCAACATACTCAGTGTCACTTACATTAGGCTGGCTAAATAATTGCAGGAAAATTAAAACTTCCTGCTGAGTTATTTGGCACTATTTGCTTATTTGTTATTTGGTGCTACCTGGTTATTAAATGTAAGTCCTCACTATAACAGATGAACATATAACATATATTTATCCAGAAGGGCACACAACAAAAAGCATTCTTTGCCCTTCACAGTTGACAAGTGAGAACTCCAATGTGTTATTCCACAAATAAATTTAAAATATAAGTACCAAAATTTATATGTCAAAAAAAATGAGTGCCAGGAAAGAATGGAAACTATATTTGTTCAATGCTTGCACTGGAAGGGAATTGATCAGGCACAGCAAGTTCAGTAATTCAAAGAAAAGAACTAAACCATGCTACAAACAAAAAAACCCAGAAAATCTCTTCAGTTTATTTTAAGTTAGTGTGAAGAAAAAAACATCTCAGTCATCTCTTTAAGGGCTGTACTGAGTTGGTGTGGCAAGGTTTGGTAGTGGGGAGAGCTAAAGAAGTGGTTTCTGTGTGAAGCTGCCAGAAGCTTCTGGCAGCTTCCCCTGTCTCTGACAGACCCAATGCCAGCCGGCTCCAGGATGGATCTGATGCCAGCCAAGTCCAAAACCATCAGTGACAATCTTTGGCATAATGATTTAAGAAAAGGGTGAGAATACGTGAGAGAACATCCCTGCAGACACTCAGATCAGTAAAGAAGGAATGGGACAAGGTGCTCCAGGTGCCGGAGCAGATTCCCCTGCAGCCCCTGGTACAGAGCATGCCCAGGGAGCCGTGTCCCTGATGTCCATGAAGGTCCACGGTAGTGCAGAGATCCACGAGAAGCCCATGGAGGAGCCCCATATCAGAGCAGGTGGATGCCCAAAGGAGGCTGTGACACTGTGCAAAGCCAGGGCTGGAACAGGCTCTTGGCAAGACTTGTGGATCTATGGAGACAGAAGCCCATGCAGAAGCAGGTCTGCTGGCAGGATTTGTGATTCCATGGGGGAATCACGCTTGAGCAGCCTGTTTCTAAAGCATTACACTCCATGGAAGAGACCTTCCCTGGAGCAGTTCCTGAAGAACTGCAGCTCCTGGGAAGGATCCATGATGTGTGGAGGACTGCCTCCCATGAGATGGAGCTCAGACTGGAGCCTGGAAATACCGTGAGGAAAACAGCGGTGACGGTGAGACAAGTCAATAGCTGTCCAGAGAAACTGTCACCTGTGGAAATATTACAAGGCCAGGCTGGATGGGGCTCTGAGCAACCTGATATAGTGAAAGATATCCCTGCCCATGGCAGGGGGCTGGCCTAAATGATCTTTGAAGGTCCTCTCCAAACCAAACCATTCTGTGATTCTGTGCTTCTGAGCCCTTCTCCTGAGGAGAAAAGAGCGACAGAGACACGGTGTGATGAACTGACTGCAACCTCCCTGTTCCCTTACACTACTGCAGGGAGAAGGTAACAGGAACCAGGAGAAAAGTTAAACACAGGAAGAAGGGAGGGCTAGAGTGAAGGTGGTTTTAAAAATTCTCATTATCCTACTCTGCTTTAATCCATAATACTTTTTTTTTTTTTATTTTTCTCCTGAGTCTGTTTTGCCTGTGATGGTTTTTGGTGAGTGATCTCTCCCTGCCCTTATGTGAACCCATGAGCCTTTTGTTCTATTTTCTATTCCCTGCCCAGCTGAGGAGAGAAGGGAAAGAGCAGCTTTGGTGGGTCAGTCTATCACAAATACCTGACAAGACACACCAAACAAGCACCTCTCTTGAGAGATTTTCAAGAGTAACTGAAGCTTTCCTGACCGGTATCCCATCTCTGGCTGTGGCCAAAAGAAAATGAAAAATGCTCAGAATCTAAATAGAAAAATAAAATGCATTGTCTGCAGCAGACCAGCAAAAACATTGAACCATGAGATTATTTAAATGAAATACAAATATGTTACACAGGCACAATGATTGATATTTTCTTTAGTTATGTCTAAGGAATATTTATAAATTCATTAGTTGCAGCTGCACATCTAATGCTCATAAGTCTAATTTCAGGACTGCATCTATCCTATCATATAGACATTTTGATTCATTATTTTTATTCTATCAAGAGATAATTTTCCTTCTTTTTCTCCACAGCTCTTCAAAACACAACTTCCACAACCTCATTATGTTTTTAAAAATGCTTCTATAATTACACAAGAAATAATATTGCATGTCTCTTTTCTTGATTTTCATTACTTGAGTGATCACAGAAAGAAAAAAAAAATGATCACAGACAAATTCTTGCAACTGTATAGAAGGAGGAATTTATAATTATAATTCTATTAGGTTTTACATTTGCAATAATTATACATTTCTTAAAGTGTGAAAATTGGCTCAGAGCAACCTGAATTACAATAATACATAAAAACAAAGGAGTTCTACATAAATTTCTTCAAGACAAACTGCTGTGCTCTCAAATCAGCTCTTTTTAAATATTACATCCTAGGCCCTGTCTCTTGGAGTATTCTTTATATTCCAAAAGCTCAATATTGGTGAAAATACTATTTCATCAATCAAAAGATATTTTGACATTTGCTTCAGTATGGCCTCAACCTATCATAAGATCAAAAGATATAAAAATGTAGGGAAAAAAAAGCAGAACCATACATAAAACCAATGTTCTTCCTGAATTTTCCTTAAAATGCAATTTATGGTCTCTCCTTTTATAAACAACTTTACAATTAGACCGGTTCCTCATTGCAGTAGGGATAGTTAGATGAAAGATAATGCATCACCAAATCCCAAACATTCAGTTGAGGTTTACAGATTTGTGGGTGTGTTTCCATGCATTCTTTTTCTTGACCCATGTATGTATTTCAATTCTTGAATAGCTCAAGTCCTCTGATGTTTCAGTGGTGTGTTTATATAATGCAGGACAGTTTATCCAAATATCCATTTCTGTTCTAGAAGTTAAAACCACCCATCTGGCACATAACTTGATGCCAACTGTTAAGCACTGAACTGACAGAGGATCATGAAAAAATGCTAATTCTCTTCATGTTTTGCATGAGAACAGTAGAATGAATATGGAGGCTATTATATGAAAATGATTGAGGCATGCCTCATTAACATCATCTTCTACTCTTAACTCCAGTCAATGATTCAAATAATGTCAAGCCAACATTTTCAGTAAATGTGTAAGGAATTTGGCAGGTGGTTCGACTTTCTGGCTCATTTTACGAATACTTCCACAAAACCCAAGTCAAATAATCATCTCCTTCAAAGACTGCTCTCTAAAACTGTATCAGACTGGTGTTTAAAGAGGAGGTACTGAAACTTGCTTCTGCTCTAGTAGTGGTAAGCTAGACTAAGTGCAAAGGGAGCAACAGGGATTTCAATTTCTAGAATTGCACCTTATGATATTAATAAAGAGACATTTCCGAGGTCTTTCTGACAGTTCCATAGATTAAATCTATAAATATGTCTATGGGAGTCAGTGCCCCGGTGGCACCACCAGCCCTGACTGCCCTTTCCCCACGCCACTGTGTTCCCCTGTGGCCCAGGACCCCACACCAGCTCCTGTTCCAATGATTCTGCTGCAGGGCTGGTCTCCAGCTCCCCAAAGACCTGCCTGGACTTCCCCCAGGGAGGTGCCCAATGCCTGGACAGGGTGGGGACAGGGCCTGGCCCCTGACACCCCTGGCCCCCAGGAAACCCTGACACTTGAATAGCATATTCTTTAATCAGTTATTTATTCTACACAATGGAATAAGATAATTAAGTACCATACTCAAACCATTAACTTGTTATAAACTGCCCCTATTAACCATACATCAAATGGAGTACTTTCTCTGTTAAGCCCTGCAAAAGGATGGTTTAGGGGTTATAAAGTGCTTGAGATGGCCAGGTTGAAAAAAACCTTTCAAGAGGTACAATAATACTAAATATTTTAAAACCTTTAATAACACAGCATAGAGACCCTGTTAGGAAAAGAACAGAAGTCAAAGACCAAAACACGTGAAGTAAACTGGTAGCCCCTGAGAAAGATGGTTAGAGGTGCAGAATATTAATTGTTGCTCCTGATCCTTCCTCTTATCCACTAAAAAACCATAAATATTCATTTTTTGGTGTAAGTTATCATCCAATTTTTTTTTCATTTCAGTCTTAACGCAACAGAAAGCACTGGTAGATAGTTTTCAAAAACAATAATTCATGTCAAAAGCAATGAGAATTTTTCCAGATGCAAATCAGGAAATAGGCTGCCTGCTGTTTTTCTATCTTACAAGTATGCTGGAGCAGTCCTTAATGCAAACATTAAGACTCAGTCTCAAAATTT
>VYXF01006061.1:985490-1071627 GCA_013397295.1 Polioptila caerulea | reverse complement strand
ACAAAACAACCACCACCAACAAAAATCAAAAAAAACCCACCCAAAAAACGCCCCAAAAAACCCAACCAAAAAAACCCAACTCAGCTGGCCAAAGGGCAGTCTATCCTCGCAATCCTATTTTTAACAGTGGCTACAAAGAGCTGATGGGAGAAATACAATCGGGAAAGAATATATGACACTTCTCTTTCACTCTTCACTCTTTATTTTCAGCTCAGGGATTTCCAAAGCTGGATAAGGATTGTGTGAATTGTCTACTGGTAAGACAACATTCTGTCTGGATCATGGCACCACTTTTAAGCTTTGGTGCTGCAAAAGATAGTCATTATAGATGGTAACAAACACTGAAATAAAACTGAAAATAAAGCTCAGAGAAAGGGGCTAGCTGTTTTTAAAAGATACTCCAGCTCATTAAAATTTGAAAATAATTTTTCAAAACCCTCTCAGAATAAAATCTAATACTTTCAAAGAGTACTGAGGAATTCCACTGGAGAGAATGAGACTTAAAAAGTCTACCCCGATGTATTAAGAATTCGGTGAGGTCCAGAAGGCTTTGTATAGGAACCCAGGAAAAAATATACAGCTACAAACCTCATTGCTCAGGTCATCTCAGTGCAGTCAAAGCTCAGCTCTATGGAGATGTATTCACAGGTACTTTTTTCAAAGGTTCACGGCTCTTTCTAACCCCCCAATTTATGCTCCAGTTTCAATAACTACAGTTTGTGGCTCTGCTGTCTTACATCTATGGGCGAGAAAACAGCATCATTTTCAAAAATATTAACTTTCTTCCAGATCAAAATCTATGTTTCTCTCTCTACCCAATTTTAGGATGGCACAGGTCAATATTCCAAAGCAAAAGATTCCATTAAGTTTCAATACTTTTTCTTAATGTAATTCAAGAGATGGCATACTATTAAAATATGTATTTTCAAAATTCCCAAGTGGAGACCAGAAATGTTACTAAAACTGTCTGGAGCATGGCTCTGTGTCTGTGCACATGTCAGTTGCTGAAAGTCCCAATTTCTACTCAGAGTTTATGAAAGCCATTGAAATTCCACAATGCCACTGACTCCTGCCAGCACAAATTGAGTCTCAACATCATTCCACAATTTATGTGACTAAATTAATAACTTGTATTTTTCTTAATCAAATAGAGATGACAGCATAAAAACTAGAGTTTTTAAGTTGTCAAATGTTTACTGAGAAAACAAAAGAGTTTTTAAAAATCACAAAACATTATATAAATTTTTCTGAGTGTTAATTTTTGATTGTACACCATATGCAAATTTCTCTTCATTATGGATTTTCTATAGAAATAATTTATATAATGTATTTCAAGGTATGGAATTTTTAAATACATAAATTAGAAATGGATAAGATGAATTTTTTTTTTTTTCATAACCAAAGCTAGGAAAAGCTTCCACCATAATATTCATATTCCAATGAAGTCTTAAACAAATAAATTGCTGCTCTGCCTCCATAACATCTCTCTCATTGTCAGTGGCAGCTGGAAGATCAGCAGGTTTTCATCTATTATCATTACTTACTGGGCTTGATGATGATTACTGTGCCAGTTGAGTCTGGGATCAAGTAATTAGTACTTGTAACCAAGAATGTGAGCCTTATCACAGCTTCTGCCACTCTCATGGTAAATGTAAAGATAAAAACATGTTCTGTATGACCGTATGTAGTTTGAAGTTTATATTCTAATGGACAATCATGACACGATCCCTGATATATTAGTGAGATATTCCTAAAAGAGTTTTTAAATTGAGTGTTTTGAGTAGAATTAATACTTTCATAAGCTGTAAAAAACCCCTTATGCTGAATGGTCCAAAACCTGCATAGAAAAAGGGTTTCTCTGGGATTGTATCTTTCCTGTGGGTTCTAAAAACATTAGTCCTTTACAGTGGCATCGCATATTATGATCTCCACAACCCCAGCATCACCCTCCCCTTCCAGTCACCTGCAGCAGGACACGTGGAGCACTGGCCAAGGCCCTGCCCCGCTGAGTGGGTGCCCCCCAGGCCTGCTGAGTGCCTGCCTTGCCAGTGCCCAGGGAGAGCAGACCCACAGGGGAGCGACACTAAACCCTAAACCATCGCACGGAGTTTGCCATCGCTCCGTACGTTGCCTCTCGTGTTGTTTCTAGGAATGCTCATGAAGGTCTATGAATGGTGTCAGAAGGAACCCAAATTTCAACTGCTCCATGCTGTTCTAATAAAGTTATGCTATTATTCACACAAGAAGACCACAGTGCTATAAAACATGAGAAAAATACTATGAACAACTTTGAAATAAATTCAAGCTGAAGCTAAAAATATCCTGTATACAAAGATGTACAAGAAGATGATTCTTCCCTGAAAATCTCCAAATACTAAGGGATGAGAGAGGAAGTACATTTCTTCTGGTAAAATAACATAATATGTCGTGAAAAAATACAGAAACAAATATGGATAGTGTAAATATCTTAAAACCAAAGCTGTTAAAAAGAACATGTAATCATTCCTTAGAAGAAGAAAACACTGATTTAAAACTGAAGGGAAAAAACCAAAACATGTTTTTGTAAAATTTACAATGAATAAACTTTTCCAGTATAGATAAAACATGAGAATTTTATTCCATATTATTAAGATTAGGCAAGTTTATATTATAATGTATTACCATTTTTAGAATATTTTCACCAAACTTACTTCTATCAGTAAGTAGAGATTTCCTTAAATTCAGTATGTTAATTTTCATATAACTTAAAATAATAATAATTCCAACTTGGATTCTGGGCACAGGCTTCAAGAACATTTTAATAACTAGCATAAAACAATTACTGTTTGGTTTATACAGCATAATCCATTACTAAGCAATATTTATCACATCTACATTGAACAACTTTATTTCCTACATAGAAAAATTACTGAACTGTGGCCACTCCAATTTTATAAATTGGAACACAGCCAGTGTGCCACAGTTCTGAGAGTTACATTGTGGAAAGTGATAATCACTGAATAGTAAACCTTATGGTAAAAAAAATCTATTAACAATACTTAATCCACTGGACTATGAAATTTTGATATGGTTGTCACATTTATGGCTCCAAATTTTCAGGAAAGAGGAGAGAAGGAAAAAAACCAAAAATATTTATATAAAAATATTTTTATTTGGAAAAGATAACTTTTTCTTTGAGTCAGATATGAGTAAGAACTTTTTCTTCTGATAGAACCATATTATTAAAATATCTATAAATAAAATAAGTAAAATTTTGCCTTGGATTAAAAAATGGCTAAAAGACAAAACTTTCCTTTTTTTCCCAAATTATGAAAATGAAGATCTGGATAGTGACAGAAAGCTGGAGCTTGAAGCTTAAGTGTATTTCTGCAGTCGATAAAGGATAAAAAAATATTGAATCCTGGAGTGGAAAATGGTTTATCCAAGAAGCAATGCATTAGGAAAATGATAATAATAATTTTCGTGATCGTCATAGAACAACTACTAATCTACCTTTTTTTCTTAAGGTGGTGGTTGAGTTTATATAGCATTAGAGAACATAAAACCACTGGGCAAACAAAGGTTTATTCCTCAAAAAACTTATCAAGAGATGGAAGAGGACTGAGCCTGACTCTCTCCAAATGAGACACTAGCTGCTATCAGGGCTCTCCCAAAAAATATAGAAGACTGATTCTGGCACCACATACGAATGCTACAAAGATATAATTCGTTCTCAAATACTGTGCTGTTTTTTTCCTGAAGACACTTGAGTGTCATTAGATCCGAAATAGAATCAGATTTCCAACGCCCCAAATGTTTTGCAAAATGGCATTCTTCTTTTTTTGGCTATTAGTACTGATTGCATGACTTCCACTGATATTTTTAACAGAACTGACAGTTTTGAGAAACATTTCTATTGCGTAAAATGAGCATTTCCAAAGGAAAATTACTTCACCAGATATAATTAATTTGTTTTAACATATTCTCCTACATTTTGCTTTTTAGAAGAAAGCACAAGATACTTGATTCTGCTGTTTGAAGCAGCAGCAATTTCATTTCAAAACAAAGATTGATGTAGTTAAATTTCTGCACAATCCCTTCTAAACTAAGAATATTTGCTTGACAGAACTGCTTTATAAAGAAAGGCACATTGTAATTTAACTGCCTTGGATCAAATGAAGTTAGTGACAGTGCCATCCTTATTATGTTGTTCCCATTCTACCCTAATCTGTTTCTAAATAGTGATGGATTTATTAAACTCATCCAGATAGTTCTCGCTTCCAAGATATGACCGTGTCTTAGTGTCAAATACAAATGAAGCCAAATTTCCATACTTAAACCAAAGCTGTTAAAGTATCACCCAATAGCACATGTGCAGGTGCAGATTTAATACAGAATCTCATTTGCCACAGTTTTCTCAGAAATAATCCTTAGCATTCAAGAGCTGCAAAAGTTGGATGATTCTCTAGCACATTTTTTAAAATTCCTTGGCACAGCAGTACTACCAAATATTTTTAATTTAAACACATTTGTATAGATACATTAAGGTCATGTCAGTTTTAATCACCACAGTTTCTAGTTACTATTAAAATCTCTACTATATCTCTGCTTTGCTATTATTAGTCTTTCAAGATAAAAGCAATTTACATTTCATTATTCTTAAACTCCTTAGGGCATACTTGGCAAATGTAGCATTCTGTATAAAGGTTTTATATGCATCACATAAAAACTGAAGGAAAATATCTGATTTCATAAAATGTTGTTGAATACAGGATACAAGTGCTTGACAGCAGGATGTTTACTTCCAGGTTATGAGTTGAAATTCAACATGAAGCTGAAAAGACAAAGCTATCACCAGGTAGTAAACCACCTATGACTTTTATCATATCAAATTCATAGATTTTAGAGTCAGTGGCAACTATTACGATTATCAGGTCTGGGTCCAGATTCAGTTTTTGTCACAAAGCTTTGCAGAGCAATTTCTTCATAAAACCTATGAACTCTCTTTTTGAGATGCATCCTTCTTAGTTTATGCTTCATCTCATGAAGAATCTACTCTACTGTAATATCCACTATCAAGAATGTGTCAGTGCCCACTTAGGGAACAGAATGTTACAAAACACATTAAAAAAAAAGAAGTCCAAAGCCTTTCAGTGTAGATGGCAACATAAAGGAATGTCCTTTTCCAACAGAGATGGAATAGTGCTCAAAGAAAAAAAAAACCAACCAAAAAACAGTACTATTTTTGAGTAAAATATAAAGTGGAAAATATGTAAGAAAAGGGGTCTGCAACCAAGTAAATTGCACAGGACCAGATTCATGAGCTTTATACACTTCGTTTAGACCTACCTCTTCCCATCAGATCTTATTAAAAAGAATATTTTTATTTTCCTTTATTGTTCTTTGGTTTTGGCTGTTTTTCTTGCTACAGACAAAACATTGCATTTTTTATTAAAAAAATACATTTCAAGTTGTATAGCTGAATCCCAGCCTATTAATCAACAATGTAGAATGCTTTCTTCTAACTGCAAAATAGAGCACAAACTGCTTGAAGTGTTTTACTTTAATGCTTTATAAATAGTGGCTAATATTTCAGCTATATAAAATGAGTTATTGATATTTCAGTGCATTCCTATTTGAAGTGCAGAAAGCTTCAATTTTTTTCATTTGTATATAATTAGGCTCTAAATTTCAATTATTTTCTCTACAAAGAAGGTAGAAAGTAGAGATAAAACATAAACTTTCTTCCATATCCATGCCATTTAATATCACAGTCTAAAGTACAAAGCCTTTCTCAGTCACCTAATGAATGAGGTTCTTGTGTTATTGAATAGAGGAACATGATTGAAGAGCACTAACTTTTGTATCATTTAAAAATATTAGTGGAAAAGAAAGTAAGTGGGCTTTAAAGACTAGGTATGAATAGACAGTAGAATATTTAAAAATGTTTTTCAGGATGAAAAAAAAAAAATTTAAAACATGACTTAACTCAGTAAATTTGATGTACATATATCTATGAGACTTGTTTATCTTCCTGAATAAAGTTGTAAAAGTCCTTCCCTAAGTTTTGGAAGTGCTTAATTCCAGCACAGACAGAAGAGAATAAAATAAAGATTCCACACTCCTTTGTACCTTATGGTTTTTGTTGATCACTTGTCAATAAATTAACCCTGTACAAACCAGTGGTAGCAAAGAGGTTGCATATGTGACATTGAATGTAGACTTTGAAAGTGGTGTCTTTCATCTCCCCAGCATTCAGAATTCTAATATAGAGAAAACAAAATCTTGGTTTAAAGCTCCAGCCTCAGGCTGTGCCTTGAGAAACTGCAATTAAAATCCCCCTCTTAACTGAAAAATTTCAAATACAATTTAGAAGGAAAACAGAGAAAATGTGGAAGCACAGTTCAAAGATTTAAAAAATTTCTTGTTCAGATAACATACTTTAAACACATTTATTACTTTCCAATAAGAAAAGTAATTAGGGGAGGAATTAATCCATTTGTTTTAAAATTTTCAAGCATTACTTCCTACTTTCATACATGATTTCCTTTTGTTGTCTCAGGGAATCAAAAGAAATCCAAGTGGTTTTTATTTTTTCCAACGCATTTTAGACTTAAGTGTATTGCAAGCAAATGTTACCAGTTAACCTCTCTATCCAAAAGGTCTGCTTTCCTGTTCTATATTCCTATAATGGAGTCTCACAGACAACAGACAAATATCCCTACTCACCCTGCCCTTACTCTTTCTATAGAGTGCTAGTGTATCTGAGTGAAAATATTGCAAAAAAACATGTTTTTGACATGCTGAGTAATTCCTAAAAAAAACCACAAACAAGTTCTCAGAATAATCATTTATCCCAAACTTTCTTTAAAAAAAAATTAAAAAGGTCCCATCTGATAAGATACTAGAATCATATATCAAAATTAGTTCTCATGCATTTGGAAATTAAAAAAAAAAAAAAAAATCTCTTTGCTGAAAATAGGCATGCGAGTCTTCAGCTGTAAGAATTTTTCAGGAAGTCATGTGTGTCTGTAAAGTGGTGCTTATAATAAAAGTGCCTCTCAGCTACAGTGGTATTGTGTACTTAAGCACATCTTCTGCTTTGTTTGATTTGCAGCCAATACTCTGATATAAAACCAATCATCCTTCTATGTTTTTCTTCTCCTGAACTGTTTGTTTGTTTTGCTGACTGTAGAATGGTGCACATGACAAGGCTGATAAGGAATCCAAATTTATGCCAGCCTGTGCCTGTGCCTACATCCTGTTTACTTCTGTGGAAGCTGACACAGCTGCAAGAAGGATACTACATAGTTCATTATGTCTTAAAAGAGCTTGTCTGACTAGATCAGTTCATCCTGGCAAGTGCTTCTGAAAAACACCTTTGTGGATAAGAACTTCACAGTCAAGTCCTCTTGAACGTTCTCATTTCAGGAACCTTAATGAAGCATCACAATTACAGCAGTTTGGATGTTTCTGTCCTATCATTTAATTTTTCCATACTTGATGACTGGCTATTTGAACAACCACAGTGCATTTAAAATTAATAAGTGGATGTTAACATAATACTAGCAATGAAGATTTTTTTTTCATGACATTGAGGACAAAAGACAGGAGATGAAAAAAGCTTTGCAGGTACAAGATGTGTTATTAAATCCTGAAGTACATTTTTGGTGAATTTTCCTTGCTGTCACTTCAGAAATACTCCCTAAGTTTAAACACAGGTATGGTTTTGCATTCCCACCTTCCTTTACCCACTGGTATCAGAAACAGAACAAGCCTGACACTTTAGCACCAATGGAAGGAACACATTATTGGATTATTGTCTAATTATAATTTGCTTCTGTTGAACTTCAGTTACCTGTTGACTTTGCTTTGGTATTGCTGTTTCTGTTTGTCTTCATAACCAATTCCTTTCAATTTGAATTTCTCCAAAGGCTTGATTAGTGACATGCACTTTAATGGGGAAAATTACTACCTTTTTGCCTTGAAAGATTTAGAAATGGCAATTATAGAAAGTTCCTGTTACAGCTTTCACTCTGAAGCCAAGTCTTTGGAACAAAACTAATACTGCCTAACTTCAGCAATATTGTTTCGTGAGCACTCTAGCGAGCCATTTCTTATAAAATTCACAGTAAGGTGACATTTTTTGCTTTGTTTCTGTAGAGGGACACAAATTTGTTTTCAAAATCTCCACATCTTTAGAGATTTTAGACTTATTCCAGGCTGCCTGGCTGCCACAGTCTGTGTGCTGTTCCATTGCATCTGCTGCCAAATCCATTGTTCAACTACACTTACACTTCTCAGCAGTGTTCTTCATCAGGACACACTGCAGAGGATGAGAAACATTAGCCTGTGCATTACCACTATCAGACACATCCATCCTTAGATTCTTTACAATCACACAGTACCTGCAGATAAACAATAATCCACTGATACTATATATTTTTTTCTTTTTATAGCATCATTTTATCAGATGGAGAACATTTTCTTCCAATTATGACATTTTTTAGCACTTCCTAATATGTTTGTTGCTTTCTGCTCTCTTCTAAACATTTCTATGCTTTTTATTTGAATGTCCTGATACTTTACATTTTCTTGAGCTTGTTTTCAATCATAGTTTGATAGTCCAGTTTTAAAAAACATCATATCTTGCAATGTCTTTCTTGAACAGGAGCTTGATCTTAAGGAGGAGAAATGGATGGTCTCTCCAAGGAGATGCATCTCTTGCAATAGGTTAAGTCCAGTTGGACCCAAGGGGATATTATAAAGATAGGGAATCTAACATTGTATGCTCACTCTTGAGACCTCTGTATGACCTAAATGGATCTAAATTTCAAATAAATTCCTATTACATAGACATGTTAATATGAGAATTCTCTCAGTGATGGATCTCTGGTCAGTGAACACAGTTAAGATAAAGAACACCACTTGGCCTTAAAAACAACCTGTAAGGGATACCAAGCCACTAGAGATGGAGAATCTCAAAAAGCTAAATGGACAAAGGTAATGTCCTGCATTTACTACACAGCTACCAGACTCAAAAAATCCTGCAGACAGGCTATGTAGCTTCCAAATAATCTCTGATACTTTTGAGCTTGACACTGCTCTAGAGAAGGAAAACAGTAACTAAAATGTGCTAAAGACTATCTCTGCTTTTCAGGCTGGCAACTCAGCAGTTTCTAGGCACTTGCCAGAATTACTCAAAATGGAAGAGCAGCATCTAAAGTGCCTGTTGGGAACAGATCCCAGCATATGCTGTTGACTCAAGCCATTCCTGAGAACTGTCTGGGAATTACTAGGCTGGAGCGTATCAAAGCTACAACAGAGAGTATGCTGGTAATAAAAATGCATGGATGGCTGCTTAGCAGTGCTTGAGCCCTTGCCACTGCCCAGTTCCATTCTCTCATAAACACACAAGCCAGGTAACCAGTGCTGATGCAAACTGCAAACAGCAGTACCAGAACTGTCACTGCTTTTCTAACATACTGCATGGTCCTTGTAGATCTGCTGTGATGCACGGGCTTGCTTACACAAGACTCTGCAGGACTCAGCTGCAGCAGCAAAGTAAGACTGAGGAGTCTTTAGAAAAGTATTTATTGGCATAAATTTCACCCTTTTTATAGAAGCAGTAGCATGGGACCCAGTTTTCACATATCAAGACAAGTGTGACTTTTTATATGAGGATTTCAGTTATACAGATCTGGCAGAGAAACTATAACTATAAAGACAAGAACTGGTGAAACTGAGGTTGCCATGGAACATGCAAGATAGAACATTATCCACAGGATTTTTGAAGTTGGATTTGAAGCTGATCTCAGTCTGTAATTGAGAAAGAAACCCAAAAACACCCAAGAGAGCAGACAGGGAACAAGGTTTTATAGTGCTATAACTGACCTTCAAGAGTTCACTATTAAAACATTAACCAGGGATGAGGAATTTCCTTAGACAAAAAGACTTGTAGGATATTATGTAAAGACATCAGCTAATTCTACCCTAAATATCTCATTGAACTTCATTTAAGAATGAAATTCTAGCAAGGTTTCCTCCATAGCAGAAGCTTCCAAGAATACACACACAGGATCACAGCATTTCACTGGAAAGTGTGAGCACAGAGGCCCAAAAGAGTATAGCACAAATTGCAAATGAAAAATTACAGTCTCTTAGGATTTCATGCCAGTGGAAGAGACCAGGAAATCATATATCCAACACAGACGAACTATATAATACACAACCTAAACACAAAGGACCTAGCAAGGAAAATCATCAAATCATCAGTTTACTAAGCAGGAAAAGTCTTCTTTTGGAAGCATCTAACACTCCCATATTGAATAGAAACAGACCTTAGGCAATTAGTTCAGGCTAGACACATAGTTTTTAGATGGAATGTGGAAAAATGTACCATGCTCTTCATATAGCCTTAATTTCCTTGAGCTTCTCAAGCCAGAAATTGCTTCCACCCAAAAGGACATACAAAGCTGCATAAATGAGAGAAAATTTGCTAAAGGAGTTCAAACTAAGAGAAAAATTCTCAAATAAATGCAGTAAAAACTACGTTGATGAACAAAATCCAATGATATTGAGGAGGTACCTACTATTTAACATAGATACTATAAAAATGCCCAGAACATCTCCTGTACATTGAAAAGATTGTGACTACTCTGGGGTTTTTTAGTCCTTCATTCTTTCAGGAGGGAAGGATAAAGGCATTTAGGATGACTGTGACCTAATATTCCCAGAGAATCATTAGGTCACAGACAGATTGCTTCAGATGTGAAGCTGAGTGTCCCATGAACTCCAGGAATTGGCAAAAAACCACCGACTTTCTAGTTTCTTGTCCAAGTGCTGTCTGAAAGCTGGTTTGGCCTGAGTTTCTCTTTCCCCAGAATTATGTCACTCATTATCTTAGAACCTTATGTTACTATTTTAGGTCAGATCTAACATGAAAAGAGTAGTCAAGCAAGCAGTGGTTGTTTTGGATCCTAAAATAATAGAAGAAAATATCTGTGGGAGCTGAGACTATCATTTGAGTGAATTCAGTGTTTTACCACAGATGGGTGGAACTGCTGTTCTATATATTTTTCAGGCTTCCTAATTCATACTGTGCATAATATTACCAGAGGCAACACAGTAGCAGCAAAGCTTTCCCCATACAAAACAGTGTCACGGTATCTAAAACACAGCCACATCTTTTCATTTTTAAGGGCATTTTGACTCTGCTCATCTCAGTTGCATCATTTATATAACAGATCTGTTAAAATTTATGACCCTTCTAGCAATAAATAACAGGTAGTATGAAATTATTTCAGTCAGAAACTGAAGGGAAATTCAATACTGTAAACTCAGTCAACTGGAAACCTGAATTTCAAATCATACGGCAAAATTTATTACAATGAGATCTGCAGCAGTTCTACTATTCATTTTTACCACTTCTATGCAAGTGCTCTCTTCAATCAATGCAAGAATTTGACTTCATCATTTTCAGAAATAAAATGTTTTTTGCTCTTAGGAAACTTCCTTGCCATACTCAGTACCTTTATTCTAACTTCTACTACATCTGCCCTTTGGAAATTTCTTGAGTGTCTCTAATTTTATTGGTTTGCCTGTAAATAAGGTATTGCTTGCATAACAAGATAGTGAGAATTAAGGACTGTTCTGGGAAAGCTAGCACTACTTTAACATGTGTTTGCCATGGAAAGAAAATACCTGTCTGAGAAAACTGTGAAAATTTTTAGACATACTGAGTGTACAGTCTGCATCCTTTAGGGACCTGCTCCCCACACACAGATCCTCATTTCTTGTCTGTTTACTTTCCTTATCCTTTCTCATATAGTCACTCAGCTAAAATAATACTCAGTGTTTAATATAGTACTCAGTAACTGTGCAGCAATAATTGGAAACGTTTTAGGCAAAAGCTCACAGCTGTTAACCTAAACAGAAGTCACTCTTATCTTGTTAAGATTTGTGGGTAACAGATCACTAAAATAAAATAATAATTAAATAATCTATCTTGAGGGTTTTAGTCTTGAGTTCTGTGTGGAACTATAAGCTGGTGAAGACTCAACAGGAAACTCATAAGGATTTTGTGACATTTCTTCCGCCCATACTTCACATCTTATCTATTTTTAAAGCATTGACTTTTGAGCTTGCATTTTTAGTAATGTCTTTGGGCTATTTGTTCCCACAATGTTAGAACATACATTTAAGAAAATTGTTATCCAGCCACAGGTACTATTCTATGGTCTAGGCATGCACACTGAATGAAACCAGGTCTGAAAGTGTGCCAGGATATTTTTCCAGTGCTTTTCCGGTGCTCATTCCTTATGTTGCATAATTTTTGTTACTAATTGATTTTTTTTTATTCCACCACAGTGATATAACATTGCTAAATATGATACTTGGGAAAGACAGAAATATGTTTTTCCAGGAACTATGTCATTCAGGAGCCTGACATCAAACTAAATGATTAGGTGCACTACTAATGCAGATTTTTCTTCATATAAAAGATAAGAGATTTCTTCTCCAAGTGTGCTTGGGTTCAATTAAAAAGAGAAGCTATTTTCAATCTGCCTTTGATGAGGAGTTAGGCTAATTTGGAAGAGGATACTTTAACCATAGGCTGGCATTACATGGTCCTGAGTTTATTGTTTCCTAATTAAATTCAATAGCTAAAAAATAACTCAAAGTTGTTAGGTGCCTAAATTCTACAATTTAGCTTCTCCTTTTCCTCTTACTAAATAAATATATTGAGCTTACACATGGAATTCTTAGAAAGTCAGCATTTAGTTGAATATTGTTCTCACCAGTTTTTACTTTGAAAGTCAATGAAAGCAGACAACAGGAAAGGTTGAACACTTTCGAAAATTTTCCCTCAATTGTGTACATAAATCCCAGCATTTTGTGGTGGAGGAGAGAATAGAAATAAAAGCCTATTTTCGTATTACTTGTTTTTTAAACACTTACTGTATTAGTTGGACGTAACTTAATCTTTCTGCATGTATGGAAAAATGGTAGACTGGAAAAGCAGCAGGGAGCAAAAGAACTCTCCAACAAAATGCTTGACCTATTGTACCAGGTCTCACAGGTTTGTTAGCAATCTTAACCAATACACGGCATGAGCTCTTTGGGGTGCACAGAAGGTACTTCTCTGCACAAAACGAGTGAGAAGTAGGTCAGTGAAAGTTGGATGAGAAATCTGACTTCATTAGATTATGAGTATTGTAAATATCACAGAATTAGCATGAAAAGGAGTACAGTTAAGTGCAAATCCTACCACAGAAAAAGGATTTCTAACTCATGACAAAGCCTGTCTCTCCAGCTGAGCCATTTAATAATCCCTGCAATCTCAATGCAAGACAGTTCCCTCTTACTTTTATGAGTCCTACTGCAGAGCATAAAATGGCTCAAAAACTGTTTTGCAACCAAGATGTAACTGCTTAACAAGTTACTGAATGCAAAACAAAACTAAAAAAAACTGAATCAAATGACAAAATCTGGATGCTATGGCATCAACCATGAGACACATATTTCCACACTCTGTGAGGCCAACCACTGTGTATGGAAGAATGAAAGTAGATTGTTAAGAATACAGCACAGGAAACAAAGATTAATTTGTACCAATTACATTGGTTTTATTTCTCAGGATGTCTCTCCTTTTCTCCCATTTTTCAGCACTATCTATCAGAGAAAAAATGGAAAGCCAAGTATTGTGATCAATATAATGCCTTATTCAGAATTCATGAAGTAAAAATGAAACCATTTATTATAATTATCAGTGTTGCTAGGAATAGCTGTGATAGTGAAAGCCGTCAAGAATCATTTTATGTTTCACTCTTTTTCCCTTGGCTTAGGATGAATATTTTGGAATCCTACTGCAGCAAATCAGATTTTTGTGTTGGGCCTTGATCCTTGATTTCATGGAAACAGGGTACTCTTGTCTTTGATGTCATTACCCTAAAAGACTGCTGCTTGTACTAGACTATATTCCTTTTTTTTCTCTTATTAAAAAAGTTACATTTTATCAAATGACAGTAAATCTAATTCAGAAGACAGTGAGCTGACATCAAAATGCTCTGATTATAAACTGCCTATTATAGAACTAAGAAAACATTAAGGATTAACAGTTTTTTGGTTATATACTCTGAAAGTAGTCTTAATCCTCTATTCAACACTGAATTTACTCTTTACAAATGAAGATGAGAAACTTGCTATTCAAGAAAGTTTTAAAACTCAATAGGATTTTTATGCTCAATTATAAAAAGAGTTTTGCTTTTGTATTTTATCTGGCTAAAAGATGGATCTTCAATCACTCTAGTATATTTGGGAGCCATGTTCTCAAGGTTATCATCTATACTAACAGTAAGTACATAAGCACTATCAAATGGACAAAGAATAAAACTGGATTTACAGAGTTACATAAGATGAAGGAAAGATAAACACAAGCAACAAATCTCAGAAATATAGAAGAAATTGTTAGTTTAATTAGAACAAAAATAATCTTTTATTACTATGGAAACATTTTTGGTTAGTTTTCTGGTTGGATTGTGCTTTTGGCGTAAAGTCAAATACCAACATTTCTAGATCACAATTTCTGTATGAAGAAAAAAATACTAAAAAATAACCTTTGCTATGATCATTCTGAATAATTTTACACTTTCTCTTCTATTTAATATTTAGTTTGTATTATAGTACATCTTTTCTGCTCCCCCACATTTTCATCATTTAGATTTTCTATGAAGTGGCAAAGCATTGAACTATTTTCTGTTCATATCATGCATGAACGTTCACCTCACAGAGCTCCACTAGTTTTTTTTCAAAGTGATGAAAACTACAACAGATTAGTAAGTAAAAGGCTGAAAAGAAAAGAATACAAATATAGAAAACCCCCGACAATCTTCTGTACATATCCTGAAGAACTAATCTCTTTTAAACGCCAAAGGAATCACTGTCACAGTAACCATCAAAGATATTTATCAACTGGAATTTAAATCAAGGTCTTAAGTATTACTTATAAACAACAGTGTATCAGATTAGCCTTTATCCTCCCTTATTTCAATGACAAAGCTAATAACTTTCCTTAGTTCTTTGAGTTCATTCAAAACCTAAAAGGGCATTTGAAAGTTTCTCTCACAGTTTATGCTTCATTTTCTTTTATGTTCTTTTATTTTTGTGCAGACTGACAGAAAATGCAGTTTGGCTATCAATTTTAAAATACTACTGTTTCTTAAAGTGTTTTGAAATGTAAAAAAAAAAAAAAAAAAAAAATTGCTTTCACAGTCTAGTCTTATGTACAAATGGAAAAGTGTCAACATTTTTATCACTGAGGTATTTTCCCAAGTTATGAAGAAGGGGTTCCTAAAACAAAATTACTAGAAGAACAAAATCATACTGTGAGCAACAGCAAAGCTTCTGTAAGTGCTCAGTCCCTAATTCTATCACCTGACCATCTGCTAATGCCACCTCATGTTCTGCAAAAACAATCAGTGAAGTATCTGGACGCTGTCTCATCTAATTTCCCAGAATGAGATGAATGACAACATGCTGGTTTTGCTTGATCCTGCAGTATATAAATCTAGTTGGTGGAAAGTCACTACATTGCTACGTCACCATATGCTTACCCGCAGGAGAGGTTGGAGAAATGAATTGGCATAAGAAAAGATTCTTCTGTTTAACTTAAGGGTTCACTCTCTGAAAAAGGGAAGGGTTTTTTTGAAAATGATGCTCTGAAGGCAGCCAAAGAAAGAAATAATCAAAAATGACGTATCTTTTCTGATGCTCAATTAATGAAAGAGAAAACAAAAAAAACTCAAAACAATTAAAAAAGCAAAACTTTTACTCTTTGAAAGTAACTAACTTCGCTGTTTGCTGTCAGCATATAACAGCTGACATCATGATGCCTGCCACTCATCAGCATCTCAGGAGTGATATGGGTGACATATAGTCCTCTAGCGTGTGTAAAATGGTAAAACACTAATATTGTTGCACGCAGAATGAAAGATGCTTCCAGCCATCCCAACTTCAAATATACTAAGAAAAAAAAGTAGTATGAAATTTATGTGAAAATGAAAAATTCGAGCACTTCAGAATCCCTTCTGTTATTCATTTAGATAGGTAAGTAATTGAATTTCATGCTGCCACAAATTTTCAAAAGGTCACAGATTAAAAAAACAAACCTATGAATAACTGTAAAAGTTGTCAGGTTTGAAGTTGGAGATTTTGGCAGCCAGGATGGGTGCAGCTGTAGCTCTGGCTACCTAACAAGTTATGATAAATAGCTTAGACACTTGGGAGACCAAGGTTTTAAAGAGAAAATGGGTCTTTTTCTTTTCAGTATGAAGTCTGGAAAGAGTACTCTGAATGGGAGCCAGCTCTTCTACTGTATCCTTCTGAAAAGCCTAACCATAATTTTGCCTAATCAACTCAGTTTAATTTAAATTATTATTGTTCATAGTTCTGTGTGGTTGGAGCTCTCAGCTGAGAACTGGGCTACTTTTTACTAGGCTCCTCAAAAGAAAAAGAAAAGATAAAAGAGCCTGGAATAGATAAGACTCTTGTGAAAACACAAGGCCTAGAGAAAAGTCACCAAAAGGAAAAAGGAAGAACCAGTTTCCAGGACTCCTAGATAACATTACTATTCTTATGCATATGCAACTTCTGCCGTTTCAAAAAGAATAATGTTGACATTTCAAAGCTAACAGTTTGGATTCAAACTTCCTATGACGACATATTAATGAGGAATTTCCCATCCCACCATCTCAGAAATAATATTTCAAGCTGCCTGAATGATCCGAAGTTCAGCAATATACAACCACAGCTCCTACTTACATTCTTCCCCACAGTTTGGAAAGTTATCTTTGGAACAGTAGGAAATTCTGAAATGAGTCCTTAACGTCTACTGCACCCTGCCATGATGGGTGATCACTATGGCAGATCTGCAGCTGGGCTGTCACAGACTGTGTGATCTGTGAGAGACCATCTCTCTAGAGGGAGATGCATGTATCTTTTTAAAATAAAGAATGAAATCGATGCCGTTAGTGAATGAGGCCGAAAACAATCCTACGGAATGTCAAACACATAGAGTGGTCTGCCAAGCAAAATACAACGGAAAATAAAAGAAACAAGAATTATTGAATTAGTTATTGAATCCACAGGCTCACATTTAGCAAAGGGCTCAAGTGGCCAGAACAAAATTATTAATAAAAAAAAACAGTTGGAAGGGAAGTCACTCATAGTAATAAGCATGTTGTGAACTAAGAGAGGAAGATAAAACCATTCTTTCACTTTTGTACTTTGCATTAACTTCCCCCCATTTTTTACAATTTCTGTTAGAACAATTACCATAACCTTTTACGAGGTTAAACGAGACACTTTGCAGTGTTAAGAGAAAGTTTCCCCCCCTCAAAAAAAAAATTATCAGCAGCTGTACTTATTTATCAAAAAGCAAAAGGAAAAGCATTGTATAAAACCATAGATTCCCCTATAAGACCACAAGAAGACTCACAAGATAATTATAAAATAGTATTTTATAACATGGCAGTTATAACTATCTTTTTCATAATCCCAGGTTAGTACATGATACTAAATTTCATCTGGAGGAAGGAGGATATAATTCATTTTCTCCCTGTAATTATCTGACATTTTGTAAATCAACAAACTTCAAATGTCAACATCCATTTAGATCAGTGAGAAAGGAGCGATGCCATGAAAATTAAAAGGAATCTCAGGAGGCACTACAGTAAAACACACTGCAGGAAAAAAATCAAACCATGAAAAATTAAATTTTTTTTTTGCTTTTCTAACTTTATATTTTTCAACCTTTGCTTTTGAACATCATCAAAGCTAACTCTTAAAGCATCAAATAAGCCTGGTAGGACAGATATTCTGATTCTAATCATTAACAGTACTTTCATCCTTCCGCCTTCCACTTATAAGTGATTCCACTGATACTTCAGAACGCTTTTCGTCATGAATGGAAGTTGGTCTTCATGACAAAGTAGATAAATGCTGACTTTTAGAATGAAATACTCTGAAAGCTTTAAACTATAGTGAAAATTAGAAGGGGGAAATAAACTCCAACATATTAAAAGAGCCTTTCATGACAAGTGAAATATTTTCATGAGAAACTTTGGCATCCCACTCAGTACCTTTGAAGCTGGCTGCAGAACAAGACTGTCCCCTCGTATTAGCTGTGTAGAAATGCCTTTCAAGGAGTGGTGAAACCATGGCTTGTAAACATCAGTCAGCTTGGAAATGGCTGCATTTTCACTGTGTACATTGGCTTCCTACTTACTATGCCTAAGTGTTTAGAAGCGGAATTAAGTTGTTTAAAGACATTAAAGAACATTCTTTCTTTAATTCCACCTTTTCAGACAGCTGTGAAGAATTGATGACATTCACTGAGTGAGAATTTGTAGAGGAATCAGTCAAAAGTATTCTACTAAATTTTGGACCAAATGTATACAGATTAAGACTATTATATGAAAATTTCCTATTTTCTTCTGCTGTTCATGTCTATGTGAGTAACTATGGTTAAATATCTAAGTCACACTTTCAAGGCAAACAGAATATAAGCACATAAAAAGAAATTAAAATGAAAACTAATATAAAAATAGGGTTCAAGTATCATTTCTATACAGAAAATATAGAAATTTGAATTTAAGAGACCACATCCAAAGCTTATATTACAGTATTCTATGAAAACACTAAAGACTTGGAAAAAGAATCAAAGTAAGCCAAGAAATGTTTCAGAAAAGACTATTAAAAAATACATTTTTTCTTAAAACCTAATTTAATAGATCATTTATTATTTCTTAAAATACATAGCTGACATTTTGTTGCCATTATGCCATTATTTACTCTTAAAAAGGAGTGTGTAATTCTATGGGACTTTGTTCAATGATAATTGAACATATTTAAAAGATTGCATATAAAAATTGAGTGGGTGACTAGTACTGATAGTACTAGTCACCCACACAATTTTTACATAAAATCTTTTAAATATGTTCAACAATATTTTATAGTATTTGAGTTATTGTACCTGCACTGTTAAACTATATTAAAATTTTGTTCCCTTTTCCAGTATTTGAATACATTTCTTACAAGCAAATTGTGATGTCACCTCTGAATAAATTTTAATTTGGTACCTATGAAAACTATTTATACAGTTTATTGATGAGAGACTCAAACACTATTGAAGGTACCATGATTCAAGACAAATTGGGCCTTTCTGTAACTGGGATTCAGTTGGAAAGACACGTAAACATTAATGAGAGTTCAAAGCATTTCCACTTCTTTTCTATTTTGTTTTTTGCAAGCACTGACTAAGAAAGAGAAAAAAACAAAAAAAAAGAAGCCAGAAAAAAAAATGTTTACTCAGATCAACTAAACACGCTCAATGGAAATTTTCATTTACAACAAAATTAACTTGTTATAGAATTGCAGCAGAGTCAGTAGTAGAGGCAATGACGAGCCTTATCTTGCACATCCTTATTCACCTGAAAGTCCAATTAGCATGAATATTTACAGTGCCAGGTGCTTTGAAAGAGAGGAAATTATTTTTGCATACATCCTCTGAAATTATTGAATTCAATACGTATTTTGTGATCACAAGATGCAAACTAAGTTCACCTTCATTGTGGAGCTGTCTACAGCAGCTTTTCCTGCTAATTTGGCAGGTGACTTACCATCCACAGCTCTTTAAAGAGATTCTAGGTTGTTTTTTGACCAAGGAATTGATGTCAAAATCAATTTGATAAGCAAATTTTTTCTTTCTTCCACTGCTAAGTAATAGCTAATGAATAGATAGGTGGGAACCACATGCAGAATACATAGGCCAGAGTGCCAGAAAGTTAAGAGAAAAGAAGCCTCAAAGATCAATAGATACAATGTCAATTACCTGTAAATTAAAATAGGAAGTGAGACACAGAGAAATACACTTAAAAGAATCCTTTCCTTCTAAATCTCCAGGGTAGGGAAATTAAACACAAAGCAAGAAAAATGCCAGCTGTTCAAATAAATTACAATCAACACAAAAGAATCACATAAGCCCTGCCAGAGCACACTGCGGCTGTCTGCAGACACCAAGTGAGGAGAACAAACTGCTTTCCAGCAGCCAAGTCTCTGGAGCAATTTCTGTAAAAGGTACCAACAGGAAACTGAAATATGAGCTTGCTTTTCACTTAGGAAATGAGAAACCAGCATAATTCATGTGATCCCTATTCATTTCAGAAAGTCGTGTAACAAAGCCAAATCCACACCTTTATTGGCTTACCATCTTAAGTGCTGTAGGAGAACATAAATCCCAGCAAAGCCTGGTAACTCCACTGGTCTCTTAGAAAACATAAGGAGCAGCCACTCAGTTGTCAGATAAACAGCCAGATCTGAAATATTCAAAGCAATCAATTTTCCTCTCTGATTTTAGACTAATGTCTGACCAAGAGACAACTAGCTTAGGAAGTTCATTCCAGTACTTCTGTAATTAACACAAGCTTCCAAATTACCAGCTATGTGCTATTTGGTCAGCTCTGGCAAGCTGGGGACCAGCTGGCAAAGGAATTGCAAACTTCAAAGAAAGCTCTCAAATATCCAATCGCAGAATAAAAAAAAACCCCACTCTTAGTACCTTATCTTGGAAGCTCACACTGGTTAGACGGTGACCTTTACGGGATTACCCGAACATGGAAGGAAATCAGCCCCTCTCTGAAGTGTTCTCAAATTTGTAATGGAAGATGGCTGAGTGACTGATGTTTGTGGGAAAAAGAAAGGGAAGAAAAAGGCTTAAATGTCCCCCAACATAAGCTGAAGCTCTGATTTACTTTCAAAGGAATAATGATAGCTGACTGCCAATTTACAGTATGCAAAACAACCCTCTCAGTTCATCAACTAGGATAGGGCAGCTATCCTAGCTTCCAGCTTCCTAATATTTTTTTTCCCCTCATGAATTTGCTCATTTTAACTATATGAACAGGCTGATTCTTTCAAATATTTCCTTTGTTCTCCCTGTCCTCCAAACATCCTGTTCAGTCTGGCAACAAAAAGAAGTTTAGAGAAAATGACAGAGATTCAAAAGACACATTTAAAAGCAATAACTGTTGTTATCCTCTATTTATCAAGCACAGGTGGAGAGTGGAGAGTAGATCTGCCAGACTGTTTTTCTGTCATTTCATAGAATTAAAATATTTTTTACACTGAAAACATCTAGCTATCAGACATTTATATATTATTATATCTCCTGAGTCCTCAACAGGTGTGGAAAATTTTGAGCTGTTCTACAGAACTGAGAAAAAAACCTCTTCTATTTAAGGATATTAAACATATAGTTTCTGCTTCCTAATGTCAGCTTCTGTTCCTATGATTCAAAAGCCCAGTTTCTTCTCTTACTGCTGATGTATTGCTTTTTGCTGTTTCATCACCACAGCCTGGAATATCAAATTCACTTTAGATAGCCATAGAGTCCATATACAGACCAGTATCTGTGATGCTCTAAAATCAAAATAACTTACAGGAGGTGAAAAAAGCATTAATAATGTGCCACCAGTTAATTTTTTTTTGTTTCCCAAAGTCTTTTAATTAAACCAAGTGGCCCAGCCAGTTGTTTTCAATTCCCTCTGGATACTCAGTATAGAACTAACAACAACAACACCACAGCATTAAAACATGAATCACTTACATCCCGAAAAATAAAATTAGTCTTGACTTTGGATCATATGTTATTTGAAGGCAGTCTCACAGTTCTACCACTAATCGAGTGCAACCATTAAACACAGGTTTTATTATGTAACAGAAGATGATCCTTTTCAGTTTTCAAACATTTAGATATGCAGACTACATAAGCTATTTACATTAGCATTCTGGCTCAGAGTACTGAAGTTAGTTTTGAAAAGAATCCCTGAGTTACATATACTAAAGATGTTGATGTTTTAATACAAAATTCTTGATCTACTGATCCCTTCCTATCCCACTCAATTATTTGTAAATGTAGACAACAGCTATGGAAGACTACAGAAAACACGCCAGCATGTTGCAAAATGTGGACTGAAATCAAACCTCAAACAAACCAATCTGAACTAAGAATGCTCTGAACATCGTTAGTCAAACCATGAGGGCACTTCTAACAATATCAAAACATTCCCATTTGCCTTCTAGGAATTGTTTTGCTCACATATTTAGCATAAAAATCCCTGTGTGGTACTTTGAATTTTCAGCAATCTTAAATTTAGGTAGCATTTTAGAATATACAACAGATGCCTGTAAAATATTCTCGTATTACTCCTACTAGCATCAAGGGTGACATTTATTTACTGCATTTCATCACTGTTCAAAATAACTAGATGTATGAGGCCTATTTATTTTTGACCGATGAGATATAAACAAAGCTCCTGGGATGTTGTGGCACTTCAGGGCCAATTTGCAGCAAGGATCAGAGAATTTTGCAGCTCATCTATGACAGTGAGAGCTTGAAGACGTGGAGACAGCACAGGCGGCACACATGGGGAAGCTGTGCAAAAACATCATGCCCTCTTCAATCATTATTGCTGGTACAGGGAAAATTTTATATTCCCTTCCGCTAAGAAAGCTTTTCCTTTGAGACTGCAATCACAGCTCCTCGCAGATGAAAAATCCCCAGACAGTCAGAAGGGCTCCGGAAGGCCGGAGCGAGCGGCGAGCGCCCGGCTCCGAGCACGGGGCGGCAGGACCGGGCTGCAGGCGCGGGGCCGTGAGCAGCGGGGCCAGCCCCTCGCTGGGAGCCTTTCCCCCGTGCCTGAGGGGCTGCAGCCATGCCTGTGCCCGGCCACGCTTCTCCAGACCCACCTCAAAGGCCGGGGTCCCGCTGCTGGGACCTGCCCGGCGTGTCGGGCTGGGTACAGCTGCCCCGCAGCTATGGCCTGTGAGCACCCGGGGAGTACACCGGCCCCGAGGGACGGACACACCTGCAGAGCGAATGAAACAAACCTCCCAGGTAATAAAGGCCAAGTACTCCTATCAGAGGTAAAAACCTCATCCTGTGAAATCTCACGCTAGAATCTCCTGAGATGAGCAATCCTGAAATCTGTGGAGGGGTGAAGATTCCCGGTGTTTCCAGAGAGCCAAAGCGGCCATTCGGGCAGAGTGCAGGGGGCACTTGGAGCTGTGGGTGGGACCTGCGTCCCCAGCACCGGGGAAGCTCGGCGGGATTTGCCTCCAGAGAGGTGCCGGGCACTGTGGCCTCCATCCCTCCTGACCTCTGGCCTCACAGCTGGGTGCAAGTTGAGATGCACTGAGATGGAAAATAGTGTGTATTGGTTTAACCTTCGTCTTGTAGGCAGGGCAAGCTCAGGAGTACCGTAATTATTTTGAATTATCGGTAACAAGATAACTAAATAAGAAATTATTCCCTTTGCTAAATTAAGGACACAGAGGGAATAAAAATACAATGAAGCTGTTTCTGGTGGAAAAGGCAGCAAGACTGAATTGTTTGCCAAAGACACATTTAAAACAGTCTCCCAATTGCCTGGAAGATGCGGCTCTCAGGTAGAGACCAGAGAGTTCCATTCCTAACCTCGTTTACTACTACACTTCTTTTCCTCTTGAATTACATTTTCTCTTTGAAAAAGTGTTTTCAATTCACCTGGAGCAATTGTCAGGAGAATTTTTTCATTCCTTATCTTTTACTCTTCCTATCTTTATCCTGTAAACTGTTGATACTTAAATGTACTGTGATTTGTTCCTTGCTTCTCATTTTCATTACCATTTTCCTTCTAGCACTTAATGTGTTTCAACTAGCATTTCTTTGAGTAACACAAAGGGCAAAAGCCATCTTTTATTTTGCTTTACTACTGTCACTATACAAACCAGCCTATTACCTTCTGTTCAATTACAGGCACCATTTTAACACCCACTGCGCTTTCTAGTGTATTCCTAAAGCCTTGCTTTCCACACTTACAGCCTTCTTAAAGACTTCAACCAAAGAGGCCATCAGTACACTGACTTTGTTTTTTAAAAAATCTTATTTCTTGGCTCTATTTCTCCAGACGTTTTATAGTATTCAGTCCTTACCCGTGTCAGCGCCTCTGAGAATTTAAAATTTATATCCAGAAAAGGGTAACAGATGCCTCAAACATAATTTAATCGCACCTACCTCAGGTAGCAGCCACAATGGAAATGTGGGATGTATATGATTTTGTATAGACTGTTTGCTCAGAGAAGCTTCTTCAGTCCACACTCTGCCCATGTAGAATTGACACTGCACCCATCACCTGGACTAGCCAGACACATGGGCTGGCTCCAGATGCTGCTTGCACAGTAACCCATCTAAAGTGCCAACATATGCCTAATTTCTTTACAGTGGAACTTTAGAAAAATCACCAAAATAAAGCTGTTAGCTAAAGACTGCATTTACAAATAGTCTGCCAAGAGAAGAAGTTGACTTCCCTAATTTGAAGTGCAAGGTCAATTAAATATTTCATAAAGGCATCAATAAAACCAAAATAATGGAGATAATTTTGGGGTATATTTTCAGATCAGCAGCTGTAGTTTAATTTTGACTGAATTATCAGCTAGGTGGTTAAAAACTGGAGAGCTAAAAATTACATGAATGAAAGATGAGCAAAGTAAATGCACAACACTAAAACCCAGCTATGCTAGTTGAAATTATTATTTCAGATATTAAATCAACCGATACACAAAACACATTTGCTTATTATGATTTAATGCCTTATCAGCTGAAATCTATCTCTGCAACTATATGTGATTGGCAAACATTAAGAAGGTAAACCATTATTCAAAAACATAGAAACAAACAGCCATGATGCTGACATGTACTGAAAAGACAGTGCAAAGGAAGCCTGGTGCCAACAGTTATTCATCTACTAATCAATACAAAGTAAAGTAAAAACAACACACAATGCTAGAAAACATTCTGAAAAGTGATAAACAAGGTGTTAACACATTGAGTAAAGACAGAAAGACTAGCCAAAATCTATAAACCTAGCCCAGTACACTGGTTAAACCCTAATATTTTTAGCATTTGCTCCCTATAAGGATCTAAAATAAGGAAGAAACTCTCAGAATATGCACAGAATGATTTAATCACAAAATTAGTTTCAGAGAAAAAGTATACTTTTTACCTTTTCTATTTACATTTTAAAGAGTTTAAGTTCATATATTTCATTCAATAGACAACAAACTCAAAAATCCATTACAATCTAATGTGAAATTTCATGAAAGTATCTCAGTTCAGTCTGACAACACTTCAAAGAGTGATTTAGTTAAATCCGATAAGTAGGATTACATGCAGATGTCAATCAATAGGTGCTCCATATCTATCTGTATTTATATAAAAATTGAAATGTCATGCTTGATAATTACTTTCTAAATGTCCTTCTTATCTAATATAGCTTGAAAAAAATTGTGCAGAAGCATGTAACAGTACACCTGAGTTCTGCAGATCCACACTGACATTAAGATATCACCTTCGGTTTCACGGTGTACTTGTGTTTGGTAATGAAACCCATTTTTTGCCTTGAAGTTTTGGATATCTTGTATAGGAAGAAATGCAAAAAGATTTAAAAAAATGCCCAGGCAGATCTAGGAGTAAAAAAAGAAAGAAAGAAAGGAAAACCTATACAACTAATATAAATTTATCTTAAAAAATTTACTTGAATTGGAAAATTATAGAAATCCAGACACCCTCCCCTTTCAGAGATGCCTACTTGAATAGACTTTTCTTCAAGATAAATAAGAAAAGATCCAAATGAAAGGCTAAAAAACACTTCAAAGTTTACAGTTAGAAGTTTTTTGGGAGATGGTGTACAATATGATTATTTGGTATTTAAGGTAAATGCAGTATAATTGAGTTTTTTCTTGTAAAAATACTGGCATCCCCACAAAGAAAATAAATCCTATGCAATCCAACAAGCTTAGGTTTTTCAGGAGCCTACAGTGAATTACAGCACTATAGTGGTAAATAAGCAAGCAAGCAAACAGAAACTGCTCACTTCTGCCTCCTTTGTGCAAACCAATTAAACTGATTGATCAGTAAATCCTTTCAATGCAAGTATTTCTCTTAACCAGTCAAAGGGTCACACTAGTCGGCTTCTGGCCAATGTTTCCTGCTGCTGACACAGCCAACTCTCCATGGCTTTGTCATTGACAAACGCCAGAGGCACCTTGCTCCTGGGATTTGACATTGTGCATCAAGAACTCATCCTCTGGGTGTAATGGAAAAGCCAGCAAAGTGGCTAATTTGCAGCTTTGCCCTTCTGTTTTTCTCCAGGATATAATTCAGTTAAATACATTCTCCGAAAAAAATTCAACAAGGACCTGTGTATGCTGTGTATGCTCTTTCATGATTATCATGGGCAGCATGAATGGAAAGTTACAAAATAAAATCCTAAACCACAATATCAATGGAAAACCAGAATGATATGTGTTACTTACAAAATCAGGATGCTAGGGGATATTTAGCTGTCCCGATGAAAAGAAGGGAAGTGAGTACAAAAGGCTTTAATTTGCCTTTGTAGTGGCCAGGTATAGTCATAGTGATGTCTCAGGTATCTCCCTGCTTGGTATCTGAGGGAAGCAGCACTAGAGAAAGCAAACGGGAAAGGAGCTGACAGTGCACAGGTCCATGGGTGCCTCAGAGACGATCACAATACACAGGCTCCCTTGAGTACCACAGCCACAGGCAAATTCCTGTATGGCCACGGGATATCTCCCTCCAGCAGACCAGCTGAACAAACAGATTCTTTTATAGCAGTACAAAAGGCAAGGTAAAAGAAGACTCTGGATTCAGCCAAACAAGCAGCATTTCTTGGCGCCCCCTTGTACCTTACTTATCTGCCCTTCCCAGGAAGCTCATTGCCTGATGAACCCCTGCTCCATCAATCCCACATTGAGAGCATTCCCTGAAAATTTCTTCAAACTGAGGAAATACAGAAAGCTAATTAAAGTCTATCAAACACTGATAGAAAGACTGTCCGCTGCCCAGATAACAGCAGACAGCAAAACATCCCAGCCCTGCATCATCCACACACGTACCTTTTGAGGAACAGGTCTGTAACAGCGATTAACTCCAGGAGAATTATCAAAAGTTTCCACCAGTGCCAGTATAGCTTCAGCAGAGCCTCATAACCTACTCTGGAGCCCAAAATGTCTTTTCATATGCCTCACTTTCAACTCAGGTTATGAAGAGAGGCTCAGGAGCCTTTAGGATTCTATTGCTTTGAAGGAGTATAACTGCTGTGTACTACTATGAGAACTTGAACTTCTTAGTCTTTGCCTGAGTTGTAATTACTGTATTTTTAATAAAACTAATTTTTTTTTTCTATTCAAAGTTTTACATCCCTATGTCCCAAAATTTCAGGGTATAAAATTTTGCAAGGCACATTTTTTCATTCCTTCATGTCACATTTTCTAACTTCCAGTGAAACGTGACTTCCTTTGTTAGCCAGGACCACTGCTAAATGACTGAAAATGGCTCAACAAATGCATCTGTCGGGTCTCCTAGATGCTTGGGTGGATCCCTCCTGGCTCCATGAACTTGTGAGTGTTAAGGGGTGCAGCCAGCCACTGACCCCTCATACTGTGGGGGCTGCATTTTTTGTGCCCCATTGCTCTCTCACAGCCCAGGGGGCTGAGTACCCTTGGAACAAGTGATTTTACTGCCCAAGACTGAGGCAAAGGCCTTAAGTACCTCAGTCTTCTTCTCATGCTTCGTCATGGAGATTCTCCTTCAGACTTGTTTTTGTTGCTGATGTATTTATAGAAACATTTTTATTGTCTTTCAGGCAGAAGCCAGATTAAGTCCTACTTGGGTTTTGGCCCTCCTAATTTTCGTCCCGCATAACCTAAGACATCACCAGAGGTATTTAATTAGCATCTATTTTATTCTATTATATCTTGAAGCTTAAAACCATGCATGAAGAATTTTTTTTTGAATCCTCTTAGTTTAAGCTAATCAAGTGTTTAATGCTTGATAGCTGAAAAATATTAAATTGCAAATGTGTTCTTAAACAGAAAAAACTAATTAATTTATAATGAAAATCACTGGAAGAAAATAAATTTTAAAAAATCCACAGTTATAGTACACATACTTTTCAGGATCCAAATTCACAGTGGCTTCTGATGCTGCTGTAAATTAATACTATTTTTTGAAAGATGGAATGAAAGGCAAAATCTATTGTCTTTATATATATATATATATCTATATCTAAAAGCCTAAAGTAAATAATATCATCCAGCTTCATTAAATGCTTAATGTATAATGTATAAATGCTTAAAGTATACACATAGGACAATGTAAGTTGCAAAACCAGAGCATAATGAAGAAGAAAACAGGGTTAACACAGGCCTGCGGGCATTCTTTAGCTATGCATTTCATCAGAAGATGGTAATTTGTTAAATTAACTGTAGAACCATTCTAGTTTAGATGATTTTTTTGTAGGGAAAGGTCTCTTCAGCCACGAATGACATTTCTGATGTGAGATCCATCCATGGTCCATCCTGGAAGCCCAGGTTCTCACATGACCTCTGAATCAGAGCCTATGATCGGGTGCAGGTCCCAGCCAGCTGCCTCTGTGCTGTGTTGGGGCACTTCACAAGCAATACCTGAAGTTTTAACCTGCTAGTTCATGACCCTTTACACAGCTCAGTCAAGTATAAAGGAAGATTGAGATTCAGGTTCAGGCCCTGCTTTGAATCCTCTTAATATTACCACCAAAAATCTACCCCACTTTGAATTACCAAGAGAAAAAGGAAACAAGAAAATATTGTGGCACATTTTAAATGAAACTAACTTTGGGGAAGCCCACATTAGAAACAGTGTGTCCCAGTTGGAGGAAAAAGTGTTTAATGATTAGGTTTGCATGCAGATGGAAACTGCTTTGTGGAATTTATACTGTAAAAAGAGGAGAGTTTCCTCACATTTACTTTTGAATATTTGGAGTTTCTGTCAAAAGTCTGTTGTTCAGACCTCAAGTAAATAGAAGAGACAATGTTGTCTTTGTCCACATTGATAAATAATTCTGTATAGCATTATAGTAAATACCCAGGAATGTCTTATGCTGGTAAAAATACTCCAAATGATACTGCATTGAGACAATTCTTTGAATGAAATACCATTAAAAGTAAGATTTTCTCTTCTACCCCAAGACCTATGTCTGCATCAAGATTTTACCAGCACTACTGAATCACTTGTACTTTTATCCACTTCTTAACCTACACAGCTATCCCTGCAACTTCCTAAAAACAGAGCAAGCCTCAGTACATGTGTATTGGCCCATTAGTCTGTGGGTTAGTTATGGGCTAAAGAAAACCACAAAATTAGAACAGAATTAAAAAGACAATTCAGAAGAAAATACGGGGCCAAGTGAAGGCAATATGAGGATTTGTAAGGGAAGATTACAACACAGATACTTATTAAAAGATATTTTTTAACCATTGCAACAACTCCAATATGTTTCCCCAGTGTTCATGAAGCAAACATCTTTTTGTTTCTCTCCAAGAAAGAAATAAATGTCTTCATTTTTTATGTGAATATAAATGTATGGACTGTTAATACTGATACAGAACTCATACTTTCCCTCAGTGACATAATTTCTGGTGCCTCCAACTTAATGTATTATTTTAGACTTCAGAAAAAAGTAACCACAATAACACTAAATGACTAAGCAACAGAAACACTACGAAATTGTTTATTATGCAAACAGAAATTTTGTTCTTTGTTACTTTCCCCAACTTACAAACTAGCAATTGACCCTTCTTGACATGATGAAGCTTATGAAAAAAAAAAAAGAATAAAAATTGAATTCATAGTATGCCGTGGCCACATGAGGTCCCGCCTGGATGGACAGACCCGAGGACCACCTCAGGAGATCGGTGAAGAAATCCTGGTTGTGGCAGTAAAATGAGGGACAGGCACAGTTTGGTGACCCAAAAATAAAAGAGGTTTATTAATACAAAAACAACAAACAGGTGAAAGCATTCACCACACAAGGGGATGCACTAAAAGGGCCAAGGGCCAGCGTGAACACAACTTGTATAATGTAGGATAGGGGTGGAGTCTGAGGGTCCAATAGGAATGAGGGATTAGGAATATGCAAATTAATGCAGGGATTTTTTAACCAATAACAGAACATGGAGAGGAGAACTTTCTAGTAACATTTGCATAAATGTGGCAGGGGATGCTGGGAGTGACCACTTTCTCTCCATGACCACAGCAGGTTTTCCCACAGCCTTCTACTTCACTCTCAATCCCAATAGTAGGCAGGTGGTGAATGGGTTTTTCAGATTAGGTGCCAAATTTCAGAAGGAACACAAAACTCAAATGAATTTTGGCAAGAACTGATTTATGCATCCAAATCCCAGTGTCACTAAGCATTTTTTACATATCTCGTTTTCCCTTCAGCTGGGTACAGTGTGTTTCTTCATTTTGTGCCTAAAACTCTCTTTGAGCTCCCTTTATACTGATGGACAGAATTTGATTTATGTTTTGCATTTATTGGTTTCTGCATTAAAAATATTCCTGCCACGTATTATGTAAGTGGAGATACAACCTAATTAAGCCTGCCAGTTAGATGATCTCATTTTCAGCTGATGATAACTCAGCACTTACTCCAGCCCTCCAACACACAGAAATCCATACCTCTGGAAACTAGACTAGAGTCTGATTAATCAATAAGAAATCGGTATCAATAGACTCTCTCCCCCCTCGGCATTAGCAGCAAACGAATACATGGAGAGTCCAGTAGCTCTGGAGGGAGGAGCAGCTGTTTAGTTTAAGAATTCTAATCTCCAACATCCTGAGTGACACTGTCAGGCAAGAGGTTTTCAGTAGTCCAGTCTATCACAGCTTTCTTAAAGGAAATTAGGAATTGTCTGCAATAGCATACTTCACAAGCACACCGAGGTTACAAAGTCGAGCACTTGAGAGCTGGGAAATGCCAGAATTATCCAGTTGCTTGTGTAAATTTAATTCTCTCCTTGCTGCATGCATGTCTACACATTATGGTATAATTTTAATTACCCCATTGGACACTGTTTTTTCCACAGGACATCACTCAGCCCATAAGCTTAATGCAGAAAGGAGTTGAATTAAAATTGTACCAAAAGCCATAAAAATACAGTTTTCAACTTACAGGTGCTTGACTTTGCAACAAAAGTTACATTCTTTTGACACAAATCTGAATAAATTTTGGATTATATAAACACACACAGATTTGAAGGAATAATGCAACAAGAAGGGGATGAATTATTTATATATGACCAGCACCAATGTGGTTAATAAAAATAGCAGGAGGTATTAATATCTACGCGGTTGAACAGAATTTACAAATACAAAGTCACCATCATAATTTAGATATTTGAAAACATTTCACAAACCTACAACATTATTAGTTGTGACCTTAACCCTTCCAAGATAATCTGCAGAAACTGCTGTGTGAGAAAGATAATGAAGACCAAAACAGAAAGCTGGTACGCACTAAAACGTGCTGATTATTCTTCAAGTTTAGCATAATCTGAAAAGGGAAAATATCCATCTTTTCATGAAAAGTGAGAGGATGTCTTTCTAAGATGCACTGGGGTTTTACTGTCACTAGTTTTACAAAAAAATCTGTACATAAAAGATGTAGCTGAAAAAGAACCAGAAACTGACCCAAGAGAGACACTAATGTCAAAAGCTCCAGCCCTATGGCATAGTCAGTCATCTGGAAAATTGAGGCTATATTTAGTTCACATTTTCATGCTTTTATTAGCAAAAATCAGCTATGGCTAAAACAATCCAGGCTAAATTTGTTATTTCAGATTAAATGAGGTTTTTAACACAATATTTGCTTGTTTATGCACAGAAGTGAGCCCAATGTTTTCCCCAATTTACAAATCTCCTCTGAATTCAAAGCCATAAAACTGATGTCACATCAAAGGGGTAGCTCCTTTTTTCTCATCACTTCTTGCCATGATGCATCATGTTGTTTTTAGCTGCACTACCATATTAAAAAAGATCATGAAAATGTTTATAAAAAGGCTCTCATTTGGAGACAAATCTTCACTGTGCTGTTGTAATCCTGAGTGCTGAATCGAGACATTTCCCTTCAGACAGAGAACAGAACTCAGTAACCAAGATATCTTTTTTCTCTTGCAGTGGATACTTTTAATCTCACAAGTTCTGCTACAAATAACTTGATTAAGAATAAATATTCATCAACCAGCTAGATAAAGATATAATCACGTGATTATATTAGTTCTTTGTTTCTCATAACACCGAACTGTTTGTTTCTTTTCTTTGTGGCTAGCTGCTCTGAAGGAAGTTTTCTAACAGTCTCTACAAAGACAGGAGGAATTTCTAAACAAATAGCTGGCTTTTTTTTACTGGAAATGGAACCAAATTTTATGGAAAGTCTTATGTCACATTCTAGGTATTTTTTTAAATGAATTGTCCCATCTTCTAAGCCTCATTAACAAAAAACAAAACTCTGAAGCACTAGAGGCTGGATTCAGTCTCCATTAATTGCTTCCACACACTGCTGCTCCCTGAATTCACAAATTTGTCCTGTCAGCACCAAATCTGGAATATTTCTTCTCAGCCAGCCCTGTTTCTTCCCTTTCCATTTCCTAGTGTCCAGCCTCAATACCAGCTATCAGCCACAGAGTTAAAAGGCTGGTTCTTTCACTATTTCTGAAAAGACAAGTAGCAACTTAACATTTTTCTTTGAAAAAGGAGAACTCTATGGGAAGCAAATTTAATGCAGGACATTAAGTAAACTGATGCTGTCATTAGTGCAAATGTCAAGTTCATTATAGCAGATGTTTCAGCTGAAGATTGCTACACATTAAAAGCTCAAAACAAATGTGCAGAGCATTCGCCATTTGGTTTCGTGTGTCTGTTCCCAAGCTTGCATGGTTGAGCCAGAAGTGGCTACAGGCATCATTGCCTAGTCTGGAGCAGGAGCAGGGATCTGGCTGGATGCTCCTGAAACACGCCCTGCACTCAGCCTGACAAGGATCATTTCTATCAGCACTTGGACATGTGAGATCTTGGTGAAGCACAGAAGGCAAAAGCCACAGCTAAGGCAGACAGAGGCTGAAAACAGCTCTAGTAAGGCAAGAGTAAGGAACCTCTTGCAACCATATTGCACACATTGTTACAGGCACATCTTCATTCGGAGGGATCAGGTGGTATGATTCTTGTAAATTGTATTGCTTTCTACAAGCTTTACAATTCTGGAATGGACCTGCCTTTGTTGTCTTCACACAGAGAACAGCAGGTGAAGCCAATTATCAGGAACAGTGATTTCTGAGGCTCTTGTAATTCTCTACCCCTAGACAGAGTACAAAATACTTTCCTGTCTTTCAGGCCCAGAGTAATTCACTGGAATAATAAATGCCTATGAAAATTAAAAAAAAAATACAAAGGACAAACTGTGTCCCAAAAATATAAAATTAAAAAAATTCATGTGTTATGAAAAACTTCTTCTAAACCCCTTTCCTAACACTATAATTCCATTTTTCAATAGCAGTCTTAGTTTGATTTATAGAAATCTACAAACTGCAGCTGAGTCTTCTAAAAGCACTAACAGTGTGAAATAGATGAATAAAATAAAATAAAACCTCTGATTAATGTAAGGAACACACACTGCATGATCTCCCTCAATCCTACATAGGCCATGGTATAAGGGAGTCCAACAAATACTATTTCAGAGAGAAAAAGGTTTCATCATTGCCTTATTCCCATGATTTAGATTCAAGGTTCTTTTTCTGTGCTTAAAAAGCCCTTCCTCTGCCCTTCCTGGAGTAAGACAGCCAGAAACCACTTCAGTCAGTGATCTGACAGAGAAAATGTTTTCTTTCAAAGTTCCATGCATAAACAAATGATGTAGGACCCTACACATGACAATGCAACAAACATTTATACAGAAAATGTAACTCAGTATCATATATGTGTTCCCTGAAAAAGACTAAAGTAAGAAGAACCCGAGGCCCAAGGAAAGGTAAGGGAAAGAAGCTGTAGTACATAAACTTGGAGACCAAAGTTAAAGTAACAGTTCAAAAGCAATCTGTACCTAAAAAAACCTAAACCAAAACAAAACAAAAAAAAACCCTTAGCAATTTCATTAACATATAATTTCAGCTGACTGAAAAGTTCTATAAAGTCTTGCAATTATTCTTGCAAAGATCTGAACATGTACTTGGCTCTTGTGAGACCAGTCTCACATAGAACCTTAAAATACAGCTCCATGTTCTTTCCAGATCCACTTGCAGCACCCTAGCAGGTCACAAGTGACAGGTGAATACTCTTGCTACAGAAATTTCTTGCTATCTAAAGCTTCACTGTTTTCAAATATATACTTAATTGTTTCTGTTCTGCTAAGTCCATTACATTGTCCATGACACTGTATCACTAAAAATTTACTCCAATTGATGATTTTTTCCTTGTACAAGTCCAATAAAAATAAGTATTTTACATTTACCAGTATAAGAATGTCTCAAAATTAATCCATCCAGAGTGGAGTCAAGGATTTGATGTGCAAAATTCAGTTCTGGGAGAGTAAGAAAGCATGGCTGGATTTTCTTTTTACAAAGTGTATGCAGTTATAGCATTATAAAAGAAACAATCTAATTTTATTTTCATAACTGAAAACAAGTTCTCAACTGAGCAGCTTTCATCAAGCCAGCACATCTATCAAAATATCTTATTGATGAAAATAATACCACATGAGCAAACCTTTTCTTTTTCTCCTGAACTACACTAAGATTTCATACTTTATAGCTGTATGAATAGGCACTTCTCACGTGAAAAAAAAAAATCCACTTTCTTTTATTCTGTTACAGAAATGGTCTGCAAAGAATAAACACAGAATTGTATTGAGATTTTATTTCTGATAGAGATGGGTTCCCTTGGAAGCTGCTCAAGATCCATTGATACTTTTCTTTTCTAACAATAGAGAGTCCTTTTGACCTGTTCATTCTTTCCCTGGAAATCACAACTGATTTACTTTGGATTGCTGAAATTACTCAAGTCATATTAATAATAAACATAATTTAGAATATGAAATACTTTGATGCTGCTCATTGGAATGAAAAAAGTACTCCATGAGAATAACATAATTTCGAGCTCTCCTCTCTTAAAGAAATCAACCACAGATAACAAAACCCTACTTAATTAAATCCAAAATTCAAATATGAAAAGAATTGGGTTACCTTAAAAGTGAAGTGGTTTAGGGTCATACCTTTTTCTGAACTGAGAAAAAGAATAAAGGAAGGTTGGTTTATCTCTTACAGTGTGTATGTGTGTGTGTATTTACTGCATTTTTATTTACTTTCCTTTAACCTTGCAAGTTAAACCTTTCTTTTAACCTTGCTGGGTCTGCCCTCTGTGTTCAGTTTTCACTTAAATAAAAGGACAGGGTATGCTGCAACCTTTCTCTGCTTTAGACTTCCCTGAGTGTAAAGAACCCAGTACCAGCTCTGCAGCTCTAGGGAAAATGCTTCTCTGAAAAAAAAATAATCCTCCTTCTGCTAAAACACCACACAAAGAGGTATGGTAGCCACAAAAAGAACAATCTTTTTAGCTTTACAACTATTTTTTCGAACACTTAGACAGGAAACTATCACCCATGGGTAAAGTACTTCTTGAATTAGAGATGTGAACAGAAGTCTTCCAGAAGGGATTCTTCTGCCAATGAATGAAAAGAAAGCTTTTCTGGTACCTTAAATAGCATCTTAAGAAAACAAATAAGCTGGCAGTTAATTTTCAGACTTAAGCGAAATTCAAATAACATTCTGGGGCTCTAAAGGAGACTGTAATAGAGACCCTGTGCTGAAAAACAAAACAGGGAAGGCAGCAGGGCAGGAATTATTGGAAAGATCACCTAGAAGCAAAGGCTTTTTCCTCCCATGCTGCTGGAGGCCATGACCTTAGATTCAAACAGCTGGTACATTAACGATGTAAGGACTAGATTAAGGTGCCACAGCAAAACTGGGTCTTTTATTACCAGGGCAGGGAAGAAATGCTCAGAAGAGGAGCCTCCAAACAAATCCTTAATGGATCTTGGTCTTAAAAAATAATAAATTCTCCATGTATACAAGGTATCTAGATATAGCTGGAAAATTGCCAGCCTATTTTCCAGACAATTCCAATTTGAGTGTCCTGTGTTTTGGATTTGTGCAAAACACAGGGTTAATATTATTGAGATGTTTTTGCTATTGCTGAGCAGGGCTTACACAGAACCTATCAGCGATCCTGTATGAGTATCTCCTATAAACAGGTGTCCCAGGAGAACAGGGCCTCATCACATGCAATGGCTACTTGGAAGTGGCCATCACTCCACATGTCCCTCACTTCCTCCTCCTTCTCCCCCCTTGTTTTTCTGAGCATGGTGTGCTATGGTCTGGAATATCCCTTTGGTCACTCTGGTCACCTGTCCTGGCTGTGTCTCCTCCCAACCTCCCATGCACCTCCAGCTTCCTCAGGAGTGTGGCAGAAAAGCAGAGAAGGCCTTAGCTAATTGTAAGCCCTGCTCAGCAACAACAAAAACGTCTCAATATCATTAACCTTGTGTTCAGCACAAATCCAAAACATGGGAAAATTCAAATTGGAATACTCCAGAAGGTAGGCTGGCAATTTTCCAGTGGCTGTGTCTTCATCTGCTGTTTCTGAAGCTGAAGTTTATCCACTGGCAGCATTCCTGGGGCTCGTAACTGTAGTACCTCGGGTACAGGACACAGTTGCCTTTATCCTCTCACCTAACATGGATACTCAGCTGGTAGCTGTAGACATCATTAAGCTGTCTGTTCATTGAGAGAGTCCTAACTGCCCTGGAAAAATCAGGATGCTGCTCTATGCTCTCGACGTGTGAAGATGCCGAGCAACATTTGCTGCATATTGGAGTCAGGCTGTAAACAAGGAGTGCTGGTCCTTGAGATCAGCAAGACACCTGCGTGTGTGCCAGCCAGAGTGATAACACATCTCCTGAACTGGACACTTCCATGTGTAATGCCAGAATCTTGCATATGGAGACTCATTATGAAAATAACCAGATACACCATCAAAAGATGTTTAGCTCAAAATATATTTGGAAGTGCAAATGCTTTGTTAACAGCGTTTTTGCATGCATTAGAACATGTTTTACTGAGAAACACTAAGGAATACATTACTATTCCCTGACATTTGCTAATAACGAAGAAATAATTGATACTAATCAGTGTTAATGCCTGCTATTAGAAATCACAGAATAAATAACCACATTATGCCATACAAACAATAGCCAACACTGTTACAGAAAGACATTTAGCACTTAAACTAAAAAAAATATGTGTACTTTCTAATGATTGCCTAATAGTTTATGCTGAATCAAAAAAAGTAAGCAATTTCATAATTACATAATATAACCACATTCATTGTGACAAGGTAAAACTGGTAAAATATTTGGCAGATATCTACAAACTGCAGGGACAGAACAGTGAGGGCATAAGAACAGCAAGAGTTGATTGACCAGGTTGAAGGGAGAAGCGAGATGGCAGAGAATGAAACCCTCTGCCAAGGCAAGCCTGGGGAACAAGGGCCCACACAAAAGGTAACATGAGCACCAGAGACCAGAGCTCAGTGCAAGAATTTTTAAGAGCAAACTCAGTTGAAGTGGGTCAGAGTCTCCAATACAGTTACAATAAATCATCTTAATCTATATTTAACTCTTGCATTTACTTAACCGACTTAAAAGAACAAGAGCACTTGTTAGTTCACTAAAATTTTAACTCATGTTTTATCTGTTGCACTTGAGGATTGAAGTCTGAAGAATATTTTTTTCGAATGCTGTCTTTCTTCTATTGATTGAAAAGAGAGCAAACGCTGAGGAGAAGTTACTTAGGAAGTTAGACTTTAAGACAGGATAAAGAAAATGCTTTCCATTAATAAATATCAAAATAAAACACTTCTTTATTTATTTTTAACTAACAGAGGGCAAATTTTAACAGTGATCACTATATGTCCCAGAAATGTCTGAAGTAAGCAGATAGCTACCATCACTATCTCAAGAAATGTTGCAGTATTGGACTTTTTTCTTCTTTTTTCCCCCTATATTTAACAAAGAAAAATGGACTGAATAGGATCACAGGAAGGAGCATGAATTTCAATTATCTTCCATCCTCTGCATCATTTGAAATTTAAGGCTTAGTTAGGTCTTTTCCCCGGATCCTGAGCTTTGGTAGCTTGCTCTAAGATTCATATTTTGATAATACTGCCTGATAGCCTCTCTACTCAGAAAAACAATCTAGCAAATATGCTAATAGCGTGTCAAGTTCCCACATGATTTTTTTTTTTTAATTAAGGTGTTATTCTTCAACCATCTCAAAAGTGAGAGAAGCAAACAAAACAACACATCCTTATAATGGAAGAGGACTATCCATGTAGCATGTAGCAGCAGTAGGTGTGCTATCTATTAAATTCCATTGACTTTCAACCATATCCAAATATAAATTAATATCTAAGTATATATTTCTTTTTCTGAAATACTTAACAGCCCAAGTATGGCAGCAGATTTTTTTTTTAAATGACATTTTTTCTTTCTGCAGAAAAATACCCAATGGAAAAAATGCTAGATGTGTTCAGTGACTGTGAGGTATTTATAAAATAACCCTGAATATTTTCAGAAAGAATAAGCAGGACTTTTCAGCTGTTTCCAAAAAGACACTTCAATATTTTGACATGAAGGTCCCTGTTATCTAACCTGAAGAGAAATAGCAACGTTTTCACAAGGCATGACACACCTTTATCTGAAAAGATAACATCCAGCTAAAACCTATTGTATGTATTTTGCAACAGAACATAATATCACTATAGCTGTTGCAGTTATCCTGATGATTTAATAGGCCCTTCAAAGGCTTCCTAAAGTCTGTATGCTCTTCATATTTCCTCTTGTCTATGAACAGAGAGAAAAGTCACCCAACACTTCCAACACTGGAAGTAAAAGAAATAGTATAAATTATGCCAAGAGGAAGGTGAGACAATTATTTTTTTGAAATTAAAACGTTCAATGAACTAGTAACTAAGTGAACACTAATACATCACATGCTGAAAATGAAGACAGAAAGTTGTATGAGCAACTGCAAAGTGTCTTTGTGTGGAGGGTGCTTGGATTATGAAACAAGTGTCTGAGGCAGCAATTTAGCTGATGTTCATTAGTTCAGGAAAGAGTTACCAACAAACATTCAGCAATAAATTATATATTTGTTTGTTTGTAACAGAGGCATACCAATCTCATTTATATTTCATAAATTTCACTATTTTCTGAACTAGTCTTTTCCCAGCATTTACCAAGTCTCAGTTCTTATGTATTAGAAATTTGTAGCAAAACATGCTAAGATAGTATTAGCCTGTAATACCCTGAAATTGGCTAATATGACACTTTTTACATCCAGAAACTGTCAATTTATTGGAGTCTTATTTTGGAGGAAAAAAAGGACATTTCTAGCTAAATAAGCACACATTTTTGCCAGCTCATTCTATTTAAAGTTCATCAAATTAAAATTTATTTTGAATTTTATTTTGAATGGTTGTAGTTAGGAGGGAAAATATACTACTGCCAGCTACTACCTCACATTGCAAGACAACTACTCTATCAAAAAAAAAAAAAAAAAAAAAAAAAAAAAAAAACANAAAAAAAAAAAAGATAAATCAGGTATGCTTTGAGGTTTCTTCCCTCTGCACATCTAGCAACAATTATCTCTGTAAGATGCATAGATGCATCTCTTAGAGGCTCTGAGGCTTTCCAGAGCATGAAAAGGAGATGCCACTGTGACCTGATGACTTTCTGCTGCTGTTTGGGCATGACAGAAACATGAGCTGCCTCATGTCTGAGGTGTTAAGCACTTTGAATTCCAGATATTCCTAAATAATTCTCTGTCTGAATACACTTATTTTGAATGATTGCTCTTTTCTGTTAAAACCATATTTCAAAGAAATATTTGAGCAAATATAGCTGGTCCCAGATTAATTCCACATTACTTATGCCTGGAAAATATAGAGATTGTGTTCATTTGGTACTCAATTATGTGGCAAACCCTAGAAAAAGCCAGGGTATTATATTCTACTGCTTGATTCCATATCTTCTCCTCTTGAAAACTGTTAGCAATTGAAAACCAGCATAAAATGAAAGGATGGGGATATGATTGCTTCCAATCTAAAGCAATGCAACTCCTACCTAATGGCTTCGGGTTTTTTCAGTTCATCTGGAATTTGAACACCATTAGTTTCTGAAGCATGAAAAGAAATTGAAACAACTAGGCTTTCTATTTTCAGATTTTGTAATATATAAAAAGCCTTAAGAACCAGACTACTTAATGAATAATAATTATAGGGAATGTCCTACTTAAACCACACGTTTAACCATCTTGGAAAACATTTTATCAACACTGATGCAGATCTCCAAATTAGTCAAAATCTGAAAAATACGTCTGGGATGCAGTTAAGATATATACTTACTGTGATATATACTTACTATATACCAACAATATTACCAAATATTAATAACTTGAAATGAAAGTTCCCTCCTCAATCTTCCAAATACCTACAACAGGGCAAACAAAGCAGTGGCTTGGGGGCTCACTTTCTATTGAGAGCTAGAAAGACTAGAAAGTGTACATATATGTGTACATATAGATATATATATGCACACACACTGTACACTCAACACATGCAGGCTACATAGGACATAAAATCTGCTTATGATTATGAAATTTGATACATTTTTCTAAAACCCAAACCACAAATGAACTACATACTAAAAAGCTCAGAAAGTTATAAATACTGTCTGGACACACATCTACATAATTCTGAAAGCATGGCATTCTACAAAGGAAATTACAAAGGGCTACTACCTGTAATGAAACTGTAACCAATCTGCAGTTGCAATGAAATAATTATCATACAAGACTAGGTCATTGTATTTTTCTGCATAACTTTGTAATAAGATATTGTCAGAGAGTTTTCTTATTGTACAAGTAACAAACCCATGGTTATTCATCTGTGAAAATCTTCTGGGTTCATGGGTTAGGACAGACAGGAAATACAGAATGGAGTTAAATGAATAAAGTTAATGGAGTTTAAGAAATACAGAGTCAGTTACCAACTTCCAAATATCCAAATGTAACTTTGAATTCTATAACTAATAAAGATGGGGTTTCTTGGGTTTTCTTTTTACAATGGCAAAAAAAAAGTCTTTGGTTGGTTTTTTTTAAACTAATTTCAAGCAATCACAGAATTGTAAGGGTTGGAAGGAACCTTTGTGGATCTAGTCCAACTCCTGCCAAGGCAGGGTCACCTTATGGGCATCTTAATGTATGTTCATCATTAACATATGCCTTTGCTTTCCAGTCCTGTTGTTTCCAAACCAACAGCTGAAAATTAACTGGGAGCAAGCTTTATGTATTAACCAGCCACATATTGCATAACAAAATGCACATCTTCCCAGTGAACTGAAAGGAAGACTGCTCTAGGCAGGAGGGAAGAATGTAGCAGCACAGTTCTGCACTCAGTTCAAAATGGGAACATTCCTTTACGTGCAGCATTTGACCTTTCTTACATAAAAGCGAACAAATGGAAGAAGATGTAAAGCACAGAACTAACAAAAACATCAAAGCCCAGAAGTTTAAATGGAAGTCTGATAAAAAGGATTGCAAGTTTGACACATGCATGTTCAGCCCCAGGATAGGAAGTCTGCAAAAAGCTGGTCTGTGAGACCTCAGACCATCAACCTGAACTCTGCATTGGAGAAAATCTTGACTACAGCAATTGAAACTCAATTGAAAAACAATAAAACCAACAAACAATAAGTTTGAATAAGAAGTGGATAAAGCAAGGTGTGCAGAAAGGGTACTTCTTACGCAGTCAGTGTACCTTGACTACACAAGAAGAACTGGAACTGACCTCTCACACAGTCTGAGTAAGAGTAGACTTAAATTCAAAAGCAACAATACTGCCAGGTCACACTGCAAATCACTTGGACTCACAGCAGCAGGTGGTACCACCTCCTCCAGCTCAAAATCAGCAGTCCACATTCCAGAATGGGTAGTTGCAAATTAATTAATGCATTCCAATAAAATCAAATCATATGAATATAAATTACTAATACAATGAAAAATGGTCAAAAAATAACTAGTATAAAAACATTTCCATCAGAAATATAAGTGAATGTCACAAGTTTTCTCTGACTCTTGCAGGGAGCTTCCAGCCTAACATAGCCAAACAGGCTAACAGGCAACACGTTAGCCTAACAGCCTAACGTGTTGCCTTTAAATAACATTTTCCTCAATAAAATGGAAGTAGTCTTCTTCAAAACAACATATAGTTACAGAACTACGAGGATTACTGAGTTATAAGGGCATTAAAAAGCATATTTCAGCCTCCTTCCTGTAGTGTAATGAAGTCAGGACATGACACACAATTCTGCAGCAACAGGACCTCTCAAGCTGTCCCCAGTATGCACCTTTTAAAAGGGTACTGGCATGCTGACAATTTCAAACGGGACCAGATGAACCTACCACAAAGAGATTTCAAAGTGGGCAATGGCAAAACGAGCCCCCAAAGCAAACTTTGTCCTTCTCTCACTTTAGGAAAGGTTATTTCCCTCTCAAATACTCTCTTTTTTTGGGGACTCTAATGCAACTTCTCTTATGTAAGCAGCACTAAAAACCCTGGTGTTGACTAATAGCCTCCAGTAAAGTGCAACTTTCAAACGGCAGGTAGTGGCCTAAATAGTGAGCTGGTGTATGTCCTGCAGGGCTGTTACTGTTCTCTGCTGCTAGAAAAATTCAATTTTTAGTTTTAAGTATAAATACACAATACATCACACTAAATTACATTACAATGGAAGTAGCATGTCTCTAATGCAGTGAAGCAATAGAACATATGGAAGTTTCCATAAATGTGAACAAAATGAACTCTCTCTCTAGTTCTATATTTCATTTATTTATCAATAGCAATTTTTTCAATATTTTCCAGAGCCCACTGGGGCCTTGCAAAGCCAATCCTTCTTTTTAATAGGAAAATAACATTTCGGAGAGATTTGAATTATGTCAGGAGATAAGTAATTCAAAGATTGCTTTATGACTGACACATACACTCAGAGATACAAGGAGATTAAATCCTGTGGCTACTTGAGGCATGAACCCATTCTGTGTCAATCTTCCTCCATTTGTTTCTGGAGACTGACACGGAGCATTGCTCACAAGTCAGAAATGCATCAATCCTTCAGAGAAACAGGAGAGAGAGGTTTCATTTGCATTCACTTAAATAGATGAGATCAGCAATGAATTCCATCGGAAATGAACACTTCTGGGGATGTTGTTTTTGTTACCTCTGCAGTGATAAAGGACAGCATTTACAGAATGCTCCTCTGAAAAGCAAGTGCACAAATCATTGCAAATGCCTAGTGTAGGTACTAACACTGTTATGTGCTACTGCATCCAGTTTCTCCACCCTTCTAAAATCAGAACTCATAACTAATTCATTATAAGACAAAATGCTTACTTGGCTGAATAGTGCTTATATGGCCAACATTTCTGGTTGAAAAGATATCCTACCAAATCCACAGCTACTGGTTCAACCTCCCCAGATCTTGTTTACTATAATGCATTTAGAATTGCATGCACTTTGGCACTATATAATTCTTCAGTTGCTTTGATGAATTATAGGGTAAAAATTCCCAGTATCTATCTTCAATAAAAATGGTAATAAATATTAAGTATGCTGAGCAAGTTTCATATTTTTGCTTCAACTTATTGTAGGTAATGCATTCACTGCATAGCTCAAGTAAGGTAAATGAGCTGGAGTATTTCCTAAATTGGCTTCCCAGACAATAGATCTGCATGGATTACTGCTCTTCAATTTGGATTTTTATTTTAATTTATTTAAAAACGCACTGAATAAATTCCTAGTCTTTTTAATTTTTAAAAATGTTACTATTTTGCAAGGGAAAAGCGTTTAATCTTATCTGATGATAGGCTTAAAGAACCACTTGATTCTGATGGCCCACTAAGTGGGTCTACCATGTAAGGCTGATTTCTGTAATGTAATCACGCCTCTTTTGAAAGTGATAAATGTTCATCTCTACTATTTTAGGTGTCAGACCTTAAATGCACTTTTTTATATCCTCAACAAACAGCCTTACAGTGCAAATGATACTAACAGGTTGAAAATTTACTGTTTGGTTTTGTTTTGTCTGAGATATGGGCTTACCAGTGGCTGCTGTCAATTCATGTATTTTCACAATTGAATTCCTTGGGTTTCCATGCTTTTGCAGTCATCTTTAGTATATCTCACCCTTCATCTTATCTCTTGGTTTCCTGTCTGGTAGGACAAACTCACATACTTCATGAGTCCTGCCATATAATATTTTTTTCTTTGGCTGCTCATCTAATTACCATCACATTTAGTAAATACCATATAAATAAGCATAATTTTTTTTGTCAAACCATCCAGGTCTACCTGAAACCTTTTTATCTGAAATTCCCATTGTTCCTCTAGAATTCTGATACTCAGCATGGCATATATTTGTTCATATATCCTTCCTTCCCCTTCTTACTGTGCTGTGTTGTTGCATCACTTCCTCACTTTTTTTTATTCGCCATAGCATAAAAAAATGATAAAATTATTTTTAGAAAACTAACAGAAGTTTCCACTACGGCTTAGTGACCAGAAACAAAAATTACACTAGTATTTTAAAGCTAAACATTGAGAAGAAAGGCACTGCAGTTTTCATTATTTAACAAGAAAAGGGACACTTTCACAAAGTATAATGTTTCTAAAGATATATATTCAACTGGTCACTTTAACATATTTATTGCTATTTATGGTCTTTGAGACATTTTTGCTCTAGGATTCCGACAGTAGAAACATTAAGATGCTTTAAAATTGGATTGTTTCTTCCTTTCCTGAAGCTCTGACACTTTAAATTAGGTATGCTTAAACTGTAGTAATAAACACACTGCAGCAAGATAAATAGTAAACAAAGACCCAAAATTACCATCTAGGGTAATGAAAATAAGGCAGGAATAAAGGTTATTTGATATTGTTTAAAGAGGTGAGCAGCTACTATTTTCTTAAACATACTTGCACACATTTATTTGTTTTGTACACACCATTTGCTGCATACCATGAAAGATACAAATGAATAGATGCTATGTTAAAGATGGCAAGGTAGTACAGTAAAAATATTTTATAGGATAATTTGGGATGAGCTGCATAAGAAACAAATCATGAAGTCAGAGCTCTGGTATATCATGCATACCAAATATCTGACAATAAAACTTTTATATGCTTCCATCGTACTGTTTTATGTCAAATAGTTAATAGGGAAAAACTGTATTAGAAATGTTTTTGCAGTTTAAAGATGTTTCATTATTTTTTTTTACTTTTTTTTATTAATTCTACCGTAAAAGTAGAAACTGGGGTTTTTTTTACATCTATTCATGAGAAGTGTAACCTCATCAACCCAAAATCTGCCAACATTTACAGACCTTTTCAAAATTACCTAAAATAAGGTGAGGACCTTTTATACATTATCACACATAGATATCTTGGTTGCATACAAGGAGATCAGGAAACAAGGAGGTCCCCAGATGATACAGAGGCATATCACCCAATAAAAGACAGAAACCATGGGTAGAAGGAAATTTCCACTCATTGGCAGATAGAGTAGGCAAGGCAACTTTGTTTTGTCATCCTCTCCCCATTATTTCTTAGGCTGGGTAAGAAAGGATAAAGTTTCCTAAGCTGGTTTAACAGCTGGATGGGAACAGGATTTCAGAGTCCTGGGGTTGATTGAGAAAAGCAGAAATGGTAGGAGGAAAAGTGGCTTGAACTGTAGGAAACTAATAATAAGAAAAGCAATACAAGTGAAGAAAACACTGATCAATTCATTCAGGAGCAGCACTGAAAACTGGATTCCACAGGATTGGGAGCCACACCCATAACCTCTGTGGATGGAAGATATATCATTTCAGCTAGCTGAGAAGCTTCCCCAGGACAGTAAAGATTTTGTGTGTTAATAAAAGAAAAAGGCAGAGAGAAGAGGGAGAGAATAAATGGCATAATTTTCACTAAATCAAAGGAGCCAATGTTTTACCTGAAAAAAATGAAATAACAACCTGGTCTGTATAAGAGGAAAATGATTCATTTGAAGAGCAGGTACTTTTGCTTCTTTATTTAGTCTAAATGAGGAGACAAGATTGCATTGTTCTACTGTATTCCTTATTACTATTTTTTTTAAACACTTTCATTTCTTCAACAGGCTTTTAGAGTGCATAGGAAAGCTTCCAGGAATTGTAAGTGCATTGAGTGTGGCTCCAAGGATACATAAGGAATTACATACGTACTTCTGCTTCAATAACTCCTAAAATAATTGCCTTCTTTCTCTTTGAGTCTGTAATGGTGTTATTTTCTTTAGGATGACCAATTTTATTTACTTTCATGGGGCCTTTGCTATCATAGTGCAACTCTGGTTTTTTTATTTTTCTTCTACCATCACTGATAAAAGCCATGCCTCACAGGAATAATTCTGCATCCCCTAGAGTATGAAGGTTCATCTGTGATGAAAACTGTAACCAGATATGGAGCATTCAAGTTTCCCTCCAACATTTTCAACTACAAATAGTGAAAAAGAAAATAAGGAAACACAGAATGGTTTATCAAAAAGCTCTGTGACCTTCATACTTACAAATTTAAATAAAGACATTTCAGACAATCGGAGCTGTAAAGATTCAAATAATTAGAATTAAAACAAAAGCAAAGAAATAATGGTAAGGAACTACATCCCACCTTTCTATTGAGAAGGCATATTTGGTATGGTACCTGCTATTAAAAAAAATAATCTCCAACACCTTCCATTCTTCCTTTACAATTTTATTTTCCTGAGACAACATTTTCAATGTTCTAAAAGAATTCACAGATACTCTGTCCCAATTTTCCATTTCTTAGTCCTTTTCCCATTTCCTAATTAAATTTCTTAATTTCACTATGTAAAGTGTCAATCAAATCCTCATTTTTTCTTCTTTTTTGATACAATACAATACAAATATTTGTAAATTATTGTGCTATTTCAGTTATGAATTATAAAGTCCTTAGTCTCTATCGATACTTCCTTATAAATGCAGTGTAGTAGAAGAATGAATACCATGTTTTTCCTTCGAGAGAAAGGAAAGAAGAAGGTAGAAAAATATCCCTACTATCTTGACCTTCTTTTTCAACTCCAGTTTGTGGTAATGATGTTCTGTATGCTAAACATTTTTTCACCAAAGCAATTTAGAAAGGTGATGAATGAAAGATGTGGGCTGACCTTTCTTTTACTGTCATGATTTAGAGACTCATATAAGTTATTAGTCACTGCCACCACTTTAATAACAACTACAGCTTTTTTAAGTTTTTGCTTACACATTTTCTCTCCTGCAACCTAAAGATGGATCCAAAGGATAAAATGGACATCATTGTAAACATATGAATTGAGTTACACTCATGACAAGGGGAAAATACTCAACAAGTGTCTGCCTAACGCAAGTATGTAGGTGGAAAACAAAAGGCACCTCTAATATGGGGGCAATTTTCAAGATGCTTTTGTTCTGGAATGCTGTAAATGTCCTGCAAAGAACTAGAGTGTTTAGCCAGAAGACTGTCTTATCAGCATACTTTATTTAATGCAAACAGTATTGCAGTTTCCCTATCAGACCCACACAAAGCAACTGCTCTTTCAAAAATGGATTCTGCAAAATTCTCTTAATGGCCTCAATACAGTGAATTTTAACTGCCCAAGATAAATTAATTTTAAGTAAAATTCATCTCTTGCCTGAACATGTTCACATATAAAGAAAGTAATAACAACCATGGAATAAAAATTAATTCAATAGATTCACAACTTACTGAAACTATCAGCAAAGGGGAAAACAATATAAACTCATATTTAGAAATTTGGAAATGAATTAAAAGAGCAGCACAGGTCATACAGAAACATTATGAGTCAGTAAGACTCTAATAAGAACACTGACATGAGCACCCCTATTCCAGGAACCCTTGAACCAGGCTCAGCAGACAACACGGAATTCATCTAGGTACAAAAACCTATATACATCTAGAAATTAGGACCACATTTGTATGGAGTGCACACTGAAGAAACTTTGCAAAGAAAAACCTGTCACAGTTTAATCAATCACCAGCAGGCTAAAAAAACACATTAAGAAATATCAGAAGAATAAGAAGGACACAGAAAATTTCAAGGCCATATTAGAATCTGTAACCCCCATCACAAATGGCCCATTCACTTCTTGAAATTTTCAAGCTACTTGAAGATAATTTAGCTTTTATTTAGATATAGTTAAATATTTCTCATAGTCTTCTAATTCCAGGAAAAACTTAGCATAAAAAGAATAGAACATAAGAACATTTAAAAGCAGAATGGAACTGTGTTTCTGGGCTTGAAGGTCTCATCTATAAATCCATTTAGCTCTTGGTCTGCCAGAACAATTAATGAGCAACGTATCCTCTTTTTTAATTTTACACAATTTTAGAGGAAGATCTTTCCACTATTCTTCCGTAGTCACGACAACCTTCTGAAAGAATTCCTGTATTTGGGTCTATATTAATTAATTACTTCTACCCATTCCAAAGTGAACTGTGATCAGCAGGGAGCTCTTCAACATTCTTCAAAGTGTTGAAATACAGAAAATACTCCATAAAGTAACAATATGGAAAATCTGGAGACCCAAGCTAGCCCTGACTTAATATCACAGTAAATATGGCTCTGTGGTACTTCCCACATGCATGGAGATCCCAGGAGACCCAACACAAGCCTTGGAAACAGTTATTCAACACATCTCTGTTGTCACAGTGAGTCTGCAGCTGTCGAAAGAACCAAGAGTGAGCAGTACTGCCAGCCTCTCATTTAGCAAACTCCTCATTACCTGGCAACACAGCCGTGGCATTCCTCGAGTTCCTCGTTACTGTAATATACCTAAGTACACATCTCTTCCAGCTTTACAAGAAGAAGATACCCACAGATCAATCAAATATTGACCACAAATACCGATTTAAACACGCACACACATAAAATGATTTTTTCTCTTTGAACTTCACGTATGATGATTGATTCAGTCAGTATGTCTATGGACAATTCTCTACAAACAGCATTTAAGTATGCAAATGTTGGCTCAAGAGTATTCTGTAACTTACAAAACTGCTGAGTATCAAAGCTGTTTCTGTAAGTGATTTGGTATCCTATGTATAAAACTGTAGGACAAGGCAGTAACTATGTCAAAAGACTCAATCTAATCTTAGCATTCTGTACTTTATAATTAAACATGGGGTTTTTTCCTGGTTAGGGATACATTTTGCACTGTGCCACCTGCTTTCATCTTTGAACCCTCAGTAAAATGAAACAAGGCAATATAAGAACTGCTGGAAGCTTTGTTGTACTGGGCTGTGCTTAGAGAGCAAGAAAGGTGCCATACATTTATGCACACAAGGTCCTTCTTTGATGAAATGCAATATTCCATTGTTCAAGTACCTGTTCCTGCTAAAAGACAGCACCATTTCTCCCCTATCACTTCTCTTTTCCCTCCTCTGCATAGATGATCATCTATGTTGCTACTATAGTTCTGCCATTTTTTTTACTCATTTTCAGTTGTTTACAAGCTCACAGTATTTAACAATAACTTCTGGTCATGCTTCTCTGTTTCCTGAAAGTACGTATAAATTACTTCAGGCAAGCACCCATATGGATGGATGCAGTCAAAGCCAAATTCACGTGAAACCTATGCTCCAAGCCTCAAGCTTATGCTGCAGTCAAAGGCATGCTAACACTGACTCAGAAGCTGTCTCAGGGGAGCACAGCTGTTAGCACAAAGCTAACAAGTCCTGCTACTTACCACATGCTTAGTCTTTTTCTCTTTCAAAGAACAGTAATTTTTAGCTTTACCTTATAGAGGAAACACTGTCGAAATGGTACAGAATTGGGAAACAAGACCTAATTCTATCCCTGTTTTGCTACTGACCAAGGACAAGCTAAGCTACTGATTCCCATCACATCGTTTGTCTGCTCTATTCATCTACATTATAAGCTCTGCAAGGCAGGGATCTCTGTCAAACTGTTTACAGAGCTCCTTCACACAAGGGGACTCTGAGTTCCCCAAGAAAGAGGAAGTCTCTACTAATATAATACTAGTGCTACTATCAGGAGTAAGTTTCAAATTGCTTGCATTGAGCAAAATTGTTTATCAATACATACTACAGACTTTACTAGCAGAAGCTTTGTTAACTAATTTTGCCATTCTCTGAGGCAAAGACAATACTATAAGCAGTCACTTCCTGTTAGAACACTTCAAGGTCCCTGATATGCAGCTTCCTCCTGTTTATACTGTTGGAGACTCTGTTCTGGTTCAGTTCTTCTTTCCATCTTAGGACTGCTAGAGGAAGAACTTTCCACTATTCTCCCATACTCATGACAACCTTTTGAAAGAATTCCTGGTTTTGGGTCTATATTAATTAATTACTTCTACTTGTTCCAAAATGAACTGTAATCAGCAGGGAGCTCTTCATTCTTTGGAATGTTTAGCGCCCTTAAGTGACACTGTTTGCAAGGCTTTTAAGAATCAGCTTATTGCTCTAATTCCTTCTTATGAGATTCAAATTGCAGGTCTCATTCTTCATCCAGTCATTACCAATCTTTGCTTACTGTGGCTCTTAATTTCACTACTTGTCCCTTAGTCACTAGCTGAGATACTGATCTCCCCTGTGCACAGTGGAATCAGTGTCTAATCTTCCTTTCATTTTTCAAGGAAAAAACACTTATCTGTGGTACCAAATTAAATGTCTCCTCACATATTTCACTTCTATCCATCCTATAATTTTTTTTACTGTTGTTGTTGATATCAAATTACTTATTTAAGATCTTGACTTGACACTTTCTTTCTTAAAATAATTTCTCTTTAACATCTGTCCATTCCAGCTTCATTTATTTTTTACAAGTCTCAGCTACCAGGAAAGATTTTTCCTTCTCTCCAAACAGGAAAACAAACACAGCTTTCACATTTTCAGTTATGTTTTGTATCAGCTGCCTGAGATTCTAAGGTAACTGTCAAGCCAAATCTAGTTGTTCCGTGAGCTGTGGAACCAACAAAGTTTGCTATCCTGGAGTATTTCCTATATCTCTGCCCCATACTCCTGCAATTACTGAAGCTTTTCTCATGTCCTTTACAATCTCATTATCTGAAATACCATCAGTTCTTTTTCCTGACATCTAGATTCTTCCACAATACGTTGGGCAAATAAGTTCAAAAGTAATTTATGAAAAATGGAAGGACAAAATGGTTTTACCAGAAATTTGATGCTATTGTAAATGAAATAATTTTAAAGCATCAGCTGAGTAGAATTTTTCTTATTTTGCATCCAAATCCACAGATCTAGAAAATAAGCATTAGTTAATTTGCTCATATGTGATAATAATTCTGAAACTACAAATGCAACATAAATGCCAGCAGTTAATATTTCACAAGCACTCAAGTTTTTATTAGCTTCTGCAAAAAACCCAGACAGCTTACCACAGGAACCCAAACACCTCAAATACTCAACTCTCCTTCTTGTGTTGACAAATTTCCAAGATAATAAATATACACAATTAAAAGAAGGAAAACCAAAATACAGCAGCGAAGTAGAATGCACTCAAATATCAAGAATGAAAGTGTAGTTGATACATGCTGATGATATTAATCACTGCAATATTTAAGACCTCTAAACACAGCAGTATGAATTGTACCATCTGAAACAGCTTTTGAATTTCCTATCTGATTTAGACACCAAGAGTCAAAGCAATGAATCTAGATCCAGTCTACTAAATAACAGGAAGTCCTGACTAGACATGATAATTATCACAAAACAAGGACATTATATCATCAGAGGGTCAGCATACCCAGAACACATTTTTTAATTTACCCTGGCAACAGACTGAATGTTGTAGCCAACGACAAACTCGGTTGCAAGTGTCAAACTGGGCTGAAAATCTGTGTTTCATGCTGACACAAAATGGCAGTAATACCAACACCTGCAGCTTGCCAGGAAAAGCAAAGTGGTTCAGAAGCTTCTGACAGAACAACACAGACACTCCAATCTAGCAACTGGCAACTGACAGCTTCTACAATTCACATGACTGTTTTTTATTCTTTCACTTTTATATATCTGTTTTCACATGTATGTGGAGCACACTGCAGGTGTGCATCGACACTATTCACAGCTGATGCACTGGAGACTGACAGCAATTCACATTTCTACACCTTCCCTTTTGTGCTGGAGCTCCCTAAAGCCATTTGCAAAGCAACAAATACCATAACCGAGGAGAAACAGTGATAGGTCATCAATACAATAGTGACTTTCTGTACTCAGGCTTAGCAGCCATTCTGAATACAACAATATGCCTGAAAATAGGAGTACAAATTAATCAGAATAGATCTGCATGTGAGAGATCTTTTATGTAATCACCTACACTACTACAGGTTGTATCTGCAGCCCTTTGATACCACTGTAGACGGATGGCAATTTCATTAAATCCATATTTTCACTCTGCTCAAAGGGCAGTAGGTTTCCCCAAGTTTCTCAGTTGTCATTAATGTGTGATCTTATGCTAAACCCTGCCTATTGGAGTGAACTGCTGAATGCACACACAGGATAAGCAAAACTATTTATAAGGCAACTGCAGCTTCACTGGTAGAGTAGCAAAGAGAACCTATCTTTCAGTGCTTCTTACTGCTCACTACAGACCAACAGCCCTCTGCATTTATTGAAGAGGATGGTTCGCTAACCTTCAGGAGCTGAAATTCAGATACCTACCTATAGCTGCTCTTCTGCGCTCCCTGCTCCTCTTTTAGCTTCACAAATTTATGAGTTCAGTGGTTTGGAGAACACTTTTGTGGGCTTTCTGATCTGGAACCACCCCTCCAGCATCACACACCTGTGCAGGCACAGAGGCAGACAGTGCAGCAGCAGCAGCAGCCGTGTAGCTATCCTCCAGGGGTCACAATTGGGTTACAAATTCTATAAAATGTGATGACTGTGCAGCCTGATTTAGAGCAATTTATTCACATCCTTCTTCATTAAGATTCAAATGGAATAAGTAAGATAGAAATTGAACAGATACAGAAATTGTGCATGGCTTGCTTCTGTAGTCAGTAAACATTTATTCACTAGGCACAGCTCTCTCTCATGCTCTCTCTCTCTTATTCTCTCTCTTTCCCTACCCTTCCTGCTTGCTGTTTTAATGCATAATTAAGAAGGTCAGAATTAATGAAGCAGTGTGGAGTAAAGTTCAAGGAATCCCCAGGCACTATTTATTTTATTAGATCTCAGGCATGAACATCAGATTGGCAGCATTAGAGGCAGAGGCAGTGTAGCTGGCAGCAGTCCAGGCGAGAAGCTACCAAGGGATTCTTACCTGCAGTGTCAAGTCATTGCTGAGCTCCCTCCCTGCGAAAATCACCCGCAGCTGGTCAGCTGGAACTCCCTGTCGCTGGGCAACTGCCTCCTTCAGCTGGAGGATGCTGGAATCTGAACCAACCTCCACGGGGAAGCCATGGCTGGAGTTGAACCTGACAAACACTGAACAAGAGCAAAAGATGTTTTTAAGCGAGAATTCCTCATGACACGTTTATACTAGAATGACGGTGAGAGGCTTACTCTTCAATTACAGGAAGCATTTACTATTTTCAGAGAAAAGCTATTAATACTCCAGTGTGCTATTTTTAACCCCCTCATGGAATAGTTAGTGACCAAGAAATAAAACCCATGTGTTTCCCCTTGGCAGTATTAGAAATGACATAGAGCATTTAGAATCAAAAGAAACCCATCTAGGCAGCTGTCCAAGTAGTTGCTGCCTGGCACAGTAGATTTTAAGTTCAGTCCTAACCTTCAGAGGCACAGGGCACAGGCACTTCCTGTGCCCCTCGTGCACTGCCCCAATACATGTAACACATAAATGCAGGAAACTGAGGTATACTCTGGAGCCAAAATATATTAAATGAAATAAGGGAAAACACTTCCTCGTCACAAGGTAAAGCACAGTCATACAGACTGTACATTTCCCACAAATATAATTCTACGGAAGATAATGATGGAGACGAAAGCACACTACAGAAGAAATCAGAACCACAGAATTCTCTATCTGGGAGGGTTGTATTACAGCATAGTCATCTCAGAGTTCACTAAAATATCTGCAGTACATAACTCCTGTCAGCATCCACCTTCAGTGCAGAAAATCACGACTGCACCAGTCATATCATTTTTAGAGCTGCAGCAACTGGTTTATACACCCAGAGAAGCCTGGCAAACAAACTCATAAGCTTCCTGCCATTCAGCTGGCAGAGCTGTTTTTCATAAGAAGCCTGAATGTGCTTGTTGAGCCTTTGGTCAGGGGAATGACTGCAAGACCTATGAAACAAGGAAAAAAACCTCATTACATCCATATCAGTCACGGAGGTTTGTGTACCATAGACAGATTCCCAGTGGACTGCTTCGACCAATACCTTCACAGGCAGGAAGCAAAGGAATTAGCAAAACTCAATACAAAACAAAAAATCATTTATATCAATTATACCTGTCACCTAAAGTACCTGGGTATTGATTGCAACAACCAGTCTCTTTAAAGATTTATTTCCTATTCCCACTACAATGTTTTAGCGAAGATGTTACTCCTTCACACTTTTTTTGACTGACAGAAGCATAAGCTCAAAAATACTTATAGTTTAAAGAAATATCTATTTTTAAAACTAAAAATAGGAGTTTTATTTTTTTTTCCCAATGTACAGTCTATCAGACAACTCCAAAGGTGACAGATGCTTTTAGAACATTTGAATATGGCTGAGGTTGCTACCATTGTTTTTCTCAGCCAACAATGTTGTAAGTATTTGCAATGTCACATCTTCAGATCTGGATTTAGGGGATAAGGCCATATTCCAATAAAATTTAATACAACATATTAAGTTTTGTACTTGAAAGTACCCTCCTAATGTACTAAAATGCAGGGTAAGATTGCACCATGAAGTGTTAGGCAGGTGCCCTGCATTGTGTTATGCAGCTTCCTGCAGTACATCTCGTTCTGGGGTTTGATTTCTATTAAAGGGTGTTCTGGACATAACTGTGCAAGCTATATATTCAGACTGTTCAGAAGAAACAGTGGAAATCAAATTTTATTTTGATTGTGATTTGGAGACAAAAGGAGGATGTATGTGTCAAGAAGATGTTACAGCCATCGTTCAATGGCAATTGAACATTTTCTTTCCAGGAACACACAATGCTCAACTGCAAATAAAATTATCCAAGTCAATTGCAAATTATATGGTTAAATCAATGGGGATTATACTTTTTAAATATGCTAAACTGTGACTATATATATTCAAAGATATTTATGTAGATATGCTCACATACACCCATAAAAGGCATACATGTGTATCTCCAAAGAGCTCTTCCTAACTAACACATAACCCTCTTTCTCTTTAGTCTTACAAAAGGCAATGCTTTTGGTTTTGGAAATGAAAAGAAAAAAAAAAAGACAGCAGATGAAGTGACAGCAAATCAAACGTGGTGGTAAAAGGAAAGTGCTTGATAAAAAAAGTATAAAAAAGCACCATTTAAATTAATTGCAGAGTGGTATTTACCCATTTATTTTTAAAGGCAGCATAAATCCAACATATTTACTGGAAATGTATGTCAAGTATGACAGCAAGAATTCCAAATCCTTCTCTCAAATAAATGTATTTTTATTTAGTTACAACAGGTATATTGTTCTCCTCCCGATGTGGATGAGGTATCAGAAATTAGGTCTCACAATTCTTACCACAAGCAAACATGGGAAATGAGTGTGAGTGCATCATTTTGCAAATCACAATGTAGAAGCCTGAAGAGAAAAAAATGCTAAAATGCCAAATTTGATTGCTGGAAAAAATCTAAGCTACAAATATTTTGCCTTGAAGCACTTTTATTCTATTATATAGTCTGCTATCCAACAATTCTTTTTAATGTAAAGAACAGAAGAGACCTTAGCTCATTTGCACAGAGCATAAAAAGATGGAATACAAACCTTCAGTCGGTGGAATGAAAACAGAATTTCATTAATATAATATTTCAAGCTGTTTTTTTAGGAAAAATAAACTTATCTTCTTTTTGACATTTCACCTCAATAAATAAATAATCAATACCAACTTGATATTCTTAATGACACACATTATTCAAGAGATCACAAGTGAGGTTGTGCAGACACTCCAAACCTCTTCTAAACAGTACGTTGGAAAGATTTAAACAATATGTTGGAAAGATTTAGAATTTAAAGTTTGTCCACTGGAATTTAAATAAATATTGACTTAACAGGAGATAAAAGAATTCACCTGAGGCCTAAACTGCTGGCAGAAATCCAAAAGAAATAAACAGAGTTACTCAGGCACAAGCACATGGGGCAGGTGTGTAGGGGAGATGCAGAATTTCAGCGGAGGTTGGGAGCAACCTCGGGGGCAGGGACCCCTGCTGGAATCTCAACAGGCCACATTCCAGAGTCCTGGGCTTCAGCAGCCTGTCTTCTTTGGCAAGTCATATCAAAAGTTCCAAAGCTTTAATCCCCAACCATTGTCATTAATCCAACAGGTTTTCCAGCTCTTAATGGAGAAGATAAATGTAAAATATTGGAGAAGCTTAGGGCTTGCCTGTGAGCAAACTGTGAAGGCACAGTCTTGATACAGAGAGCCAAAGTAACAGAAGGAACTGTGGCAAGAATGAAAGAAACTTGTACACAGCTTTACATTGCTTCATTCACAACACAAATTTCCTTTTTAGTTTTGACATTAATTCTTTAAAGATTCATAGAGCTTATTATTTTTCTTCCTAAAATAATGAATCGCACAATCCTGCTTTGCAGCACACCAAAGAAAAGCTGTAATATAAATGTATCATTTGTGGCAAAGAATACATGTATTTAAAATTTAAGATCTTAATCAGTAAGATCTAATTTCCCATTCTTCCTATGGACAAAAAAAAAAATAATAAAAGAATGTCACAGAAGTTTAACCTAAAGACAGTGTAAAGTATAGGAAACTTTTTTTTTTATTTTGAAAGCCTTTTCTCTACTGAGGTCAGGCAAGGAGACCTTTGAAATGTTCTTTTCCTAAGATTGGGGACAAAAAAAAAATCTTGTGACGATATCTGTCTGTGGTGATCCTCTTTGCCTCAGCACATGACTTGAGAACACAACTCTTAGCTTGAAAACCTACATCTAGACTACTTCGCACTTGAAAGTATTATCCCTTCCTTTTCAGTATTAAATTTTTCTCATAAACTGTGATTAATAATTTATCCAGTTTAGCTAACCAGCTTAGAACAGATTAAAACCAGGAAAATTCATGGAAAGGATAAGTAAAGCAAGAGAAGGTAGGAATTGAGACAACATAAAATCCTTGCCTCCTGATAAAGTAGCATAGAAATGTTCTGGAAGTCCTTCTATTACCACATAACTGTGTATCACCTCTCAAGGCACAGGATGAAGGCAGCTGTTCCAAGTATCTTTTTTATTTCAGTGAATAAAACAAAAACATATAAAACATTTTTCATACCCCTAGGGCTTCTGCATCTTCAATCATACAAAATATTGTTCTAGGCTTTTAATCTTTAGCCTCAATTAGTATTAGATACATTTGTAGACACTTTATAAACCTCAGTCAATATTAGTTGCTGCCTGGAATTTCTACAACCTAAATTGTAGAAATGCAACAGTAGAATATATGCAGTGTGAGAAATTAGCAGTAGAGCATAAGACAGTGGGATGGCACTAAATCTTATTACACAACTTTTTATGGTTATTTCCTGGTGCTAGGGGAACTGAAAAAGGGAAAGAAGCAAAGCAAAAGACTAAAGAGAAATAAAAAATAGAAAAATATGGGTTGAAGATACTCTGCAAGCTGAAGTCAGGACTGGAAACGAATAACTCAGAGTTGTGTCAGGCTTGTATTACACAAGCAGTCAGTACATGATAATGGAAGTCCAATCAAATGGTTAAACAACTTCGTGCAAAGTTCTTTGAACTTTGAATTTCCAGAGCAGCCTTAACAGCCTGGAAATGGTGTGGTCCTTTTCTTCACATATCTGTGCATTAAGGTTCTGCACTGGAATAGGAGACCTTACCCACACCTTTAGTTCCCAAGAGCATTGGAGAGCAGGGTGGCTCACTCAGCTCCGCTTTAGTTTCCATCCTATTTCCACCACATCAAGTCTCACTTTGCAGGCTGCCACTGCCACAAAGCTCTGGCCAACTGGCTAGCCTGATTTTTTTTCCTTGACGTAAATATGTGATAAAATCTCATAGTCATTGGAATAACCAGTCCTATAGCAATTCATGTATCCCTTCCATCAATTAGCAAAAACATCCCTAGCATTCTCCACGAAAACCCTCCAACAGATGTCTTTTCATCAAAAAGTTGCCAAATTCTGAAAATTTGGAACCAAGTTGAGATAGTAGGATCCCAAGGCTTGATGCCTTTGCGCTGAACATTCTGCCCAAAATTCCCCTTTAGAGAAGGAAATCCAGCTACAGAACCTCTGCTGCCTACACATGGAGGGAGACAGTGTCTCAGAAATAAATGATTCCACACATTTCAGTCTGTATGGCTAGAAATCAGCAGCTGGAACTCTACCTCAAGATGAGTGGGTGGCCATTGCAGCTATTGATGCACTGGTATGACATTTTCCTGGAAAAACGCCCCGGCGTGTCTTTTGCACCAGGTGCAGAGTGACAGGTATATGCAATATACCCTGACTTTGTGCATTACCACTCACTGCTGAGCCAGGATAACTGGAAGGATTAGGTCTCCTCCATCACTGCATTTGTGAAATAAAATTAATGCACATTAATGTAAGCCAACTTCACAGCAGCAGCAGAAAAAGAGCCTACACAGGCAATAAGTGGCAACTCATTAAGCTGGAGTAATTTGGTCACTTCTGATCATTTGTAAATTACCTTCACCTAACGAATGATTTTATGATGTAGTCACACAGAGCGATGTAATCTAAAATAAACAACATCTATAAAACCTCATCCTTGGTGAAACGAACAGACTCTCAGGAAAACATCTTTAGTGCTGGCTAACACCAAATGAATATCGTAAAAAAATGTTCCTTGATCTTTACCTCAAATCTTAAGATTGAGATTTCTGATGGTTTTATTTACTTTTAAAATAAAAATAACAAGTAACTTTTATTCAAACTACTGTTTAGGGAAAGCAAGACATTATTCATAAATTCTAAATATGTACCAGATGACAGTTTTCTATAAAGTCCTGAGTAGCACAGAAAGGGTGAGTAGGGACAGGAAATTCACCTCCATCACAAGATCATCATGTAAAATTTATATGAGCTACGTTCAAAAGAAGCAAAAGCGCTGTGTTTGCCCACACTACTAGCAGCAGGCCTTCTGGAAAACTCTGCCAGAGATGTGGTAGATGCACAATGTATGAATTTGGCTCAAGAGGAGAAAAGAAATGGGCAGTTTCAGGCAGCTCAGTAATCTCTATACAGGAAACAAAAGAATAATATACACAAGTAGGTAATAAATAGTTTATGCGTAGGTTTTGAGCTCAGAAAAGCAACATCTTTCAGTCACATGCTGAGCCAAAGAGGAACTTTTGACTAAAAGGAAAGTAAAAGATAACAGATACTATCACACAATTTCTTCCTCCCCCTTTTTTTTAGGAAAATACCTTTTAAAGCTCCTGTCATGAGTTAAAAACAGTCGGAAGAATTTCAGGGAGAAATATCACCTATGCCTGCCCCATGGTCTTTCTTCAGAAGGGTCTCTGCTTACAGTTGCTGCTGGAGACAATAATACATTTACAGCTGGAGGGTTTTTTTGGTATTTTTTACAGGGGTTTAACAGTCTCTTCTGAAGAAGATTGCTCTTCTGTAGATGTCCTGGGTTTGTATTTCCATACACATACTCCAATAGAATGTAGTACTGAGTAACAAGGAGGCAGGTTAACAGCTTCCTCCTGACTCTTCATGCTACCAAGTAATCCAAACCAAGAACAGAGGCAAATAAAAAAGACAAGAGCTCAGCACTAGTCTCTTTTTTCCCTCCAGAGTTATGTGTGCACATGCAGTTACTTTTTTCTACAGCAGTGAGGCAATTTTTAAACTCAGCAATTCTCACAGTAACCTAATTTTGTTCTAGGAAGTATGCCTTTTAATCCAAGACACATGCTAAATTTGTCCAGTAAGTTATTTCCTGTGATTAATTCACTCAGTTTTACTATTCTCTTTAAGCTGGAGGAATGCATAGCTAGCTAACTCAACGCTACAATTATGTTGGCATTTCCTTTATAAGTCTCTTTAAAAATGCTATTTTCCTAGCTATTTTCGCCCTGATTTACTGGCTGCTTATGTCAGCACCAAGCTGCCATGAACTTCCTTGATACAGAATCAACCTAAATTCATGTTTCATTTTAAATAGATGCATACTGTTCTTTAATGTGCTTGGATATGGATAAGAGTCTTTCAATTCCACATATTTCAAGCCATATCCAACAGCTTTCTGTATTAATAGGAAATATTACACTTAAAAATAAAATGTATACTCTTGCAGCTTTTAAATTACCCCTGTCCTGTGAAAGAATGGGTCAATATTTTTGCAAAGACAGCATGAGTTCAATGAAATTCATAAGAGGGTCAGAAAATCTGAAGTAGACAGTAGCAATAGCTTTAAGGTAGTAAAGGAAACTGTCAAGGTGAAGACATCAGTAGGAGATTCCACTGTTTTAACATTTACGCTTCTTTGCAGTTCCACATGAAATTTAATATAATTTTCTTGCAGCATCTGCATGCATCTAAATACCAGAAGTATTGTTGGACAGTTGAAGTTCCAGTCAAACAACTGTATGATAAAAATGGCAGCTGTCAGACTTGACTAAAGAAGGAGATTTGTCACCTTTTGAAGTATGTTAGATGCTCAGTATAGAACAAAACAAGTATAAAAATTTATAAAATCCACATTATAATGTGGATTAAAATGGCATATATATCATCAGAATGGCTATGTAGAAACAGATTAGTTCCACACATAACAAAAAACAGAAGTCCCAGACAAAGCATATCTACCTACCCATCTACTGACATGGAAACCTTTGGTTTCACTTTATTGCATTTTTACCAGAACTAGGACAAGTAACACCAAGCCAAAACTCCAGCAAAACTTACAGCCCTGTTGAGCCCAGGACAGTGGGCTGCACAACTTCTACATGGCTGGATGCTGTGCAGCCAAATGCATTGCTTGAGGGGAGAGGGTGAGGCTGGCTGCTCAGGAGAGCAGAAAACTAACAGGGATTCTTTCCTTGGTGCTTGCACGTCTAATGGCAGCTTCTGAATGGCCACATTTCTTTGCTTTTACTCATCCCATTAGAGGGGATCCCAGTACCATTGCAATCATGCCCTGATTTTGTTTTAAAAAGCACGATAGGCAAATCAAATTGATGTTCTTTATTGAAGACTTAATTCTAAGGCTATCTTCTGCTGCCTCTTTTTTTCTTAGGTATCTCTCCATTTTATCAATTTACTGATAAATAGCCCTTGACTAGCAGAAAAATAAGCTTTGATGTTCTGGAACAGTCCAATCCCTGCCCTACACCTTTAAATGCAAACCTCACCCTACCCCTTCCAAACCGTGGGCACCATTTTTCCTCTCCCAAGTCCTCTTTCTCACAAGTAAAACTATGGCAGTGGCAGAGCAGCCTGAAGAGACACCACCAGGGAGGGCACTGGGGACACCACCAGCCCTGACTGTCCCTGCCTGGCTTCCCCAGGGGCTCCACACTCTGCCCAGGGCTCTTGGGGTCCCTGCCTCAGCCACACCATTTCTGCAGCAACTTGGAGTCTACCCTGATGCGTTCGAGTTAAAATCTCAAGGCAAAATTACATCTGTCAAGGATGTAACGTAAAGATGAGTTAAAGATCATAAGTAATTACACTAGTTTTAGTAAAACTATCTCAGCTGGCAGTATAATTTAACCCCTTAAATCAAAAAAGAACTGCAAAATAATGAGTGGCCAAAGAAATTTACAATTGTGTCACAGGAATGCATACCCAGGTTTTCCTCTGAACTTGTAAAAATAGAAGTTCTTGTAGCTAAGCTTGAAGATTTACCATATATAGAAGATAATTTTCCTCCTCTTGAGCATTTCAAAGCTCTTCCCACCCTTGTTTGGTTTTTAATTTTTTTTAACATCTACTTTTCCTATCTCACAGCCAAATAACAAGCACCTCTAAGTCCTTGACACAACAAAATACCCAGCAGCCACTTTTGAGAGGAAAAAGCATATGGCCCAAACTGACTGCCAAAAATAGTCTTGACATTCCTACTATATAATTGCTAGTTAGCAGGAAAAAAGAAACACCATTTCAAATATCTCAGTGTCACACAAGAATCCTAAAAACTCACTATATTGTCTGAACACACACTGGGAAATTCATTGGGCCTGTTTAAAATTTAAGCGATATAGTCATTTGCAACCTCCCCCTAAATATATAAAATTTTTATTTTTATATATATATATATATATATATATATATATATATATATATTTGTGTTTAAACCCCCATCTCAGATGCTATTATTTCAGTATGGAGTCAAATCCCATTCACTGAGCAGACATAGACATGGGCTTGCTAAGTAAGAGTATGGGCTCCAATTCCCAAAAATGCTTACTGGGCACATGACTCAAATACTGTTACAAAAATGAAAAGTTAAAAATCCCAAATAATGAAATGCCAAAATAGAGTAGGAGGTCTTTCAAGAGACTGAAAAATGGTGATATACACAGTATAAAAATTGAATATAATGGGATGAAAATTGTGAGACATTTCATATACAAGCAACTTTGCTTCTGTTTTGTTGTTTGGGTCCTTTTAAACCAACTCTAAGCAGACTGAAAGCATCTATAAATTATACATGAGCACAGTAAATACTGAAGATCATGTGAAGCTTTGCTGTGCCATAAATGTACCGAATAAGTGTGCTGCCATTTTATCAATTCTCTGCCAATCTGTTTTGCTGGATTTACCTTTATTCTCCAACACATCAGCAATTTTGAGAAAGATAACACAATGATTTCTCTTTTGGTTACATCTAGATCCATAGATGATGTGAACTTAGATATTTCAAGGATTGCAGGTTTATAATTTTGAGGTATATTTCACCAAAAAAAGCTAAATTATAAGGTTTTTTTTTTTAAATTAAAGACTAAGATATCTATATAAAGTAATTTCATACATTTAAAATTGGAGGATTCATAATCTGGAGTTTTAGCTCATTGTCATGATAGATCAAAATGTCTTAAATATTGGAATACAATTTATCTATTTAGGTCATCATTCCCCTGGAAGAGCAGTTTCTCCTGCCACATGTACTGAAGCCAAAGATCTTCTGGCATCTATAATTTTGAGAATGCCAAATAAACAAAATTATTCAGAAGATTTGCTATGTCAAAAGCAAGATAAATTAAAATGTGAAATAACAGCTGAATTGATGATGACAGGATGAATCTGTTCCTTCTTGCTTGTTTTAAAACAGTTTTTAAAATTAAAATATTCATTTCATTAGATCAAAATGAACACAATTCCCCCCAAAAAATTTCCCAGGAGCTCAGAATGCCAATTCAAAGACGTCTGAGCAAGGCATGAAGTTAAAATTTCTGAACAAGGAGAAAAATAAATTTACGTTTGATTACATGTAATTCTCAATACATGGGCTATTTTCATTGGAAAAGCTGAAGCTTTATGAGAGGCAGCTTCATAGTCCAGTCTGCAGCTAACCTTTGTGAATGGGTCACTGCTGTCAAAATGTATCCCCACAGCACAGTTCCACAAATTCTCTTGCAAAAATGGTGGTTGGCACAGCTTACAATGGTGGGTGGAAGACAAAAATGCTCCAGCATTTCTGAGAGGCACGTGAGGTGCAATACAGTTGTAAAGAGAAGAGTTGTTCTTAACTTTGTTCGGTTTTAAAGGCTGTCTGTGCTCACCAATTATTTCAGCTTGCTGAAGAAAATGTGGTAGACTGGTATAAGGTAATTATTTTGGGCTGTGTGCTGTGTTTCCATTGTCCCTTGGTTGGAGGAATGATGCTAGAAGAGCAACTTTGCTTTCCATGTGATTTTCTTTTCCCAAATTTTTAAGTCTGAAATAATGGACAGGCTTTTTTGCAGAAAAAAAACAAAACCACACAAGTTCTTCATTCTAACTATGAATATTCCCAGAAGAAAATCCATCTCAATGTCACAAACACCTCAATACTTCTCAAGATTTCCTTTCCTTCTTTCTTTCTGACAAACTGCAGGCAGCTGCAGCCCATCACTCGCTGTGCCAGTGCATTTGTCAATTAGCTTGAAGGAAATCGCCCAGCACAAAAAGCAGAGCTTATGATCAGACAGGAAATTACAGTCTATTATGCAATTTTATTCTTGTCTGTGATTGAATGCACATCAAAGGGCCACTCAGTGGCAGCCACTGATACTTGTTAAGGTAAAAATAGTTCTGCAAAAGCAGATGGTGGAAGCAGACACCAGTAGATCAGAAATGCTGAGTCTGTGTGTAGTATATTTTAGATGAGCCTTTTAGAAATGAACCGAAATGATTTTAACACATAATGTTCCCTTACAGTATATTGGCATTACAAACTGTATGGTGTTTTCAGATATAGTGGAAGTCTGCCAAATTCTGATCACAGTTTTCCCTCACATCCTATTTAGAGTGGTATGGGCATCAGCACCTGTAAACAGGTACATTTTTTTCACAGCATATGCTCCATACACAGACTTCATCAGTATATGAATGTAAGAGTATTAATAATTTTGTATGCAAATAACCTCACTGACTTTAACCTCAATAAGACTTTTAACTGGTTTTTACAATGATTAAGGATAAAATGATTGTGATGTATAATGCCAACATGTCCATCCAGTAACACACTTTTAACACCTTATGAACCCAATTCTGCCAGCTTAGGCGAGTGATAAACGTGAGACAAGAATAAATTCAGAACAAGATTTATTTAAATAAAGTCATGAAATATTTTAAGCCAACTGAAACCACACCTTTATAATGGCACGTGGGAGCTCTGAATAGTGACTGAAATTAAAAATGAAATACCATGGAATGCTAAAGGGCCAAAAAAATACAGAAATAGCTAATTTGTTCAGATATTCAGAAAAGTATTTGGAGGAACTTGGCAGTAAAATTAAATTAGTATAAGAAAAATAAGAATTATGAACAAAAAATGCTGGTTTAAACTGTGTATGTCAGGCATTAGATATAAATGTGTGACATAGTTTTTTAATCCTCATTGTAGACAAGAGGAGTTAAATTTGGACATATTTATTATTATAAATTATTGTCCTCTACAAAAAAACCCCAGTACTTTTCTTTAGGTTCTTTTCCCTCCAATGAATTAAACATAAATTATCCAGCTGGATCACAACTGAACAGTTAATAATTCTCAGACAAGAAAAAATTACACTCATTATGGAAGAAGAAAGATACATTAGTAACAAAAATATATTCAAAGGACTTTGAACTATTATGTATTTACAATATACATATGCTGGTAATTGCAAAATGGCAAATATTTATCATCACACGGATGAAATCCTTATTTTCTTTCTTGAAAAACCCCAGAAGACCTAGCATATGTCTCATCATTTCCAGAGAATTAACACAGGTCATTTTTATTGGAGGTTTCTTTAAATTTGCCAAAGATACTGTTATTAACAATGCAACCCAAGTAAGATTTTTTGGTGTGATTAATGTGGCTGAAACAGCAAGAGCAATTAACTGTTACACTGTGTTAGTGAAACTGTTTCCTTGCCATGATAAACAACTTCTATAAGGATATTATTTAAATAAGCAGAGAAACCAAGAATTGTATTAAATCAGATTTAAAAGGGAGTTTTAACCTTCCCCAGCATCCAGCTTTTCTGAAACCAGATTTTTAATGTGCTTTTCATTCCCAAGCCTTACTGGCCTAGTAAGAGGCAAGAACTAGAATCCTAGACGTTTCTGGCTTTCACAAGCAAAACAGAACAATGCAAAAGAAAAAGAATAATGAAGTGAAGAGAGAAAAAATTGGAAGCAGAAAAAAAAATAGATGAGATGATGAAGAAAAGGCTTTTCCAGAATTAGAATCATAGAATCAAAAATTAATTGAGTTGGAAAGGACCTTAAAGATCATTTAAGTTCTAACCCTCCTGCCTTGGGCAGAGACATCTTCCACTCGACCAGGTTGCTCAGAGCCCCATCCGGCCTGGCCCTGAACACTTTCAGGGATGGGGCACCCACAGTTTCTCTGGACAACCTATTCCAGTGTTGCAGTAAAAGATTTCTTTCTAACACCTAATCCAAACCTACTGTTGTTGTAAGGCCATTCCCCCTTGTTCTGTCACTACATGCCCTTGTAAAACGTCCCTCTCCATGTGTGTTGTTTGTAGGCTCCCTTCAGGTACTGGAAGATTGCAATTAGGTCACCACAAAACCTCCTCTTCTCCAGGCTGAACAAATCAAATTCTACCAGATGATGTCCTGGGGACCCCCCAGCTGGATGCAGCACTGCAGGTGGGACCTCCCCAGGGCAGAGGGGCAGAATCCCCTCCCTCACCCTGCTGGCCCCACTGCCCTGGATGCAGACCAGGATCCAAATGGCTTTCTGGGCACATTGCTGGGTCCAGTCTCTCATGCACCAGCACCCCTGAGCCCTTCTTCCAGGGCTGCTCTCATCCCCCAGGCTGTGTTGATATCAGGAGTTGACCCAGCCTAGGTACAGCACCTTGCACTGGGTCTTGTTAAACAGAAAGAGGTTCCCAAGAGCCCACTTCTCCAGCTGGTCCAGGTCCCTCTGTACAGCATCCCCATCCTTCAGGTGTGTCAATAGCACCACTCAGCTTGGTGTCATCTGCAAGCTTGCTGAGGGTGTAGAGAGGATCTACAGTCACTGCATTATTTGGGGAATAAAACTGAGTGCTCTCCACTTTCTTGTGTAATATAGGTAACTCCTGAAGCAGCATGAAGCTTGTCTTTACTCCAGGCAGCATCAAAACAGAAGCATGCAAAGAACCCCTAACTCACTCTACAATTAAGGATACAAGATAGAGATCTGCAGAAAAGGATGCATTCCAACATTTTTCCTGTTAAGGTTTTTCTTAGCTGTTCAATGAATAGTGTGTATTATTATTTTTTAAGAACAAAGAATAGAAGGAAAATAAAAAATAGCACAGGTAAGAGACTGCAACCACTTCAGTGGAAGACAACAGGCAAAACTGAGTCCATTTTTCACTGTGTACCTGCCACAGGTCATATATTTTACAAGGTTAAATATTGATAATTATTTGTCATACAAAAGTTCCAGAGGGAACAGTCAGTACTAAATTTATGAGATGCAGATATCCATTTCACAAAAAAAAAATTAAAAATCACAATGTCATTCAATAAAAGTTGTATAAAGCAATAAAAAGATTAAAAATGTAGTTCTACAAAATAAGCCTGAATCATTGGCCAAAGCACTAACAAAAAAAATAGTCTCTCAAAACCTGCAGGAATCCTAAATTAAGACATGGACAAAAAGGACATTGATACAAATATTAGTTTGAAACACTCCGGCTACATCAACATTGCTTCAACAGCCCACCTGAAAATGCATGAGCTTAGGTGAAACACATTAAAAATGGTTAAATACTGAGCAAAGATTATCTGGTAGCTCCTTTAGGCATCATTTACCCATATGCAAACATTGCCTTTATATACATGCCCTGCATATAGATATACACATATAACATGCACTCTGTGTGTGCATATATGTGTTCATAAGGAATGGGAAAGTTTCAAGGGTCTGATTATTACGAAAAATGCTGAAGGTGAAAACAATCATTACAAAAAGAGCTGATAAAACCCTTGTTTTCTGGATGTAGAAAACTTCCCATCCATAATTCAACTACAAAGCTTATCACACCATGTATGTGGGCTGGCTTCCTTATCCTACACTGGCGGTAACTGAAGGGGACCTGGGCACCCATTTTTGGCAGCACTCAGTCTGACTGCATCAAATCCAGACCTAACTGTTAAGGGGTTGCTGAACCACTCCTCAACTGGGAGCAACACCAGCAGCTGTGCAGAGCAAGATGGAACACCCGAGGCTAAAATCCAAATGCTAAATTTTCCTGATGACTTTTGGGTGATATGGAGAGGGAACAGATTACTCCAGCCCCATGTGCAGTTCACTAAATCACCAGGACTAAATGTTTGTATATCACTAAGTAACACAAAGAGAAAAATGTTTGGATCATTTTGACACTTCCATTAAAACTCTATTTTACAGTTTAAGAACCAGTATAGAAAAATTGTATGAGAAATCATTTTTATTTTAAAACTGGAGCCAAAAGCAATACAACTGATACAGTATCAACAATCCTGACCCCATGAACCATCCTCCAAGAATACTATGGGATTAAGAGCCACAAGATTCATTCTACATGCTAGAGACAGACACAGAGGCTGTGCTGGTGTGCTGTAGTCCAACAGCAAGACATAAGAGTAGCTTTCCAGGGGGACAATTTTTAGTCAATTATGATGATATGATTTTTATTTCCTTGAATATAATATTAATCTAAAAAAATCACCATCTCTTTTTTATCTGATCTGTCTTAGACTCACATTGTCCACAGTGATTGCTGTAATCCTAAGAATTCAGACCAGCTTGCCTGGAGAGGTTTTAATCTAGTGAATTGTCACTGCAATTCACTACATGAGATACCTGTGCTGTGTTTATGTGTGCTGAGAACTCCAGCTGCACTAGGGATGCAGATTGACTTACTAGTAGAAAGCAGGATTTCTTGTAAAGATCCCAGTAAGGCTTGCCTAAGGTTGTGGACAGATATTAAATTATCATTGTGCATTGTTTTGAGGAACTGTGATCAACCACTGAAGCCCTACAATGGAAGAAGACTGAGAGGAGATGTCCAAGGGCAGTGTGCTCCCAAGGCTCATGGCAGGATGTAGGGAGTCACTGGTGACAGCTGCTACAAAAACAGCTGAACTTGCTCCACACAACAGGCCCACAGGGGGACTTTGATCCTGAAAAATATATCAGCTTAGTGGATCAGCAGCTGGTTGTTGTTATTAAATGAACCCACCAATGCTCATCCTCAAGTCAATCCAAAGAGACCAAATGTCTTCCAGCACGTGCTGGACCAGCACCCTGGGTGTATTCACACTTCCACCAAACACAGTAATAGATAACACAACTATGGACAAAAAGAGCTTTGGATACCAGTGGGTTTGGGCTGACTTCACACTCCATGTATTCCATCCTGGGGTAACCCAGTGTCACAACAGTAAGAATATTATACAGACTGGCAATGGGAATCACACTCACATTGTGATTCAACTATATATAGAAACTGCTGTGTTCTGCAAAGAATAATTTGTCCCGGCATTGTGATTGACATGTATTGTTGTACAGCTCTACTAACTCAGAATCCCATGCAACATCATACAACTGGGCTCCAAAAGGAATATTCTGCTGTGCTTGACATAAAATACCAATCTATTTACTCATACTGAATCAACTCTGAAGATGTAGAAGACTAAGATCCAGCAGGGAGGAACAGACAATAACAAACTGTATCTAAAGGACAATTCTTAATACAGCAAATAAGATACAAGGGGTGCCTTACTGTGTTTTCCCAGCATTGTAAACTAACAAAACCTTTACTAATCAATGTACCAAACATACTAAATAACAAAGTCAGAAGTTCATACACTAGAGATAACACAAGTGAAAACAAGCTCAGTGTTGAAACGTGACCCTGTGACCTTCATTTGGTTCTGCAGCCGTGTTATGAGGGGAATTGATTCTCCCCTGCCTCCTCACTGAATAGGTGATACTTCAACAGGTCATTTTCAGTAAATTATTTTCAGTATTAGAATTCATCAAATTAACAGTTGTGATAACTGCAAGGGGACTTGTTCCCTAAATAGTGTTACTTTGTTCGACATGTCATATCAGAGTAAGTTAAAGCCCTTTAAGCATGCTTTTATGCTGCGGCAAAGCATACATTAAAGTGATGAATTGGTAGGAATCCTGATCAGAGAGAGGTAAATTTGTATTTCTTGCTTGAATAAATTTTACTGTCTTACATTTGGTTTGTAGATTACAGGAACATACATTTGGTGACAACACAGACCCACTCGAGGTGGATGCTCAACCTCTCTCAATCATAGTGTCAAGACTCAGAGTAACTGTGGTTTTTTCTATTGTTTGCAGAAATCAATCATAGCAATACAAAAATAACATAGAGGAAATGACATGCTACATTTCTGTTAATTTTATCTGCATATATAATGCATTTGACATCCTAAAAATTAATTTTTCTAATAGCCCCTTCTAGCTGAGGAATAAGTCATCTCATTATCTGCTGGCCTCTGGCACTAATATCCAGCTTCTTTTACCAAACCTTAAAACCCGTACTGTGGGGAGGCTAAATACAATAAATAATAAGCACAGTTCTTCAATAATAGATTTGTTTTGTGCTAGGAATTTCTGAAAATTATTACATGCAGAAATATTGAATTAACTTTAAAAACAGTAAATAACTTATGTTGTCAGAAGGGATTACAGATTTTTTTTCAGCCGTCATACCAAATCATTCCCAGCATTCTGATTATTTTAGGACTAATGTATTTCCTTGGGAAGGGGAATTGAAGCTCTATCATAAAAAAAAAAAAGAAAAAAAAACCAAACTAAAAACAACCACATACTAAAAAAATCCCATTCTACAATTTTCCCTAATTAAAAATACATATTCTCCTTCAGATAATATACACAGCGATGGTAACAACATTTCAACACCAGGTCCCTCCTGAAGGTCACCTCTAATATTTGTTTTATGTAACCTTTCTCTGAAAATATATCCACACACTGGCCTCTGAGTAAGGTCAATCTGAATACAGTACCCAGCAACATCCTTTGTCTACAATTTTAATCTTTATGTTTTGAAATATGTATACTAATGCCGAGAATTAAAGGAGAGAAGCAAGTATGTACAAGGGAAAAAAAAAGCTTCAGGAGCTCCACCAAGACCTCAAAACAATGCCTGAAGGTAGAATCAATCTTCACATTAACAGAAATGTTGGGGCAGCAATTGTCTCTGTCAGAACGATCATTCTCTCAGATAACAACAGGGTGACAGCAATCACTGGGAGTTTTTCCTCAGGCAATCTGCATAAATATAAAGACAACTTGTTCGGGCCTCCCTCCTCACTGTCCACTGACTCCTGCTACAGAGCACACACAGCTGCCCTGGGGAAAGCAAGGCAAAACCAGAACCTTTGAAGCAAGTTCCCCTTTCTCAAAACAGAACCAAATACTAATCCAAACTAATGACACCTGATTTTTTTTTTCTTTTCTTTGGCTGTTTTTGTTTGTTTGTTTGTTTGTTTTTTTAAGACACTGAAACCTATCCAATCCTAAGAAAATAAATTGCATATTCAGTATATTAAATAAATACAGTAGTTGAATTTTCCAGTTTTCAGCACTGACTTTCATCAATATGGTGTGAGGAAGAACAAAGACTGCATGACAAAGACTACCCCTAAAAGCTTACATAAATACTGCTTCATCAAAATTACCATATCAAAGAATCTGACTTTATTCACAGATATTACGGTTTCATTAATCAGCAGTTGAAGTACATAAATCTGCATTTTGGGAGACATAACTCTTTTCCAGAACCTTGAGGTTTAACATCCACATTTTCACAGAAAAAACTTGAAGGAAAATAAGAAGGGGGAGTACTGCTTTCACTCTCACAACATATGTAAATCAAAATTTCTTTGATATCGAAGCTAATGTAATACAGATCTTTACCGTGTAGGAAACATGATTTATGATCCTAAGAAACAACATGCAAGGACTTTAAGTGCTCAAAATGCATGGACTTTAAGCACTACACCTAGACTGACAAAAGAGATCCTCCCAAAAATCTCTTGAGCCACAATCTGTAAACAAAGGGAATGCAACTGAGGCAACCATAATCACTTTTAGGGTCCATTAGAAGATAAATTACCTTTTTAATTAACACTATTCACAAACAGATCTTGGAAACACTGTGCATACTTCTGTGAAAAGGATTATGTAAATAACATGTATTTGCAAAATTGTTGACTTTGCCAAGACTTCTATTTATTCAGTGGAGCAGTCTAGCAGGTCTATGCAGTAAATAATGTAGGTTTTAAAAATCATCATCCATGTGACAATATAAATTTACCCAAAAGCCAAGCTTTAAAGTTTTTTCATATGAATAATGTATACAATAAATAAAAGGAAAATACTTAATAACATCTGACCATAGATACAATATGTATTTTCAGGTGAGTAGTGTGTACATAGAGGATGCAGCTGATGTAAATTTTTATATGCAATTACTGTTGCAGGTAAACATTGCATATTTTATGAGTTTGAATTAGTGGAGTGACACCACAGTTAAACTGAGATGAGTTTCTAACTTAACAGACATCTTTTAAGCACTCTAAAAATCAGCACACATGCTCATATTGTCTGGAAAATTACTGTCCCTAAATGGCGTAGAGACTAAGTTTACTACTAAAATATATAGTGTTACTGGATTTTTATCACTTTACCTTGTTAAAATTGAAATATTCAACCAAAATTAGTTTTCTCGAGATTCTCTTTCAGATCAACAAAGCATCTGTCCCCCTAACTGCAGAAGGAACCCAGATGAACTGGCTGGACCCTAACAGCAGTGCTGCTGTACTTATTCCAAATATGTGATTGTGACATAGCTTTAAGGAGACAGGATGCCTAAAGGCTGCTACAAAGAGATAAAGAGGAGACAAGCTTGAAAGCTCTTCCTCAGATCTGAAATAAAAACTTCAAAACAGACTTCAAAGTTACGTGGAAGTTGACAATGATGAATCTGTTTTGGTGACCTTGGACCACCTAAAAGGGATAGGTACATGTTACAGTAAATTGTATTAGCAATAGAAACGTTATTGGCAAAAGGGACAGCTGATGAGGTCCTAATCAGTTGATTAGTTTTAGCCATGTAAAACCCTAATTATTTATCCAGGAGAGTATTTGTGACATATAAACTATCACAGACACAGCAGTCACCCAGGCTGCATCTGTAGTCGATGAAGATAAACTGGTAGGACAAATGGCTCTGTCAAAAATTACTCATTTTTTTCAATTTGAAAAACTCTTCTTAGATCAATCCTACTCCTAGTAAGCATTTCCTGAAACAATGCATGCTATTCCCTCACCTGATTCATGCTTGTTTATCCATTAAGTCTGGCCACAGGTACATGTCATACCTCCTCCATACTGGGAAGCAACGCTTGAGGAAAATGTTAGAGATTATTTATACAAAGCATCTTCAGATTATGTGACACATTACAGCAATTACTTGTGAACTCTGCAACAAGGTCTCATTTATCTTAATGCCCTAATGTATCAACCACAATGTTTGGGTTAATGGCACCTCACTAAATGTATCCATAGACATGTGATAACCCTTGTGGCTGTGGATGGCTGCATATGTTGTCAGCCTCTATCCCCAGGCTACTGAGTAAGATATTGTCCACAGTCTGAAAAATAACTCAATGAATCTGATGCTACTTTTTTAAGATTCAATAAAAGGTGTAGGACATTTACAAAGCATGTAGTTTAGTAACAAGATAATCTCCTAGTAAGCTTTAATAAAAGAAGTTGATGACACTTGCTGATCTTTCTACAGCCTTTTCCAGGAAAAGACCTCCAATGTTAATGTAAGCATTTTACTATTAGATGGATGTACCAGACAGTATTCCAATAACAAATTAAATGTGCAGAGTTATATTTTTTCTAGTAATATCCTTCCTTCTTTCATTCCAGCATAGTCTGCTATTTATGTATAGCCCTTAGCTATCAGCAGTCTTTACTCCCACAAAACGACAATGATTTCTTTACAGCATAAATGCCAACTTCATGTAACAGAGAAAGAACAGAAACATTGGACAAATTATATGATTATAAATGGTCCTTCAGGAAGTCTGTCTGAACTCAGTGTGAAAATAGAACTTCTGTGCCCCAGTTCACAGCTTCACTCAAGTGGACCATAATCTTTATTTAAAAAAAAAAATCTGTGAGAATGTTACAAAATGAGATGACTTAGCCAGTTGAAGCTTGTGACATGTTCAACTTATGGAGAACTAAAATTCAGTGCTGGCTCATACTTTTTTTTTCTAAAACTAGCTACAATTAGTTCTATCTCTTGGTAAATTTATTAAATCTTTTAGGAATTGTTTAGTTGAAGTGTATATAAATCAATCATTACCAAACCAGTAGTGATGTTTACTGAAAACAAATTAGAAAGGTTCTAACTGGAAAGAAGCAATCTGCTTCTATGCACAATTAAAATAAATTACTCCTCTGCATTGCTCTGCTCTTCCCTCCAAAATATTCCTTCCTCCCCTGAAGTTCCTTAATAAATGCTTATAAGAAGACCTTTACTTAAAGACAGAAATTATTTCATGTTTATAAAGGCGTGACTTTGACATAAAGGTTTCAAATTAATAGATATATGAACACATCTATTGACCTATCTTCCAGGACTGAACCAAGTCAAAGAGATGTTAAATTGGCAAATCTAAAGCAAGAGTCCAAATATTTATGTTTCTAGTGCTTATGAGCCTACACTTTCTTATATGGGCAAGGTTATTTGAGTATTACAGTACCTTTGTTGTTCCCCAGCTCTTTTTCTTTGCTAGAAATAGCATGTTTCTGATTATTACAATGTCTTTTCTTCCTATAATTTTCTTGCTAAAATTATTATTATATGCCCCTGCAATCATATAACAAGTTCTCCCATAAAATGAAAACTATTAGAGGAAGCAACTGTCTTGGAGAAAGAATGAGCTCTACTTTAGTCTGTCAAGAAGCTCCCAAAATCACACTGCAACCCCCTCACAGACTCCATGTTGATGACACAAGAGAACACCTTAGAGGAGAAGTGCACTTAGCTGAAAAGGGGGAGCAAACCCTTCAGTGACTGTTTCACATCATCCTGCAGCTAGCATCCCTCTGGGAAGGGGGGATCTCAAAGAATAGAAAAAGGCTACTGAATGTACACCTGTGACCTGACTGCTAGAGATGAAAGCAATGAAACAGCAGAAATAGGACAGAGGGAAAAGCTGAGCTGTTCTCAAAGAGATGGTAGCATTTCCTGATGAATTGGAGGACTTCTAGAAACTCTTATGGAAAGGATGGACTTCAGGTGAACCAAAAAGGAAGCCGAGTCATTAGCAAGTACACCACAGGAGAGGTAAGTAATATAAACTAAGGGGAACAAACAATGGTACTGAAGAGCCAAGTTTGGAATAATAAATCTTCCAGGGCACAGAGTAAATAAAGCATCTTGAAGAAAAGAGAAGGAAGAAAGGCTAATAGCATTCAGGCCTTAAACAGCAAAGAGCAATCTCACCAACTAAAGTTCAGCTGAAATACCAATCAAAACATCTGAGAAGACCAAGATCAAAAATCAGTGTATTTCTACTTAGACACCAAATAGATATGTAAATAAAATGGAATGCTTGGCTCTAATTGCCAATATTAACTGAAGTGACATTTCTGGCACAACTGAAAGTGGTCAGCAGGAGACTTATGAACATGGGAATAATTTAGATTAAAATAGACTGCAAGAAGAGCCTGTGAAGAATTGTTAATGAATGCTCAAAAAATCCTTGAGCCTAATAAATTTAACTGAATGAACATGTATCACAGAATTTCTACAGGTTGAAAGTTACTGGCTAAAAAGGCAGAATATACATCAGGAATATAGATACAGATAACTGTATCTGTCTTTTGACTCACATAACAACAGTGACTGAATTTATTATAAAAAGAACATTGAGATGTGAGAAGTAAACATACATTAATGGGAGAATCTTCTGAACACAGTCTCTCATCAGAGAGGACTATGATGCCTCAGTTTTCAGATATCTTTAGTGACCTTCTCTATTCCTGAGTGTAAAGGACTCCTCCTAGTTGAAATACAACCTGTGATCTTAACACAATATAATTGAACAAAGAAGCCTCTGCTATTACACAATAAGCATAATAAGTCCAAAGAAATACAGAAATGGAAAATTAAAGGAAATTAAAAGGAGGAGCTAAAAGGGTGAAGCACTCACATCAGTGGACTAATTGTTCAAAGACTCAAGCTCAGAGTAGATGTAAGCCAGCTCTCATGAAAACTTTAATCATACATTAGAGAGTCAGGAAAGTTACACGGCAAAATAAAAGTCTATTTAAATTAAATAAAATATGAAGGTTTGTTCATGTGATGGAAACATTAAAGGATGTGCCCTCATAAGTTATATATTTTTGGGCTGGGAATGCAGCCCTACAGGATTTTGAGAAATAACTTGCAAGAGATAAAAAAAAAAAAATCAGTGAAAATTTTTTTCAAATACATTTTAGGCAAGAAAACTGCTATAAAGTCTGTACATTTATTGAATGATAAAAGCATAACAATCTCTCAGAAATGACTCAGTTATTACAGAGAAAAGCTCAGATCTTAGGGTAATTTGCAGCCCATGTTGAGGAGCTTTAGTAGATCTATCTTTGCGGGAAAAAAAAAAAAAATACAGGGATGTTTTCAAATGGAAAAGATGAGTGACAAAATACTAAGCCATATCCATAAACAGCTGCTCTTCTCCAAGACTTGTGAAGAAACTGAAATATATAATTGTAAGCCTACCAACTATTAGATGCAAGACACAATTTAAGTCAGGCCAAATCTAAATGTGTCTCCAAATTAGTACCAGCAGCAGAATATGAGGGAACAGGAGAATGCAAAGAAATTACAGATCTCCTGGTACAATGAATAAGCATCTATAGAGTTTTGATGGAAGGAACTATTACAAAGATATCCTTCACTGATGGAAAGGATGACCATAAGAAAGAAAAGCAATCTGGTCAAAAACGTGCATTTGGATTAAAAAAAGCTTTTCACCGTGTTCCTTAAAAGATACTTAAAGAAACTAAGGCTATAATAAAGGGAAATGCTCCTGCATGGATTATTGACCAATTTAAATACAGAGGGAAAGGACACAAATGAGGAAGAGGTTTTTGTAACACAGATTACTGGTAGAATTCTCTAGTAGTTTGCGCTGGACCCTTTGTTGTTTATAACAGTCATAAATTGTCAGGAAAAGAGTTGAAAGGTAAAGAGACAAAATAATTTACAACATAAAAATTTTCTGATATAAAACTAAACAATTTACCAAAATCACAATATTGAGAGATTTGTTGAATAGATGATACTAGAGCCTATAACAGACTGGAAAACACATGGAATAAATGTGAACAATGGGGCTCTAAATGCTCTCTGTGACTGAGGATAAAGATTATATGTAGTTCATCAGAATCATCAAATTAATGGCGGTTTAAAAGGCAAATTAAAAGTAAGATTTATAAAAAAAAAGAAAGGTATAAAGACTAGAACAAAAAACTTAAATTTGCTACTGTACCATTATAGCATTCTTACATAATTTGAGCAGCTGAACAAAACTTTTACCTCTCCATTTCATAAAGTACAATAAGAAAAGTCACTGAAAATTGTGATAAGAATACTCAGAAGTTTATTATCTATTGAGGGAAAAATAAAACTAACTTTTCACACAGTAAAAGAAAAGTTCAAAGATCCAGGGCTACCTTGTATCTTATGGAAGTAAATATGGGATTGCTGTATTTAAGGAGAGGAAATTATCAAAAGGATCATTTGGCACTTTTCTTGCTATAGTCTTTTCCTTAATATCTACCACAAGTTACCATTGGAGATAAGTTCTGGTATAGACTGACCTTGGTGTGATTCAGAATAATCAAGTCTGATTTGTAGCTTATGACTCAAAGCAGCTTAAATGTTAGTTACACCGAAAGTGGGGGAAAAAAGTTCAGAAGTTGCCTAAAACTAGTGCAATTTGAGAACATACAAAAGCAGAGCAGGGCAAAATGGCACTTATTGACAAGTAGACAGTGGGAACTTGAAATTAGATGTGGATACGATCATTAAAAACACAAATGACAGAAAGAGGCCCTGAAGGAATCTTGTATGACCAAAAGTCATACAAGAGATGGCAAGAGAAACAGGAGGATGCGAGTGCCTTAAAGCTAATATGGGTTAATATGATCAACATAATCCAAACCAGGTGGAAAGCAAGAAAAATTCTTGCAGGTTCTGAGAAATTGTGAAGACCATTTTGAGATTCTAGCCTCATATTTGGATCAGGAAGATGGAAAGAGCAAATGTTGGACTGAACTGGATGTTGCTGGAGTGGGAAAGTAGAAAATCAAGCATGTGCTCAAGGAGATACTAACCAAGTGGGAAAGAGACGGAGAACTAATTCATGGATACTGAAGAAAAGGCTGTATAGAGTAAATGGAAACAAGAGAAAGACAAGTACAGTTTTACCAAAAGTCATACAAGAAATACGAAGTGGACTGTTAAGAACGGCAGGTGAGAGTTGGTTGGTCACACTGAAAAGTAATCAATTATCTAGAAAGCAACTGCCTTAGAATTGCTCAATAGTGCAATGATTCAATTAAGCTGTGAAGTAATTTTATGATGAATCATCTACTGTATTAAGTAAATATGAAGAGAAATAAAATATTATGAATCAATAACAGATAATCAGCAATGGAGAGAACTAGTTAGTCAATAAGTGCATATGCAATTCATCAATTATGGGATTAAATAATTATTTGGAAAATAAAAATAGCAATAATTAATTAATATCTCTAATACACAAAGAATACAGCCACTAAGAAAAAAACAAGATGAAAATATTAGTCTGGTCTTCCCTTTCACACATTCCTTATCCAGACATAAGGAAATACATCTAACTATGAACTCTCCTTCATTGTGCTCTTCAGACAGGTTATTTGCTTGTGTCTATGGTAGAATCTGTTCAATCCTCAACAATATCTTGGGCAGTTTAAGAATGACTCTAACTATCACCATCAGAAGTCCCAGGTACTGTCATGCATACACATTACTTTTGGAGACCTTTAAAGAGCAGAGATGCATAAGCCATACACTCTGTGCACTGCAGACTAGAGGCATGGCATATGGCCCAATGTGCAGTAATGCTACAGAAATTCCCTTCCTTTCCTTCAGAGTATGGGCCCTGTGTCATCTGAGGTGCACCATGAGGGTCTTGCACATAGGTCTGGCAAATAGGGCACAGAACACAAGGGAGAGCATTCACTTGAGCAGGTGGTGGCACCTGGAGGCCAGGGAAGAAGCAGGAGAGGATTTTGAATGGCACAGCATGCCAATGTGTAGGAAATAAGACTAGGACACAGGTGGGTGCTTTTAGGGTAAAAGTCACTCTCTCTTTGCTGCTCTCAGCTCACAACACTGCAATGTCTGTAAAGATCGTGTATCTGGTGAGCCAAAGGGGAGTACAAACAGCCAAGTACTCCAACCGATGCCTAAATTAATCCAACTTATTCTTTAAGTGACCTTAAAACACTCATTCATGACAACTTAGTATTTGAATCTTCCCAAAGTCACCAGAAAGTTGAGCTGATCTTCCACAGTCTTACGTAGCAGCCCAGAAATATCCCAAAAGCTTTTCGTTCTTGTTTCATTTTCCATTAGTCTTTCTTGAATGTGGATGATCAGAATGATATCTATATGGTTGGTGAGTATTTGCCAACATTCTTTATAATGAAGAGGCCTTTTCTTTGGTATCTTGATTATATTACCTAAGATATTGATAAAAATAATAATCAAAACCATACAAGGAAACACAGAAGGCTAATGGGAATGAGAATACAGAACACAACATATCAGGCTTAAGCACCATCCAAAGAGTTTTATATCCCATTATAACTGGATCACTTCCAGTCTCTAGAAAACAAGAACATGACAACATAAATCCAAGAACAAGTATTGCTAATAAATCAAACAAACCCAGGAAAACAGTGTACAACTGGAACAAGTGCCACGTGCATATTTAAGAAACTGATAAAAGTGATCTTGGCAATTACAGACTCATTAATCTTACTTTAATAGCTGAAAGGCTATAGAAGAAATTTTGAAGGAAGTATAATTAAACCCATAAGGTAAGGGAAAAATGAAAGAAAAGGCAATTTAGGTTTACAAAGTTGTAAAGCTCTGTGCCAAGCTAAATATGTTTTTTTCTTTTAAGGCTAGAAAATGAAGGTTTAATTGTTCTAGAATTCAGTAGAGCTAACACATGGCAGTGAAAGTGTAGAACTTATAATACCCTCTCTCTACAGCAATATCTTAAAAGCTAAAAAGGAAAATATGAATGTTATGCTAGAATAATTTCGTTATTACAGTTCCTTAAGTATTGGCTTTGGGATTAGTAAATCTTTTAATTCTTTGACTTTATGGATTCTTAATTAAGCTGTACTTTGCAATGTTGGAAGATATTATCAGTACAGCATAGAATTAAAGAGATGGATGATACAGAAATTTGAAACAAGAGAAGGGGAAAATTTACAGTATTTAAGGGATAGTAGATAATTTTGCTGTAAACTGGTGGCTTATTATGAAGGCACAACAAAAATTCATGCAGTAATGAATCACAGAAAGGCAATGAGACTTTCCAAAGGACATGTGTCCCAAATTTCTTCAAGATCTTTATTATTTATCAATATTCTTCTGAACATATGGACATCAGAAATGGCCATCGTGTCCAGTGGTGCGTCTGTACATGTCATATGTACGTGCAATTCCAACTAACAGTCCTCAGCTTGTACAGGAATTACATTTATTGTATCAGCCACCACATCATGCTGAGACTCATGTTCAATTAAACACCATCTCGGATGACCCTTACATTATTTGACTGTCATTCCAAATGACCATCTTGTAAAGGTGACACAAACTGCATTAATTTTTATTTAAACCAATTCTGGTCAGATTAACCAAGGTGAATGTACCACCCAAATCACCTTATAGAACTGGTCTACTATAGCTGTGTCACAAGCATACCTTCCCCTCCCACCAATGTCAATGCTTGAAGGTTTTACACACTGATTTTCTCTTTCATCATCACTAAACACTACCTAGTGTACTCCTGACTATAGCTTTGTGGTGGAACTGAAAGCATCTTCGACTCTTGCTAAAATTCAAACCCAATCATTCATTTATTCAATGAAAAGAGTATGAATAATTAACTCATTAACATGTGAGCCATTGGCCTAGAAAGTCACACCACTGGAGAACAATTCCCACCCTGGTAGCAGTACTCTAGCCCCAAGAACAGGCAACGCTACTGATGAGTGGATTGTGGTTTTCAATGTGAGTTAACACACTGCAGACCCCTAAAGACTATTTCTCCTGGAATCGTCTTTCCTTAAAATGAGGATTCTTAGCTTGAGGCTGAATTCCTCGCACACACGTGAGCATGTAGACTAGTCAGCTCAAGGCTATACATTTTCTTCAAAATCATATCCTTAGACCTTGCAAACTCTGTACTATCTTTGGAACCGTTAGCTTAGAATTTAGTCATTTCTTTTATCTGCAGTGTTTGCTGACATAACTTTTTTAAAAGAGCTATTTCTAGAAAATTACTTCCTTCTACCTTTTACCACCCAGATTTTTAAATACAAAAAAACCCTAATGCTCTTAAAGAGAGATTAAGGATGTCAAAATCACCCTGATCCAATGGTTTGAAGCCAAGAAATCTTTTTATACTGCTAAAATACCAGAGGCATTGCACAAATGAGCGTGAAAATGTTAAATCTAAGTTGCTCTTAAATTCTGAGTACTTAGCAAACTATTTTCAGCTTATAACGTAAACATGTAGTGATACATCGATACAAAAATATAGGTCAGATCTTTCTTTTAACTAGTTTTTCAAAGTTTATATCTATTCTTAAAAAATGAAATAAATGATGCTGTAAGAATATGAGAAACTTTGGTATTACCCTCTTCCCGATCACCTGCCCAGTCAGATTTTTGCTTCTCTTCACTTTCATTGTTTGTCTTTCATTAGACATATTTATATTTAAAGAAAATAACACTTATAATAGAATCTTGCTTAAAAAGCAGTGCCTTGTGCTTATAATTCTTGTCAACACAATTACCTGCAGCAAAATGACCACTGGCTTTAATAGACACAGGGTTTAAGAGGATTTTAGTTAAACTCCATTAATTTTGTTGCGTGAATTAGAAGTTGTTGTGTTTGACGTTAGAAAAACACAAATGTAAAGAACTGTTGTTAGCCAGAAGAACCTGCAGTCTAATTATCCATTCACAACCTATTACAAGTCCTTACTGAAAGGTAGCAGAATATTTTCCATCCTAGATTTAAATTGCTACTTGCACTGAATTGCTGTAATGAAACTATTGATACCCTCACACTAATGAATTCCCTATATGGAGAGGAGCCATATATTGGCAACACTGAACACACTGGAACACAATGGCCACAGCTACATGACTTCAAGTCAGAAAAGTCAGATTAAAAAGTAGAGTCAACTGCTTAAGGGCAACTTCACCAAAAAAAAAAAAAAAAAAAAAAAAAAATGGCAGAATGTAAAATACCATAGATTAGAAGTGGAAGAAAATTTCCTAGACTGCAGAACTTTTACTTTAATTTGGAATTGAATCATACAACAACGATCTTTTTCTTTTAAGTGATTTGCAGGATTTTCCCATGGTACCCTGTTTATTTGTTCACAGACAATGTTAGGTTAAACAAGCAAAAGGGGCAAGAAAGTCCTGATATTTATTCTATGCCTAAGTTTATTGGAAAAAAAGATATAGTTTTCTATTTTCATATATAAAGTTTATACTGTTTTACATGAGAGGTAAATTCTTACTTCTACAGGGAGATAGCAATTTTCTATGGGCTGTTTTAAAATATACTTTCTAAAGTGAGGTTTAACTTTTTTTAATTAAATGTACCATATGTTTAGAGTACAAAACTGGAAAAGTGATGTTTGGAAAACCAATGCTATATATGTAGATTACTGTATCCACTGACCTATTAAATTCTTTCTATATGAAAGAAATGAATATATAGCTTTATTCAGTCCTGCTACTTGCAGTAGAATCCCTGGTAGTGAAATCAGCTGCTGTTATTTTGCATTTTTATATATGCAAGAAACACAAAATGCTAGTCCTCTTCATAATAAGCATTTATATGCTTACCTCAAGACCAACAAAATACCTGGCATTAGTGAAAATTTGGCATACAGAGAACCCGAACAGTCTATAGGTTTGGAGTTGAACTTCCTTGTTCTGGAACATGATTGATTTAGAACAGGGATAAGTGAATTTGAGAGATAGCATTGAGGAACCTTCTTTATTGACCAAAATATTGAAAGACAGAGGATTCAACCATACCGAAATAATTTTAGAAAATATGCTTTTAGCAAAAGAAAAGGACACATACTTATTTATATCTTACCGTCTACTGGTCAAAAGACAATGTAGAAATATCTTTTAGCATGTTTGAAATATTAGGCTATGTATTTTTCTTATTAGCTTACATTAATGAGATATGCATTTAGGCTAAAATATTTTCAACCAGCTAAACTCCACAAAAAAGATTGTATGTTGACACATATTGTCTTTAACACAAGCTGAATCTTTCCAATTAAAAGTGCTGCTATCCTTCTTTGATTTTAATTTCATTACATACTTTCTGAGTAATGACTTCTATTTCACTAAGGGCCACTTTCAATTCAAATCCAGCTATAAATTTAGGTACTTAAAGATTCAGATTTCATGAAATCACAGATTAATTTAAATGTTTCACTAATACTCTGGAAGTTTAAAATATTCTTTTCATTATTTTACTCTGTAATTGGTAGAGTGTTTGCTATTTTGTGAAAAGCAATTTCTGTTTTCTCTTTCAGTGAGCAGGTAGTAAAAACATAATCACATTTACTGTAACAGAAAAAAATGGGCCAACAAACAGAGCATCTCTACTGTTGCTATGTTTTATAGGATTTCAAGCACTAGGAGAGACAGACCACCTTTCTTCAACAAATAGACTCTTACTATGCACATTATTCCCTTTGTCCATCTGTAATCCAGGATATAAATAAAAGCAGCGAATTGGCTCTGCTTTCAGCCAGAAAAACAGAAGATGAATATATATGATGATGAAACCAGATATTTACTTTTAAATATGTATGTGTGTGTGTGTGTTTGTTACTATCCTAAATTGTAAATTACAATGCTGATTGCAGACCCAGTAAAGACCATTGTATTCACAAATTAAGAATTTCAGATGTAAATCTGCAAGGAGACTGAGCCTTTTTCTTTTTTGTCTTCTTTTCAGCTGCGCTTGGATGCATGAGTGCTATGTAAAAAAAAAAAAAAAATAAAAATAGAGCAAGCAAAACACAGTAGTCATTCCTGAGCTAAAACTTCATGATTAAAGTTTTGAGAAAGCAGAAATAAGGATATCAGTATTTTATATACATTTTATTCTGGCTTTTTCAAGCATTTTCTCAATCCAATGAAAATCTGAAGTAATTGATTCCTAAAGTATAAGTCAATAAGGGAGGAATTTAGTGAGATTACTTATAAAGATTTCTAGCCCACATTCTTGTAATCCAAGGTTATTGCTTGTATCATCATACTGACAGGTTTATCTTAATAAGAAGTGTTTTGTGCAAGGAGAATTTATGTTTTTATGCTCAATTACAGTTTTATGTTGGAGGTATTAAGCAGGCAATAAAAACAGCCTGCCTTTTATCTATTATTCATTTTTCACATCCTTGGTCATGAAGGTACAATACCCTTGGAAATGTATTTCTCTTGTCCTTATTAAGTAAACTATTTGTATTAATTTTGCTTATCTCAAACTTTATAATTTTCAAATGGGGAAATAGTAGATCATAAATTACATAACCCTGAAAGAATGGTACTTTCCCTTGATGCTTTCAGTTAGAACTGGATTCCTGTGACATAGAACACTGCATAAACTGAAAAGGAAATAGTTTCTGCCACAATCCAAGATTCTCTGCATGTGAGAGGATTGCAATTAAAATAAAACAACATTTCTTTCTAAGCAAAACAAAGAGTATAGCATCCAAGCATAATATCCTAATTGCAAATTTAAGAAATCATACCAAAAAACTTATAAATATGTGAAAGGTTCCAGGATCTGAAATTTTCTTTCCTCACCCCTGCCAGTGTAGTACTGTACATGCTGCTAATGCATATGAATAATCTGAAACAAAGCTCAAAAATCACATTTTGCAGCAGGTTAAAAACCCAGCCTCAATAATTATGTTCATTACCATGACGGGTTTAGTTAAGGACCAGTAAAAGCTCTACATGTCCTTTGTGATCTCAATTAAGTTGTTACAAAGAAGAATGTCTAAGGAGAAATTTCAATGTTAACTTTTACTTCTGCACAACACACTGAAATGCTCCAATGCAAAAACTCCATAAGTCCCTATCCTTTATTTCAAGTGACAGTCTGAATTAATTATGCCCTAACATTTTAACTTACTGGGCTAACATACAGGAACCACCGGAGAGAACCTATTACTGATCATTAGGTAGGCTTTGATTTTCTCATCTTTTGGTTTTTTTATCCAATGTATTCCTTAAAAGGAGACACAGAATCTTTCAGCAGTGTGGTGATATGTGTGGTTACTAAGCCCTGACGAAACAGCGCAGTGAAACCTGAAGCCTGAAATAGGAACATTTAGAGGAACAGAGTAATTCATCCATTCATAACTCATCAAATAATCAAATTATACTGCTTGGATTCCTTAAAGATAGAGCCAGTAACCAGGCTGGATTAAGGTAAGAGCAAAGAAAAATATACTTAGAAAAATCTGTTTCTTTGAATGCTCACAATGCTATAGCCTCGTGATTTTTCTAATTCTCATTAATCACGGGACATTCTCTCACGATTAGGTACCTATTGGGTATATTCTCATGGCTACAATGACATTCCTGGGAGGGAGAAACTCCACCTTCAGCCTTCAAAAAGATCCAAATCCAAAAGTTCATTAAATAAAGCATCTATCAGGCTGAAGTTATAATATATTATATTATATATTATATATTTTATATATAAAATAAATAT
>VYXF01006061.1:936455-985393 GCA_013397295.1 Polioptila caerulea | reverse complement strand
AATATATTATATTATATTTAGTTATAAATGTACTTAAAAGCCACAAATAGGTATTAATTAACAAACCCATTGCAGGACGCATATTCTGTAGTCAGGGGATCCATCTTAATGATTATATGTCTTTAAATCCATAATTGCCAGTCCTATATTTATATAGTAATTATTTGGCCACTGTATGATTTTTTTTTTTTTTAATCCCTGATTTATTTCTGTGAAATAATGCACAGTTTTGCGCCAATATTTTTAGGAAATGGCATGGGGGAATCTGAGCAGTCTGCTCATGTTGACATGACCTGATAACAGCAAGTGATGTGAGAAGAATTTGTATGTACACAGGGTGTGTGAACAGATTTTCCAAAACTGCCTCTGCTGAGAGGGTGTTTGCCCCAAACATGATAATGAAGAAATTAAGAGCCATGGTCTGCTTAATGTGGCCACCAGCTGGATTAAACAGTAGCAAGGCTCACAAGAGAGTAAAAGTGAGTTTGAAAGGGAGCATTTTTGAAAAGGGCAAAAATCTCTGCCTGGGTGGAGACCAGCAGCAGCCAGGCAGGGTTTGACATTGCCAGACTGGCACTGCAACCCACTTGCCAAAGGCTGCCCCTCCCTGGCCCACAGCGAGGGGGGCGAGAGCAGAGTGCCACACGGCGGGTCCTCGGCCAGCATGGGGACCAGGGGACCATGGGCAGCAGCACAGGCAGCTGGGCAGGCATGTGGGCAAGGTGTGAATGTGGGAACAGCCCTCACAGCAAAGGGGATGCTTGTAACCCACCCTGCATGTCCCCATGGGCAGGATGTGCCCTGCTGTGGGAGGCATTTGTGTGCAGTGAGATGAGAACTTCCCGGGAAAGAGTACAGAAGGGTGTTCAGCAAATTCTGAGAATATGTTTACAGTCTCTAGGTGTCTCTTGTTGTGGTTTATCTGTTGTGTTGCTGACTTTGATTCTGTAAGTGTAGTTCACTGATTGCAAGTTAATTACATCTTGTTAATAAATCAATAAACCTCTTCGATCTGTACCCGATTTGGAAAAAAATATGCAGCTGTTCCTTGCAATGAGGCTATTCCGTTTTGCTATAATTCCTAGGAAAGCAAACATAATCTGTTCTAAGAAAGCAGAGTGCCTGCCTCTTACTAAATCATAACTCACTTCTGAAATGGAAGTGAGCATCAGGGCCAGACGGTGTAATGCATCACTATCTACACGGTGGTAGATCACAGAGAAATGGGGAGAGGTATTGTGGGAAGTTTTCTGAAGGTGAAAAAACAATCCTCTCTAGCCTGTATGCCTGAAGTTAGAAATAAATCATTCTCTGTGCCCAGCAACAATGCGTTCTGCAGAAAATACTGCCTAGGGAACAGCCAGGGTCACTGCTAGCTCTGCTTAGCTACACAGGAGGGGTTCAGGAAAATTTCATCTGGGCCATGCTGTTCACTTGACTTAAATCAGCCTTCAAAGTTGCTACTCATAGAGGAAGCATTGCAAAGTGATTCATGTAAAATTGAATGCATTGAATGCATCGTTGATCTCAAGCACTATTTTCTCTATATTATTGTTCTTCTGAACACACATGTTTAGGACAGGTATTGATTACAGACAGAGTGTGTAAAGTGGGAATTCACTGTTTGTGAACTATATAGAATTGAAAAAAAAATAACCAGAATATTCAATCTGTAATTATGTATGTTCTTTTTAGCACACTGTATTGAGAATAACGTACTTAACATACAACTTGTATGCCTGGGATTTGACCTCTTACATTTGGAAAGGTGAGGAAAAAAGTTTGAATTTTAAATATCTTGTTATAATAATAGGGATTTAAAAAAACACAGAAAAAAATAGCACATATAAAAATGATATTAAAAAATCTGCAATGTCCCACTCCACCCCCTGCAGAAAGTTAAAGAGGCTGTAAAGAAAAAACAACTTTGTCCCCCAAAAATATTACAAGGGCTACATAACATTTTTCTGTGCAGCTTCTTTTCTTTAATTTTTCAACATTTTGTAAGAAATTGAGGGAAAATTACTTAAATCAAAATTCCAACCCATTTCAAGAGGCTAGAAATGAGTAAATGACTGTAATGCACTACCATATTGCTAAGTGCTCCCTCATGAGGCTCACATAACCATCCTCAGGACAGATTCATTTCCTTAAGTACAACTTTGAGAGTTCACACATCAACCCATAAAACCACCCCATGTTTCAGGCTTTGAGAAACACATTAATATTATCACATTAATATTATTTGCAACATGCAGGACCACTACAAAAGCTCATAGTGTCTGGTGTAGCTGCATGAATATTTATGCTTTCAGATACAACAGTTGCCAGAGCTCAGTAAGGTTTGGATAGTCAAAGAACAGAGCTCCCTATAATCTTTTCTGACCCTGTCCTACACTTTCTATAAAAGTAGTTTCTACAGACATAAATATGGCAAAATTTTGATCTCAGATTTGTACATATGTTCTTTGTCCAGGAATCATACATGTTAAGTCATTCCATTTTGGAAGCAGGAAGAAATTAGAATTCTAAAAGCCAATCTCCATCCTAGCTAATACCATTCCTAAAGGCTCAGAGAGGGAAATGCCACTCTGTGACATTGAAGGACAATCCTTGAAGTTCCATGATGCAAGTTAGACAAGATGACTTCCATCATATACTAGGCATAAAAACTAGGTGTTCATACAGTATCCGCCACTGCAAGATCTTATCCCTCCTTCCTCCCTTATAGAGTTCAGGCAGAAACTACTAGATTTTAAAACTGCAGGTATTTAGAGATGGAAGAAATTATAGTTATATTATTCAGTCTAGAAGTGAACTCATTTTGAAAAAAGATGCAAATTATAAAAATGCAAATACTATAAGCCATAGCCATTATGATTTCTTTAGGGTTCCCCACCTATTTGAATGTAAAGTGCTGCATTATATGCTGAACACCAAACTGACAGTATGACAGATGTGTCAGGGCCAGGGTATGCTACCCACATCTTGTAGCAGGGCCCTCCGTGTTCAAGGCCAGACCTCTGGTAATTCAGAAGCCTCTGTTGCCTTGGAGAACCACATGAAAATTCTAGAAGGAGCAGGGACTCCTCCGAGCAGCGAGGCTAAGGAGCCTCAGTAGAGACTCCACCCTTCTGAAGATGCTTTTAAGCCAATGCTCAGAGCCCCAGCCCCTGCCTAAGCTGTGCTTCTGCACCCTAACCCTGACCCACTGACTGATATTCCTGGCTTGAGCCCGAACTCTCCTCACCACTGTGCACTTCTCTGGTGATGCAGTCTGCTGGTTCAGCTCGGGTTGCTGTCACCCTTCCTGCCTGGGTACTGTGTCACTGCTCCCTTGCCAGTGAGGCCATGGTTTCTGCCTGCCCTATTACCATGCTTCAGTGCCCATCTCCCCTGGCCTCGGCGAGCATCCTGTTCCTGCTGCTCCCGGACAAGATGTACACAGAGCATGTTAATTAGATTGGGATTTTCAGGGGACACAGGCAGGGAACATATACCAGTTCATGAGTTCAAAAATGCTTGAGAAGAAAACAGCTATAAAAGCCCTTTCTGGAGCTCCCAAGGAGAAGCTCACCTAAAAATGAGAAGAACAGAAGTGATTCTGGAACACCCAGCAGTGTGATTCAGTCAGCATCCTAATTTTTAAACCAACAATTATAGCTACATATTTTGTGGGGGGTAAGAGCGACTGTAGGTAAACTAACTAGAGGCAGTGAGCTCTTGACCAGGAAAACTGGAAAAGTTAAACAATAGTAGATTGTTCCTTTTTTCAGTAGGAAAAGGATCAGGTCTCTGTAGCAGCAAACAAGACTCTGAGAAATCCTTCACCTTGCCTCTCAGAGAAGACACGTCTCACAGCCAAAAGTGCAGATAGAGAGCACGGCCCGTGAGCCTCGCTCCTGGAAAGTCCAAACATAGAGTTTGGCAGTTTGTGAAAGACTGTTGCAAAGAGATAGGATTAATCAGTTGTCCATATCCATGGAGTATATAACAAGGTGTGAAGGAGCTTAATTGCAACAAGAAAGACTCAGGTTAGACATTAGGGAAAAACTAAAAAAAATGGCAAGGGCAGAGGAGCTCTGCTGGAACAGATAATTTCAGTCGAATGTGGAATCACAATGGAGAGATCAAAGAAACATCAATGAAAAAACACATTTGTAGAGTTAACTGAAGAGAGACAGAGCAGGGGAAAGGAAATTAGATGACATGTTGAAGTCTCTTTCAGCCTGTTTTTTATGATTCATGATCTCTTGATTCTTACTTTGGAGCTGATAATACTTATGTGATGAGCAATCATCCTGTCTGAATTTCCTTTGGGAAAAAAGAGAGTCCTGGTAATCGAAACCTGCTGATAGTGCATCCAGCTGATGAGTTTTTTATTCGAATATTCATAAAAAGACTCATATTCATGTACAACAGAAATACATATAGTGCTCTCTGCACATAAATAGATTCAAATGTGAACCAAAGAGGAAAATAACATACACTCTTCCTAGAACTCAGAGAAACTGGTCAGAAATTAAATCAAAAGAGGTGACAGAAAGGGAGAAAACTTCCCTCCCAGAGATACACCTACAGAAAATTATGATGTAACAATTAAAGAGAAATAGGAACATCAATTACTGATGAACTGTAAAATCTCTGATCCAGCCTCCCAAGCACAACGAAGGATTGGCTATTGGCTACAAAGAAGCATGACACAGTGAAAGCAAAGCACCTATCATTTGTTTTGAAAGACTTTAACAACTATTTTTAACACCAGAATTACTAAAAACAGTTTCAACTGTCCAAAGTACATTAATAACACATTATTTTCCTAGTTCATGTGCTAAAACCAAGGGTATACGTAAGGTACATAAAACAAATGCAGATGTTACAAATGGAAGAATTGAGTTCTACTTCGGGATTATGCAAAAAAGGTCTTACATCAGGATGAGAAATGCTATCATAACATGCCAGAAAAGGGACAAGATCAAAGAGAGCACATCTGAAGTTTCCCTTCACACTATATCTAGCCTGCTATCAAAACTGCCAGTCGTGGTGCTCTATCAGACACTGAGCACTGTCGCAAGGCATGAGCTGCACCATCAGCCACACTACTGCTTTCTTACTTGGATTAGATGAAGACATAGTGAATGATTGTATACTGTTATCTATGTTTGACTGCTATTTTAAATATTGCAGGAGAACTGAATGGAGTTCATTTGTTCTTTGAGACACAAAGAAATGAGCCTTACAGTCAAAAAAGGTGTCAGGATTATTGTTGCTGTAGAATGCTGAAGCTGGCAAATATTCTCCTGTTTTAAATATACCTGTCAATAGTCAGCTGCTGGACATGAAACTAGGCCCTAGCTGGCACGTCTTGCCTTTCACAGCCAGCTACAACCTGCCTCTCTGATATTTGCTGTTGTCAGCCTTCTGGTTCTGGCAGTTCTGGCTTTAAATCTTGAATCCAATAACCAGCTTCAGAGGCTGCAGAAGCTTGTATAAAAACTTCCTCACTTCACACATCCTGCTGAATTTAGGACATATAATTCTTTTATTTGATAACTGTGAAAAGTCACCCAAACATTATGTCCTCTAGCAGAGTAAAACATACAGTCAAGAAATTAAAATAAACACAATTTTAAAAAAATCAAAGCTAAAAATAAATATGCACAACTTGATCTATCTAAAAAAAAAAAGGAAGGCGTATCCTACTCAGAACTTTGAAGGTGCAATTGCTCTGTCTCTGGATTTTTTTTTTTGCCTCAAACCAACTGTAAATTTCTGACCTTCAGACATATTCTGAATTTTTCCATACAAAGTTACCGTATTCTTACCATCTCAAATAGATGCAATACTCCAAGAGAAACCTGTTTAGTGAAATAGCTGATGGATCAAGTCAGTATTTCAAAGTAAACAGATCCAGAAATATTCTCCATATTTTGTGAAGTGACATATTGGCCATGTCTTAAATCCTGGAGATACATTTCCTATCTGTATTACCAGTGGATTAACACAACAGCACTGCAGCAGCACAGTGAAGATGTACTATTCTAAAATAAGTACAGGTAGCTCCAAATATGTCAGAAAAGAAGCAAATATGCATCCTAGGAATACCATACATCTTTCTGTCTTAGAAAGTCTTTGCTCCTATTACAGTGCCCTTGGCCATGTAAGAGGGTTTCCAGAAGCAGGTAACACAAAACCACCAGCCTGTGTGAGAACTGCAGGAGCTCCACCACTGTCACATGCTCTCAGAGGTGCGCTGGCCTTGCCTGAACTCTGCTGTAGCTGTGGCTGTGTGGGGCACCTCACTTACTCCCTCCTCACTTGCCCTTTCATACTCCACCTCAACCCTCTTTTCCCTCTGTTTTTATTTCACTAGCAGTGGGGCCATGTGTGTGATAAGCTCTCTAGCCCTTTGAAAACTGAAGGGTTTAGTTAATGGCACAGGCTACACATTCAGCACAACTGGTCACTGCCACCTCCCCTCACTCTGTCCAGATGGCACAAAGCACCAGGATTATGGACCCAACTCTTGTGACAGAAGTCTCCCCATCTGCTTCTCTGGTTGTTTCAAAAGGCTTCACAGATGAACTACATTAAACTAAGAAACTACCAGCTCAGCTGCTTGAACGTAGAGGCAAGCTTGAGTGAAAGCAGGGCCAATGCCTAATCTTTATTGTGGAACACATATGGCACCCTCTGCTAAGAAGTGGCTTTCGTCATGTGAGAAGTCATGCATTTCAGGCATTTGTAGACACTCACGAGGTTTTTTTTCCCCCCTCCTATATTAAATCCATCTGTGGAGCAGTTCAATCAGCACTAGTGATATAGCCACTTGTTTATAAAGAGTTTTCACAGCTACAGCTTCAAAACCTACTGGATCATAGGGAAAATCAAGGGGGAGGGTTTTTAAAATAAAAAGTTGCTGAATGCATATTTCAGTATATTTTCAGGAGTGTATAGTTTCTATAAAAGCACAATATTTGCATCCTTAGGAAGGACAGAAGAATCATGATGTCTTTTTTTTTAAATATACCTAACAGATTCTAGGAAAAAAATATTTTAAGGTAAAAATAAATACTTATTCTTTTTATTTATAAAATATTTTATTTCTAGAATTTATTTATATAAATAATTTTATTTTAAATATTTTATTTATATAATATTTATTTATATAATAGCTATTATTAGCTATTTTAAGAATTAGAATGTAAATAATATACTTGTTTTGCAGTATTACATTAGCTTCCTGATAAGGAACTTTTTCTTTTGGTTTGAGAAAGATGGAAATGCACTCTAGACAAACTCTTCTTAGCCTCTTTTTAAACAAGGAAGAAGACCGTATGGTCAACAGCAATTCCCAAACTTTCAAGCTAAGTAACATTTTTTGTCAAAAGGATGCATCAAATGTATTGACATACTTCTACCCTACATTATGAAGGATATTTTGGAAGATCCTCTGGTACTGATATTCTGGTAATAAGAATATGCTGCTCATTCAGTGATACTGTATATAAACCCAGCATTTTAATACAGTTAAGTCAATGTGCTTTAGGTTTCATATCCTAAATAACTCTGTTTTCAATACCAAAAGACATTTCTGTCTCCACTGTCAATTACTTTTACTTGTAATTTTCAATTACACTGTCAATTGCTCCTCAGTATAAGAAACTAAAACACTTGAGTTAGCCTCCTAAACAAAGTATATTTTCTTTATTCAGGTTTTACATTGAAAACTGATTTTGATTAAAGGATTTTGATTCTTTGTGCATTTCAAGGTGCTTTGATTCTTTCAAAGCACCTTGAAATAGGTACACATTTTTTCCTGTATATTTCTATGTTTTGGTTCATTTCTATATTTTTTGTTGTTGTTGGTTTTTGTTTGTTTGTGGTTCTTTCTTGGTAGGGTGTTCTTTGTTTGCTGGTTTTGTTATTTGTTGTTTTGGGGTTTCTTAATAGATGCATAGATGTCTTTTACAGCTTGCTTTCCTTTACAGGTTATGACATCAGACACAAATCCAAAGAAGAAAATAGCGCCTGCTATAATAATTCACAATGGAAAACATATTTGATGTGATACAAGAGGAATAGCTCTTGCTAAAAAGCTTCTGAGATATTTTTGTAATTTTTACTATAAATTATGTTTTTCTTCTGGAAAAAGGACATACAATAGTCTGTAACATAATAATTTTTTTTCCATATTAGAGTAAATACAATCATTTACACAGAAGACACTCAAGAAAAATCTCACATCAGGATACTCTCAGCTCTCATCTGAGCTTAAAAGCAACCTTGCAACTTTTGAAATGCTATTTTCCTAGAGAAATACAGTTTTGCAGATGAAATATTAAGGATTTGATAACTGATGACAAACCTTGAACTGACTAACAAATCAATTTTTCTTACTATCTTCCCTAAAAGAAAAAAAAAATAAACCTGAGAACAAGACACTAAAACTTTCATTCAAAACTGTACAGAAATTTCTGAATAAATCCAAAAATATCAGCTTTATGATTACAGATTGAGAGAGTAATTAGCTAATAGCTTTCTTTTTGCAAAATATCAAGTTTTTATCCATGGCTGCCAACTATGGACAATACTACAAAAAACACTGTAGAGATGCTTACCACCAGTACTCAAAGTAGAGTACCTTGTCATCTTTACATAAGAAATAAATACATTAAGAGTTATTTTTAATTGATAGTTCTTTCACTGTATTTCTTTTTTATATATAAAACAATCATACAAAATAATTGCGGAAGAGTCGGAACCAAAGGTTTCACAAAGGATTTAGGAACTTCCAGTTGTGCTCACTGCTGCTATTTAAGCAATGCCTTTATGACAATACAGCTGTCCAGCTCTGACATTTGTCTGACCACACATATCATCACATCTATCCTGTGTAATGACCCTAAACTGAAAAAGATAAGGTAATATTTTTCCAAATCAGTACTAAGTAATATTTTCAAGATCATACAGTTCCAGTATAAAAAGAAGCTGCATTTCCTAGAAATATCCAACAAGTAGGAAATGCACCATACCAATTTCATTGGCTCAATTCTAAGCAATACTATCACTGTGAATGTCTCACTTTGCTCCCCCTACCCTTTCAAATAGTCCAGCTTTTTATAGCAATTCTTTATTCAATGGAGGAACATCATATTATCTGCTCAGGTATTCAAAATTCCCATGGCAATCTGCCTGCGTGCCTAGGATGCCTCTGAGGTGGATAGATAATGCCTCACAGCACACATCCAACAGAACCCCTCTACCAGCAGGCCAGTGAGCACTGAAGGGACAACTGTGAGAGAGTGATCAGTCTGCAAGCCAGCAAGATAAAGAAACTTGTCTTAAAAAATTGTTTGGCCCAGTTTTCATTGATAAATACGATGTAAATTTCAAGCTAAATTGAGGTGTAGCATTTAAGTTGAAAGCTCTGATGGAAAACTGGCTTTAAGGCACTGTGACAAGAACCCAGTAAAGTCAGTAGCGCTCTCTGACTCCGACAGGTTCACAAGGCTTTAAAAAAAATTTCTTGAATGGTGGGATTTGTTTCCTGTCTTACTCTGAGCAAGTCCAAATCTTTCACATCCAGCAAAAAATGTATCATTTTAGCGATGCACTGTTTTCTTGAACATATTTATATTTCTGCTACTGAAATTACTTATTTACGTTTGTTTTTAATCAAAATTTATACTGATAAGATGGTTTCACATGCAATCCTGTAAGAACTGTCTTGCCTTTCTTTGATTTTTTTACAGTACTAATTCCCAAACTATGCTGGCAAGGTCCAGTGTGAGCTTCTAGAGGATCTTTGTGCATCAAGTGATTCCACTTAGCATAATGTTCTTGGCAGTGGGGACTTTGTTGTTTATTGACAGCAGATTATTCATTACCAAAATAATTATTTTTTTTTAACATAATTGAAGACAGTACACATGCCATCCAAATAGTTTGTCCTCTCCCAGGCAAATTACAAATGGGTGAGTGCAACTTGAACAGAGCACAGTATTTACTTTACCACTACTAATAATACATGGGCTGTAAATCCTATTTCCCTCAGTTTTTTAGAAGGTATAACACACACATAGCTTCCTCTAAATGCAAACTTAACAGATGTTTTCCAGCTTTAGGGTTTTTTTCCTAAGAATCACTTTCGAGGCTTGCAGTCTTACAGCAGAACTGATGAAAATATGATTGCTTTTCATGACTCCTCCTCTGCTGCTGGGTAGGCACATTAAAAAGACATAGCTGTCTATCTCAATGTACCCATGCCATAGTAAAATGTGTGTTATTTACTGATAAAAACCACATGACAGCAGTTTAAAAACAGGATTTATTCTGTCAGTCAAATTAGGGAGGCAGAATATCCTCTATGCCAAGTGATTACTGTCTGGGTCTAAGCGTGGCAAACTGCCAGATCAATTATAATGGTAGAGAAGAGGAAATATGAAGACAGATTGGCTCAATTCTAAGCAGAAGCATCACTAAAAAAGAAACCCAGGGACACTTTAATGCAACATCCAATTACTTAAAAGAGCATCTTTGGCCTACAGTGCAGTTTTTGTTTATATGGTTTCTTTCCACGTAGAGTATTAAAAGAGAAATCAGCATAGAGTTGGACAAATCAGGTGTTAATAAAAACCATACTGATACAACCTGTACCCTGATACTTCTGAGATGTAAATTTCTGAATGTCAGTTTTTACAACAAAAGCCTAGAAATACCATGGGAAAACAGAAGAAGATATCCAATAACATTTCACATGTAGTGCTGTTAAAATAGCGTTATTTACCCCTTCGATCTGTAATTGATTTCAGGGGGAAAGAAAATGACTAGATTACTTTTCATACCCAAGTTCCTCCTCTACTATTCATTATTTTATGGATAATTTACCTTTCCCAATGCGGCAGGAAAAAAGATGGTAGTAGAGCTGATAGATTAAAGCCACCTAAAACTGATCTATGATGTTAGCTCCCTTATCCTAAGATGAAATTACAAAAAGGCAGATAAATATGTTTTGTCTTTTGTTACTGTTATTTTTATTAATGGTGGAATCCATCCTCTCCATTGCACATCTTTATTTCAGGTTCGTACAGCTGATGTGGGGATCATGCATGGGGAATGTGAGTTTCCAAGAAAGGACCAAGAATTTAGTATTCTGGAGGACAAATTCATCAGTTTTGTATGGTATGGTCTGATCATTCTTTAGATGAAGTCTGAAAGAAATTGATTCCGATGAAAGTTGCTAAGGTTAATGTTGCACAAGTGGTGCCAGTTAGTGTCTGATCATTATTTCACAGCAAAATGACATTGTTTTCAATGACACACACCTAAAAACCTGTAGTCCTCACCATCAGAAATATTATAGGGCCAAATTAAAAATGAATATCTGGAATAGATAAACTACAGTAATATGAAAGAATGAACAAACTTTCAGGATTTCATCAGGGAATAATTACATGATGTTGTTTATACATGAAACTACTAGATCTCTATTCTACAAAACTTTGGAATGCATTAAAATTCAGAGATGTGCAAAAATAGGAAATCATGAAGTTCAGGGTATTTCAAGGTATTTGTACCAAAGCAAAAGGAAAATTAGACCTATTATTTGAAGCCTGCTGCATGAAAACTATTAAAAAGATGCACAATATATTAGGTCCTAAATATATTTTTGCTAGACTTTGAAGAATGTTTATGAAAAAAAAAGGAATGAAACAAGTGTTTAACTAAGACTCAGAAAGTGTAAAAAGGCAAGAAAAAGATAATAGTATGAGAGCCTTAATGTTTTTTGAATCATTAGAAAGAATTCTTCATCTTTAACAGAAGAGAGATTTAAAATGAGTAATATTGCTCTAAGAATTTGAAAATAAGCACAGGAGAATCTAATGCTAAGCACTGTCAGTTTGTACTCCATTTTCCATTNGAAAAAAAAAGGAATGAAACAAGTGTTTAACTGAGACTCAGAAAGTGTAAAAAGGCAAGAAAAAAGATAATAGTATGAGAGCCTTAATGTTTTTTGAATCATTAGAAAGAATTCTTCATCTTTAACAGAAGAGAGATTTAAAATGAGTAATATTGCTCTAAGAATTTGAAAATAAGCACAGGAGAATCTAATGCTAAGCACTGTCAGTTTGTACTCCATTTTCCATTTTTTAACACACTATTATGAAAATATATTTATAGTCCATAAATCTATCTTATGAATACAAAGTATTCAAAAGAAAACTACAATTTTATACAACATATAAAACTGTTTAACCAATGGCTTTAACTCAGGAACCATCATACCCCAAAGTACTCTTTGTTAGGGGTTCATTTAGTGTAATATGAGAAACTGGAGGCAAAATACCATTCAGTTAACTGCAGCTCTGAGTAACTGCTCAGTTTCAATCCAGCCTGTCAGTGTGAGGAAATTATATTTCCATCTTGAATGTGTAAGCAGGTGAATACAACTCCCTCTATTTCCACTTTATAAATGTAGTACATGAAATAAGAAAGATCAGTGCTGGAATGCTGTCATTTTTTCTGGTGTCATTCCTTTCAAAAGGATACTGAAAAAAGATGAAAAGAATGAGCTATGTGAATGACTAAAAATTAGAAGTAAACTCCATTATAATTAAAAAAAAACCCAGCAGTTTGTGGTGTTTTGGGGTTTTTTTTAACTATGAAGAGGTTAAAATTGATGCAATTGCCAATAAATGAAGAATAAAATATAATTATATATCTATGTCTATATATAAGTATTTTTCTGCTGAGGACAATTAACTACTGAAACAATCTACCCGGGTACAGAAGGGATAATTCATGATTTGAAGCTCCTTAAAGGTGACTAGACATCTTTCTTGAAGAGATTCCATAGCCCAGGCAGAAGTTTTGGTCATAAACCAGAAAGAAGTCAGCAACATTCTTTGACCTCTGCTCAACAGATCAAACCTGATGATCGCTAATGGTCCTATGCTGGTATAACAGTGTATGCATTTTCAATGGTTCTCCATATTACCATTTACTCTTTCTAATGTATCTCAGGACCCAGAGTGATGACTCTTCCCTCATGACTGCCTTACCATTATCACTTATCACTAAGTCATTTCATTTCCCTTTGTCAAGAAAAAGTCAAGATATATTTCTCACAGAATGCAGCTTAAGCTGATCCAGTAATTAAGTCGAGTCAGGCAGAGCAACTTCTAAAACATTCATGCTTAAGAAAGATGTCTCACACTTCAGGCCAATAGCAGAATAAGAATGTGCAGAAGCTAAGGATGGCCACCTGCTTTCGAAGGCAAGTGGGAATGGACAGCAGTCTGAACCACCTGACAAGGTCCATAGCTCCTGTTCCTGTGAGCCAGGAGCACTCTCCCATTGCTGTTTTTTATTCTTATCACAGGGGAAACCCTAACTGGCTCTAAGTGCAACCACGGAATCTGTCTGCAATTTGTTCATAGACTGAAAAAAATCTGTATTTTCTATGTTACCTGTCTGATTCCCTTGGTTCTACCTCTACCTAAATCACTTGGAAAGTAAAGTCAGGCATACTGTTGGCATATACATCCCAGTGGCTAAGCAGACCAGCAGAGCCCTTCCTGAACCTATAGATGAGGCATGCCTGAAACATTAGGGATACGTAGTTAAGTATTCACACAAGAAATGCTGTAATTAAGGTCGCATGCATTTTTTTGCTGCATCTACTTATACATCACATTTACAGGCTAGATAAGCTATTTAATTATAAGATCACATCATAGTTCAAATATCAGTCAAATTACTCGTTACTAATGCTTCATCCCTACTTTCCTGAAATTTACTTTATGTGGAACTAAGATTTATATGACAACATTATGAAGTCTTGTACATTATGGTGAACAGTTCAGTCTTCATATTAAAAAAGACAAAAAGAAATTATTTGAGGAACAGCATTGGCTTTTAATGCTAGAACTCAAATTGCACTTAATACAGTAATTCAAATATCTAGACACCTGCTATACTTCTACTTTGGATTTCTTTTACAGCACTAAGTTGCTCACTAACTCACTGCAGTCAATCAGTTACCCTTCAAGTGCTGTAATGCAAACCATATCAATAGCTGAAATTAAATGTATTGCTATGACAGTAGGCAGATTTCTGTCTAATTGAAACAATTAATGTCATTGTCAATTAGTAATAACTAAAATACTGAGGGGGGGATGTTTGGAGTGATGCTGTTTGCCTTCCCAAGTCACTGTTACTTGTGATAGCAGGGGCCCTGCTATCCAGGAGGTGGCTAAACACCTGCCTGCCCATGGGAAGCAGGGAATTAATTCCTTGTTTTGATTTGCTCACATACATGGCTTTTACATTATCTATTAACTGTCTTTAGCTCAACACACAACCTCTCTCACTTGTACTCTTCTGATTCTTTCTCCCATCCCACCACAGAAGGGGAGTGAATGACCAACTGTGTGGAGATACTTGACAGCTGGGATTAAACCACAACAGTAAGTTAAATTTTTATCAGTGGATGTTTAACTATGTCACCTGGAAGATCTACAGAAACATGCCATCAGGCTAATTCCTTAGCAGATGAACAAATAAATCAACATTCTTTATAATTACATCCCTTCACTCTGAGCTATGATTTATTCCAGCTCCAGGAACAGCTGCTCTTCCTTGTGTCCTGCCTTGTAATTTGGACGTTTACATTCTAGTGACCCTTCCTGAGGAAAAAATGTACTTTCTATTTTACCAGCTGTTTACCAAAAGGATAGTCTACTTTTCAAGCTGTGCAGTGATCCAAAAAGGATTTCACTAAAGGTCCAGTGGTTATAAGAGAAACATGAACTTACTAGTACTGAAAAATGAGTACTTGCATGACTGCCAGCATTTGAATGAAGCGACATCTGGTCAAGCTGTCCTCAATATACATAGATTCACAGACCTGTCAGTCAGGGTGCTAAGTAAGTTATTTGAAGGACTCCCAGAAAATCTTAAGGACACAAACTACACTATAGAAGGCATGTCATTCCAAAGATTACGTACTAGGGCGCAAAACAACTTACTTTTTGAAAAGATGTGAGCAATTGCTAGGTAATATGAGTTGAATGCATTCAAGTAATTTTGAAGTAATATTACTACAAAGCCACATCTCTGGGGATTCATTTAGAAAAACTGATCATAGGAATAATGAGTGCATGCTATGTGCATTATTCTAGTTAATGATATCCAACTCTATTCCTTTAGTGCCAAAATTAGTCTTCTTGCTATCATTCAGAATAAATTATGATACTTACTTGCTTTGAAAAAAAATATTTCTAAGAAACAAAAAAAGCTTCTTGAACAGATGAAAGTAAACACTCAATGGTATCAACTCCTCTTGTTTTCTCCATAAAGGTGTGCATGGGTACTATCATAAAGAGAACCATTGAGGGCAGTACAAATATAGCAGATAATTAAGCACAGGAAGATAATTTCTACTAAAATCAATGATTTTGCATGACTTTATATCGAGTAGGATCATGTTTCAGCAGCATGGAATCCTTGTGTACTAGGAAAGCAGAATTCCACTTTCTGCATTCATTGAAAGTCCAATGGGAGAAGTATGAAGGACTGTTTAAGGGACCTCAATACGTTACTTGGTGTCTTTTTCACATGACATCATTCAATATTTGCAATGACTCTTGGTTCAATTCACTCTCCCATTTACCAACCTAGATGCAGTAAAAGGGCATCCTTTTCTCGAATTCCATCTGCAGTAATTGAACTAATTCATCAGTCTTAACAAAGCCAATAGCTTTGTCCTCCAATCTCCTTCCACTCAAACCCATCAACCATGCCATAAATGAACATAGCTCAGTGATCACGGAACTCTGAACATATTTCTTTTTCTTGCTATATAATTGAAGTTTGACACGTTTTGTTTTCTGCTTTTCTGTGTGTGTTTTGCTTTACTTTATATCCTCTATATCATTTGCAGTTACAAATGACTAAGAGGAAAGCCTGGACTTCACAAAGCACAAACTTCCTTGCCAGCTTCAATAATTACTTCAAAGATTGATAAGCTGGTTCAGTAATGCCTTGTCACTCAAAATAACTCTATTTATTGTCTCCCTCTCTACAGGGAAGCCATTCTTCAGCATTATCCCTCACTGCATGTGTCAAGATCTATGAACACTGAAAAAAAATTCCATTTTTTAAGCCAAAACATATATTCATTATGTAAACAATCTTTTTAAATTAGGAAAGGAAACCAAAAGAACCTCAAAACATTACAGTTTGCTACTTCACTTCCTGACTGACTAGGGAGCAGCTCTATTCATAGATCTTAAGGAGAATGGTTTTCACCTTCCTCTATTTTTCACACTGACCTTCATTCTGGAGCTTTAGGTGACCAGATTGTTCCCCTTTGTGGGAACTGGGCAACGTTCTAGATTTGACATTTTCCTTAACTTGCTAAAAGAAAACATTTCTTTCCTGCACATAGAGTTCTGTTTTCCAGTTGCATCCACAAGTGATTGAAAGGCAAAAATGGAAGAAAGATGTCTACATCAGTTGTATGAAAGAAGCCTCCATAAGTCCAGTAGAATGGAGCTGCTGATTACTGTAGACAGAGAAATCTATTTAACATCTTTAACTTTTTCTGAACTTGAGCAGTTCACACAAAGTTTTTACATGCTAAATGTAGACTTTTTATCAGAGTAGATGACACAAAGATGTTTTACTACTGATTAGCTGATTTAGGTATTTTGTACAATGTTCAAGAACAGAGCTGGTCTGGAGCTACAGATGTAATATATTCACTATCAATTATTACAAAAAATAGCTGTGTTTTTTTTGCCTTACAAATTGTATACATGTTAAAAAATAACAAAACCAATTGGCCAATGCTACCATGGGTACCTTTCCTTTGGTGATATTAACTAGAAAACCCAAAATGTGAAGACAAATAAGGCACTGAGAAGATCAAAGAATAATTCAAGTATATGTAAAAATGTGGCTTTAGTTTGTTTTCTGAGGTAAACTGACTAAAATAACTTTTGCTCTTACTTTCCTCTACTAACTTTTGAGTGTATTGTTTTTATTATTATTTCAAACTAATTCCAAAAGAGGAGTAGAAATACCAAAACATATAATTCCTAAAGTTTAGGGAAACCTCAGAGATGTATAGATCAGAAGACATTAAATTATTACCTTCTGAGGACAAATATCAAACAGAAGGTGGATACTGTGCATTCCACTGGGTAGAGGCCTACCTGTACAAATAGTGCATGAAAACTAACAGGACAAAATATGACAAGAGATATCATAACTGTGGTAGAATTAAGCAATACCTTTCTTCTGAATCTCAAGACAGTTGCCATAGATTAATTATATAATAGAAATAAAACAATCCAAACCAACTCTCCAAAATCCAAACCGCATAAAGGAACTAGGAAAGAGAAGACCTTAACTAAGTAATCCGAGAGCAAATCCCATGGTGCGGGCTGTGGTTGCATCTGAACTTCAGCTATCAACTAACATTGCCACAGCTCCTTCCTGTTCCCCATTCCCATTTATTTCTAGAAGACCTCTTCAAGAAGGCATACACAACTATCAATCACACAAGACTAGACCAAATTCTTAAATTATCACATAGCTATGACTGAGAATTCAAATGTATTTCAGTGTAGGGTGGGCAGGTTAACTGCAGTGTCTTTGGAAGTGGGTTAAGGTCTACATTGCAACTTCCATTGACACATGGTAAATAACATCCCTTGGCTCAGACTCCAGTTAATTTTCATGTAGCCTCACCCATCAAAGCACTGACTGCTGTGTATCATTTTTGGGGGAGCGTGTGGGGAGGAAGTTATGAGTCTAAGAGCTTTTCCATTGGCAATTCTGATCCAAAAAAAATTTACATGAATGGCACATTTGAGTGCCATTCATCACAATATGAATTAATTCTGCCCAAGTTATTCCTTGTACAGGAAATAGCCATAGCAGATGAGCAACTTACGGAATTGAAGTCATAATGCAAACATGAGGCTGTCAGTGAATGGTGCTGAGCAGATGACCCTCATTTCTATGCTGGCTTCTCTGTTAGATCCTAGGCCATCATATCTCCACATGACAACACCCATTGTCTGCAGGGGGTTAGGAGGCAAGTGATTTCATTTTATGAGGCAGAGAGCAAAATGAAATGAGTTGATAATGGTTCATCAGCAATTAATGTAGCAGGGTGATTTTGGTGTGATTTAAATTTCACCATGACTTTATATATCCATCTACAAATGTCTTATGCAAGTTATAATTTCTGACTATAATTACAAGGAATACTTTTTAAAATTATAAAAAGGAATCTCTGTTAAATAAAAATATCTAAAGATGTGCTGGATGCCAAATGTTTCTAAACATCTAATATATTACAGAATGAGCTGATAGCAGATATAGTTAGAGAGATGAAATTTTAAAGTGGACAAAATTGAGATCCAATTTAGGTAAGCATTTATGCTGGTATTTAACTGGGATGCATTTGACTTGCATGAGGCTCAGGCCTGTGTTGACCTGTTTAGCAATGTTTGCCTGGATTTCTATTTTACATCTGAATTAGAGAAGATTAAATAAACAAAATCTTAAGAATCCTATATCTGTATTATTTAATCATAGTGAAAGGAAGTACTTTAAGTGCTCTGATGCACTGCACACTTAATCCAGCTTCTGAGAAGATGATGACTGCAATAAGCACTGGATCAGGCCATGGATCAGCAATACATGTCAAATACTATCTCCTCCTAACTTGTTCTTAAGTACCTACAGTTATGGAGTAGAACCATGCCTTTCACTAAGCTATTCTACTCCTCAGCTATTAAGCACCTACCCTTAATAACTCACCTAAATTTTCATTTCTTAGCTTCAGGCTACTGCTTGACTCCTCCAGAAAAAGCATAATTAACTTTTAAGTTTTTATGTGCTCAACTCTCTCCTAGACTATTTTAATTTAGCTACTTCGGTCCCACATGCATCTTTTTTGAAAAAGCTTGTATAAATTTCGCATGCTTCCTTGGTGTTTTATTCAGTTTTACTTCAATTCTCTCAAAGCTGTGGATACCATGGAATCAATATAATGCAATTAATATGCAGTATGTTATCTGTTTTATATCTTCATCTGACTCCTTGTGTTATTTATTGTCTTTTACCCCTAGTTTTGTAAATATGGAATTTTTTTCTGAGGCGTAAGAATTGCACTACTTTAATCTGAATGGAAACCCCTTGATAATTCATTCTGGAATGCAAGATTTTTCTCTTTAAAGAAAAAAGGCAGCTTTCAAATAGCATAAAGGAACAGTACCACATAGCAGATCACATCAAGTAGACGTTACCCTATCCAGCTTCAAGAAAGTCTGTTCAAATTGCTTTGCATTGAGGAAGTTCATATGGCAAAAGCCAGTATATTCTTATTAAGATGTCTATCATAATGATGCAAAGTATCTCTTTTAAGGGAGCTCACTGTTACTCAAACTGCTAAAAATATTAAAAGGACATATTTTAAATACTGGCAACAGCAAATGCTACTTCCATTTAAAAAGGTGCTACAAGATTCCTGAATATCAAAAATAGCAAGAAATGTGGCCTCTTATATCAAATATTACTTTACTTCAATCCAGTTATTTTAAACCTTCTGTAAGACAAGAAATACATGAAAGATAGTTATTTTATTGTATTTTTCAAAGGTTAGTGACATCTCGTGCAAAATGCTCTCCTCTTAGGAGGAGAGACTGCAGGAGCTGGGCCTGCTTGGTCTGCAGAATAGGAGACTGAGAAGGTATCTCATCAATACCTAGAAATATCTCAAAGGAGGATATCAAGAGAATGGTGCCAGGCTATTTTTGGTGGTGTTTAGTGAAAAGATAAGGAGCAATGTCCATTCTGTTTACTGGGAAAATAATGTACGGAAAATTTAAAGACCTTGCATACAAAATCAGTTTTCAAAGCATTTGCTGGTCTTGCTGACAGTCTTTCCACTCTTAATTTCTATCTACACTTATTTTGTCCAAATCAAGATAAAAAATAAGTAATTTTCTTTGTATTAGGTGCTTTAAAATGAAGTATTTTCCAAAGAAGGTCTCAGGTTTGATCCTGAAAGTCTTCTATTGAAAAAATAAACAGGAACTGAAAGAAATATTGGAGGATTACAGTGAAAAGGAAGTGCAGGCCACAGTAAGTGCTCTGTGACATCTCAAAACTAAAAGAAACACTTATTAAGTTCAAAATGAACAATTTTTAAATATAAAATCAAATCAGGTTAATGCCAATCTATTAAAATCCCTCATGTTCAAGAACTGTAAGAAAAAATACTAAAGCAAGTCTCCAAGACAAACACACTGTTAACCAACAAGGATCAGAGGAATCAAGTAACATAAAACAGGACAAACAAATTGCCAAAGGTGTTGCAAAGTGGGTGTAATAATGAAGAAATTTTCATTTCAACACAACAGGACACATCATTCCTTATGTCTACATCATCATCTACTACTATGGAAAGTATATTTTTTAACAGTTTTTCATTCCATGAACACTTTGCACTGAATCTTTTTACAGGAAGGAATAGCAGTTTGGTACTTACATATATTTGGCCTTAAAACACAACTTTTCAATGCTGTGAGAAGTTTTATTCACCAAAAAATATCACATATTCCCTACTGCTGGTAAGGGAGAGGTTTTATATGAAAGTATTTTCTACTGTGGGATGAAAGAGATTAACATGCATTCATTAAGATATAGTTACATGCTTCAAATGCTGCTCCTCAAAATGTGCAGTTTTTCCTGCCAAGACTTATTTATATATCTAGCACCTCGTATTACTTCTGTATATGAATCACATATTAAATAGAAATTTAAGTAGAGATTTTAAAAGCTTTTTGAATTCAAAAGTCAAGTCTGATGTTCAAAGACATACGTCACCTAGGCATATAATTAAAAAGGCCAGACTTGCAAAAATATTGAATATATCTTCAATAGACTTTCCAACATAGTTCTCTGTTGCGATCAGAAATTATGCCAAAGCATTTTGCACTCACTACTTAAATGTAGGTTTGCCTGTTTTACTGATGCAGAAGCAAAAAGTAATTAAATAAACTACAAAACAGAAGTCAGTATCCCAGCCAAGAAAAGGTCCCAAAACACCTGGCTTTCAATCTTGAAGAAATGTTTTTCTCCACACCATGCTCAAACACAAAGGAGAACAGTCTGTTTTTCAATATTGCTGCAAATGTAAGCATCTAAAAATTACTTTGTCTAATTTATTTTTGCATTTCCTAAATTATATTAAAAAAATTACTGAGTTCCATAAAATGCAATTTCGGTTTCTTTCTAGTAATAAAATGAAACACTTTTAACTTTTAAATATTTTAAATGTAAACTGCGCTTTTAGCTTTCAGGCACTAGAACCTGTTATAAGAACAAATTAAACTTTAATTAAATTACTTTAACAGGAATTTTGAGTGTTCTGCATGCATAGTTTAGGATTGTAAAATTTTATAACAAGGCTGACGTGATCAGATGGCTTGAATTTAATAGTCACCATCACATTTAGCAGATTTCTAATTACAGTATGAGTTCCAGAGAGAAAACCACAATTAATGAACATATGACCCCAAGTCTTTCAAATTTAGTGAACTGTGTGAAGTCTGACACATAACATGCCAAATACAAGTGGGACAGAGAATGAGGAGGGTGAAGTGGAGCATGTTGTGAATTCATGTAAAATTTTATTTAAGCTGTTAATTCAGTGCCAGTATGGGTCAATTGTGAGGAAAACAGCTGCAATTGAAATCAAGAGAAGCTGTTCTTCGAATACCTGTGGCACGGTACATGATGCCAGACCACTCCAGTGCCTCAGCACATTATCTAGCTCCAGAGGATGGTGAAGTACAAGTAAAAACCAAGAAACTCCTAACAAAATTGAATGCCCGCAGGGCAGAAGAACACAATATAATAGAACAATTATACAATTGCCTCAAATTCAGTAACATGAGCTCAGATATTGCAAAAGCAGATGGGTTTCCAACACTCCCCAGCTAATGAGAAATTTAGTAGTGACTGACTCTTTTCCTTCTTGAAAAAATTCTAATCAGCTTTCTAATATATATATATATTTAATGCTTAGATCATAATCTTACAATTACACTTGTCTTCATATGAATACTTTCACCCAGAAGTGTGTCAGAAGACAAAGTTCTAAATTTTTTACAAAAATAATACTCTCCTTTATACTTGCTTCAATTGCTTCTTTTCATCTAGGTCATTTCAGTTTTCAAATGTTCCTTTGCTGGCTTTCCCAAGTAACCATTACTTTCACTCGTGCATGCAGAACAGTAGAACACACTAGGAAAAAAACCCAAACTTGCTCAGTTGGTTTTGGTGTGGGGCTTNCTTCAATTGCTTCTTTTCATCTAGGTCATTTCAGTTTTCAAATGTTCCTGTGCTGGCTTTCCCAAGTAACCATTACTTTCACTCGTGCATGCAGAACAGTAGAACACACTAGGAAAAAAAAAAACAAACTTGCTCAGTTGGTTTTGGTGTGGGGCTTTTCTTTTGTTGTTGTTGGTTGGTTTTTCTGTTTTGGTTTTTGTTGTTCTGTTTTGTGTGTGCTATATTTGTTTGGTGAGGTTTTTCTAAAGATCTAGGTATTGTACTACAAATAAAACCAGGAAAGTGGATATAAAAGAAGGTAATTGCACTGTTTTAACCATAAAAATAAAGAGAAAACAAAAATTTAAAAGTTTCTAAGATGTACATCACTAGACCCAACCCTAAAGTATTAGATTTTGAAAACATGAAACAGACACAATATTTCCTTTACTAACCTGTAGCTACTTTTCCTTAAGTTTATATTTTCCAGTTGACAAGATCCAGGGGAATGATATATTTTCTCTTGAGGAGATCAGAACATTTTACCTTCAGTGTCATGAAATTACAAAACACATGCAACATCAAAAGTAAAACTTAGTGTCTTTGATCTCAGAATCAGAACAGACATACTGACTGTAATACTAATACACACTGCCTTTTCACTTTCTTTTATGAGCAGAGTAGACTTGCATGGCCAGAGCAAGGCATTTATGGTTTCATGAGCTCCTGATTTTAACAGAGAGATCCAGTGCAGATATACAGTTTTAAAGGAACCCTGCAGTGTATAAGAAACTGGAATGCTAGGGAGTTCTCTCTTACTGTGCAGTCTATTCAGAAGAAGGTAGAAAGAGATAAGTATTGGGTGAAAGAAAGAAGCTCACAAAATTCTGCAATATGATAGCTCAGTAAGATCTTCTAGGGAAATAAATGGACTTCTCTCATTGCAAATAGCTATGCAGTAGTACTTAGATCAATTGTACAAATTTTTTTCAGGAACATTAATGGTAGGACTGTTAAGGATTTATTAAACTTCATTTAAAAAATCACATGTACATTAGAGGAAAATTATTCTTTTCACCTACTGTGTCCTACTTTGAATAAACTGCTCTTCTAAAAATTATATTCAGTTAATAAAAGAGAGCATTATATGTAACAGCAAGAATCAGAGCAGCAGAAGATGCACTCCTTTGCACCAGGTTTGGTATTATGGAACAGGAGGAGGCAATGCTGCAAGTTGAACAATATGTTATCAGGTCTTTTTAAGTTAATAAGGTCTAAATGAAAAATCCTAGCACCTGTTGAGAGCTGCAGTCCTAAGGTCTGAACAGTTTTATCAGTTACACCGAACTTATTTTTTTTTTACAGAAATATCCAAGGTTACTTGCTCTCTTGCAATAAAATAGTAAGCCATATGAACTGCAAAATCAATTTTGGTATATTCATAAGCTGTGAATCCTGTCCAGGAGGCCAGCTGCCAATACAGGAAAAATCAATGATATTTCCAAGTAGCATCAAGTGCATATTGTTTGTTAATAAACCTGTGAAGACAGAATTTTCACTTAACATATGTAAATCCAAAACAGTCTAGAAGCTTATAAATATCTACTCCATATAGTGAACATGCATTAAAAATATTTTGTGCTTATCACATTAATTTCTTTTAATATTGCCAAATGTTATGCTGCTGTCCTGGTAACCTGTAAATTAGTTTAATTTCACAGTCAGGTGGGCTGAGTCCTGGTGCTGCAATTCCTCAGCAGGTCCCTGTAGTGGCAGCAGCAGTACTTGTTTTTTACAATACAGCAGCAGCTGCAAACTCTGATCTAGCAATATGCAAAAGCAACTGGACAGCTATTCCTGAACTTCTCCAAAAATTTTTTTCATCTCCTCCAGACCAGAGGTAGCAGACTATAGGCAAAGACTTTGTGAACTTACTCAATAAGCCACCAGCTGGATGGTGACTCTGCTGATTTAAGAAATTAATAAAAATAGCCAATAAAATAGTTTTTTAAGACTTTGTTATAGACTCTATCTCCCTTTCTTCTCCATCTCAACATTTTATAATTGGGAATCATCCTTTTTATCCAGGTGAGTTATAAGTTACAGAAGTAAGACTGTAATAGCCACTGTACTGCAATATAAGATCACACTGACCTGAGTTGGAAGGGAGTGAAAAGGATTGTCCAGTCCAACTTTCAAGTGAAGGGCCCTTATGGAGATCAAATGCACAACCATGCACTGACCAACAGAGGTAATAGTTTGGCCTGCTAAATATCTGTGAAAAGAGCCCAAATCAACTGCCATGGAAGCTCAATTAATTTAACCATATAATAAATTAGACTGGAAGAGACCCTTGGAAGTCATCCAGTCTGATCTCACGTACATCTATACGGTCTTTTCAGGAGATATCTCTGCCACTTGGGTGGCTTGTTAGCCATGGAGAGAGGGAATACAAATCTTCCTCCCAGAAAAGCTGAAAGACCCGCTGGACTTGAAGGTAAATTCAGAAAACAGCAAGGATACAGTGTTACATGACAGGGGAAAGGTCACAAAGATACTCTTGTCTTGACTAGCCACCCTATTTAATGTTAATATCCCCTTAATATCTTCCAGAGGTACTGTGGATCAGGCACAAAGGTGTCCAGTAATTTTCATTTAGGTGAGTAACTTCTCACCACTCATACATTGCTCTGCTTTAAATCACGATTCCAGTCCCATGTTATTCTGTCTTCACTAAATATTCATGTCTAAATTTGACTTTAATTTCATCTCCATTGTTCACTGTCACTCCTCAAGATCTTCATCAAGCAACTGGCAAATATTTGAATGGATCATCAATGCAACCATTATGTCCATGAAAATACACTAAGAAGTATTTTTCATAGTACTTCCAAGCTAATGACCTTGCAAAATCTCATTTTCAATAGTTCTTATTTCCTTAGTTATGTTGTCATTCCACCATACCACTGCTCTCTTAAGCTCTCTTCTAAACATGATTAAAAGGCAGACATAAACTTAATTAGGTGACCCCTCTCCCCCCAGTATAAAAAAATTGGATTTTTTTTTTAAATCAAAAATAGCAGGGTGAGGGTATTACACTCAGAAACAGTTCTCTTTGTAGAAAGGATTTATGGAATAATAAAATAATTTCCTTCACAGAAGCAAATAAAAGTTTCTAAAAATCTGAAAACGTACAAGTATTTTCTACATATAAGTCCTAAAGTTGAAGTGTTAGCAAAAGGCCTACCAGAACTGATATTCATGCTTTGAAGCACTAATATAATTTGTATTGATTCAGTCAATAAAATCCATTAATGAAATTGAAGGTTCACGTGACTAATGAAATCATGAGAAGCAGTAATATTAATCCAGACTTGCATCAGTATCTAGAAGCCAGTATCATCATCCAAGCCCAGATAGAAGCAGCCAATAAAATGGGGTTTTTGCCAGCACTACACCCTGATGATTTAAACTACAATTATCTTTGCTTTCCTTTTGTATGCTTTTTCACTATTATAGTTAAGTGAACTGAAAATCAAAAGCACAATAGCTTCCCATCAATTAATATTTGTAACAATAAACTTGTTTTCACTATACCTCACCTTGAAAGTAACTACTGAAGTGAGATAATTTTATTTGCAGCAATGTGCATTTTGTTTTTGCAATGTTTGCACAGAGGCTGGTGTGGGACTTGTAAAATTTGGCACTGATGTACTACTTCAATCACCAATGAAAGCCAGGGCATTCCAATAGGAATCAAAAGTATGAATTAATAAACAAGAAATGTACCCACATATGCTTACAGAAAACAACTGCCCGCTTCAGAACCGCTATTAAACAGCAGCTTCTTATCAAATTTCACATGTAAGGTATGGAAATGAAAAGCAGTTCTTGTTTAGAAAAAAATGTATTGACCCTACATTTGCATATGCATTCTATATCAAATAAACCTCCATTAGGTTTTAAAATTAAGTAGGAGGAAAATTATTTGGATATTTTTAAAATCTATTATTTCCAAAGTGGAAAGAGCAAACATGCTGCCACTGGAGGCTGTGAAACTTAGGTCCTGGCAGCTATGAAAAAATGCACAGCAACTTGAGAGACTGAAATTTCCAGGATTATGGTTCTGGCAAAATTCCAAATATGTAATTGTTTTCTTGCTACTTAAAAATCCTTCAGGGTTTATCTTGGATTATTTATTCTCAAAACTCTGCACAATTCAAATGTTTAATATATTTCAGTATCACTTCCAAAAAGACAGAGTTCACTGTCAGTAGTGTTCTTACCAACTTTATTTTCTGTTCTAATTTTGCAGTCTTCTGCAACTAATGAAAATATTGAGTAGAAATACTTTTTATGATACAAACAATGCATGTAATTTCTTATTTTGTATCCATCATACTTAGCTTTATTGAAACATATCTCAGGAACTACGTCAGTTTCCAAATTCTTCAACTACTATAAGCTTTGTGATTTTTCTGAAATTGAAATAAATCACTGAAATCTACATCAGAAAAACTTGTCTACTTTTGTCCTGTCTCTCTGCCTTAGTGAATCCTCATTATAACCATAAAAGGTAGTGAAATCATAGCCATTACTCTGTGTGTGGAAAAATTCCCACTCATTTCATGGAGACTGGGTTTTTGCTTATAGGTAAGACATTTTCCAGGACTGAAAAAAAGCTAGATCACATGGAAAAAGTTATTTTAGAAAGTGGAATACCTGAAAATTTCCTGAAAACCTGATATAAGAAAATATCATAGCAACAACTTCAATCCAGTCTGGAAGCTATTTACAGGAAAGCAAGAGAGCTTGAAGTGTGAAGGTCAGTACAATACTGGCTACTCGTGCTGGCAGAATGCTGATGTAGTATCAGATACAAGATCCAATTCATTTTGGGTGATGGACAAACCCAGGCATCTGCATGGCATTTTAAACATCACCACTATTCATTTTTAAAATGCTTTAAATGATGCTTGCAAGAAGATGTCATAATATATAGCAAAAAAAAACAGATTGTAATGAACTGTCCTGACCAGATATATTCCTATTGTATTTGCTGAGTCTGAAAGAAATTAATTTGTTTGTATGCAGAGACATAGTATTTCAAAAACCTGGGAAACTTAGGATAAGGGAGTGAAACTACGAGTCCCTTATTTCTCATGTCACCCAACTTCTTCATGATGTGAGATGAAGTTCAGGCAGCATCTGAAGGCTGCAGTATGGACACACTCTGCACCACTGGGAAACATTTGCTCAGCTTGTTAGAAGTATAATTCACTTGAGTCTTGCTCAAAAATGCCCTTGTGTTTCAACCAAGTGTGATGATGTGACAAAGTAATGAAGATGGTGATGGCTTCAGTAGATGGAATGCCTTCAGTCCATTTAGCTGTGGCCTATGGGATAGGATAAGCTTTTTATGTTTTGACAGGAGAACAAAATATTTTTTCCTTTCTTCCAGCATATTTTAATTGGAAAGCTAAAACTCTTCATTCCTGATTCGCAGAAATTCTCAGACACTGTATTAAATACATCCAACTCAAAACACTAACATGTATTCTCTCAGGTACCTGTTGTAATCCATATTCGTTGAATAAAAGCCTTCCAAGTTGAACAGCTGAGTCTACATTCAGAGCTTTTTCTTCCCCTCCTGGTGCCCTACATGACCAAGCTAGCATGAAGTACAGAATATCGATTAGAAGTGTACTATGGATTCCTTGCACTGCAAGTTAAATTACCGTATACTGTATATTTTTAATTTCCCACATATAACAATAAACATGATTGATTCTTCAATTTCAGAGCATCGTTTTGGCAATTAAGAAAATAAATACTCTTTCCATGTACAGCTCGCTTTTTTTCCTAAATAAATGTCTGCAGTGTATTAGCTCATGTGTGACAGAAAAATAACTACCTACCCTTCTCCCTGTAGGCTTCATTCCATTTTCTATTTCTTTTTTTTTAAATTTATTTAGGACCTGCCATTCATTTTCACACCTAACAGTAAAAACCTCTGGACGTGGTTGTTGTGAAGAGGATTATCTTTCAGATCAATGCTGAAATTGATTCCAAACCATGCTATTTATCAGCCCGAAGCTAAAGCACTAGGAGTCAGGAAATATTTCCTCTCCTTCAAATCCGTTCTTATTCTGCTGTTGGAAAATCATGATGCTATGGTCTTCATTAATACACACTACTTCTATTCCTTGTGCATGTGGAATATTAATGTCAAATAGACTATGAGGTTAGTTGCATTATCAAATCCAGTTCAGAAAGAAACAGATTAAGGAAACAACAGTGTGATTAAGTTTTGTACCACTGCTGAACAGTTGCTGATGCTAACTAGGAATATAGCCTTACTAGGACATCTGACATTAATGTCTCTCCTCTCTATTTCACATAAAATACATTGTAGACTTTTATTAGCATCATATAATGATACAAGAAATACACATTAAATGTCTCTTTACAAAGCCACACTTATATACTTGTTTTTTGTGGCTGATAAAGAAAAAAGAAAAAGGCCTGCTACGTTTCATGCTACACAAACTACAGAAAATTAAAACTAAGAGATTCACCACACTATCTAGGCATAATACAGCAGCCATGCATATATACAAGGTCAAATCTGTTAAAACTTATCCTGCTTCTCTGATTAACAATCTTTGTGATGAACAATTAGGGACAATCTGATGAATGGTGAAAGTTAATGAGAGTCTTTCAATTTATTTCAGGAACTATATTAAGCCTTTATTTGTTTGAGACTGTGGCAACACTGTTAGCTCATTATGACATTACTTATATTGTCATTTAATACTGTCTGAAAGGATGGGACAAAGCCTGTGGTGAAGCTTAAACTAATGTAGTACATAAGCTTCAAATAAATAAAAATTATAGTGCAATTTACAATATGGAAAGGCACACAAAGTGTACAGGAATTCAAAGTAATGTCAAATAACATTAATATATGGTGAAAATAATGATGATAATATGTAGTACGATCAAGCAACACTGGTTTCTTCTCACTTGGTTCCTTTTATAAGAGAAAACCTGCAATTTTTGACTAAGAATTTAGAGTTTCGATGGCTCTGCCAAGTGCCTCAATGGCAGAATGGGGATGTTTCAAATTCCACTAGAGATGCAAGCTGAAAACATTTAATTAGTGAAAGCTTAGTATTAAATAATTTTGGCTAAGTTTAAAAGGGGTAATAAATTCATGTTTTTCAAATTCAGACAGTAAATTTAATATCCATTGCCAAAGACCTTAAACGTTTATATAGGAATCCTTCTGAGAGCAAAGACCTTACTCAAAGTTTGTTGAAATTATGAAAGCAAACAATAGCTAATTTTGATTATTCAGATATAATATTCAACATTTTTGTGGTAGATTTAAACTGTGAGTTTATCTCCTAATTAGTCTTTAGGATACATCTAAGTTATTTTCACCAATTGCAGGGTGATTATAGATGTGGTTTGATAACAAAAGATACCCATACACCATTCTTAGAAAGGTAACTGGTAGAATGAATCCCCTGTTTTCTTGTTTGAACTTCAACACTAATTAGAAGACGTAACTTTAAAGATGTGCCCCTAATGAAGCAAGATGACCCCTGCTGTTCTCTGATGCTGGAGGTGAACCTTGTGGCTTATGTCACTGCTGTGCTCTCTTCCTACTTTTTTATAAAAAACAAAGCACCATTTTCACAAAAAAACCCCAAGTTTACCCAAATCAATTACTGACATGTCAAGAAAAAAAAAAATAATGATCCATAAGGACACAAATATAGCAAGTGCACATAGTTTTTATAATCTATTAGCAAGATTCATAGTGAGCTTGGAAAAGCAGCAAACACTACATTATAAAGAAATTTGAACTATTTAGTAATGAAATCACTTCATGAGCACACCAAGGGAATATGAAATCTCTTACTATTAGCCAACCCAGTACATTTTTCAGGATGATCACATTTCTCTTTATAATTATTTTTCTTTATCTTTTTAATTTAAATTGCTCTAAGCTTCCAAACAAAATGTGCAGAAAAATAAATGTGTTAAAACTAGCCCTTCAGCTTTGGGCTTTCCACCTTCAATTTCAGCTTTTTTTATGTACTATTGATCCCAAAACAGAAAGAAAAAGGAAGCCATACTTTTCAAAAATTGTATTCTTCCAGAACCATATGCAGCAAATGCAGCCTGGTGCATTTAGTCATATTTAGAACAGTAAAGCATTCAGAAAGATGGAAGTTTGTAATTTTTTATGATCGGTGTTGAATGCACAAAGCACTTATTTTAAGTATGATCAGTGCAACCCAAAATTCCTAACAACACTTTTGTGTTATTCATGAATTATTTTGACTTTTTCATAGAGAAATGAAAAAAACAATGTTTTCAGAGTTCACAGAAATTCATTTATATCAATGAAAAGAAAATCATATTTAAAGGGCTTTTGTTTCTAGCAGAAGTGAAAAATTATACACCGTGTCTCCTAATAGGAAGTAAACTGAACTAAAATAAGCCTTATCACATATATACAGAGAATGATTGGAAATTCATATTGAGAATTGTAGCATTTCATTTCTAACACAATACTCTTAAAAGCAGCTCACAGCATTTCATCAAACCACTAAAAATACACTTATTTATGTTAAAAATACAAAATAAGTGTTTTGTACGGACGGGTTTGCTCTGAAAATTGCTTTTTAAGTATCTTGATTATGTCTTGAGCGTATTTGTAAAGAGCTATCACTAAACCATGCATGTTAGTGGAAAAGTATTGGAAAAAATTGCATTATTATTATTATACAGTAGATTTTTAGCAACAAAATCTCTTAGGAAATTATTCTACTGATTTACACACTTGTGACTAGAGTGTGAGACTCTTACTTTTGGCATAATATGCTGCTATTGGTTACTTTTTACCCCATTGAGCAATTACCTCCCACTGTAATTCTTGACTCGTTGGTCTATCCACTTATTTCTAATGCAGATATAAAGAAACATTACCCAGATAAATGTGATCTTACAGCTACATATCACATTTAATAAAATCCCATTAGCCAAGGAAAATGCCTTAGTTAAGAAATTATCAGAGACCCACAATGTCTCAGTAACTGTGTGGCTTTATTTGAGTTAGGGTTGAATCCCTTACTCCAGCTTTCAGGGAACAGCTGAAGGCTGAAACTGACTCCTTTTAATTAAATGTTGAGCAAAAAATTGTCCTTGGTATTAAACAGATATTTGCTATATATGTATCTACAGGCAGACATAGTTCTGAATTATGATGCAACAAACTGCTCAAGAGCCTGGACCTAACTTAGGGTATTTGGGTTTTACATTTGGCCACAGTTCTGCTTTGTGATCTTTGAGCAATGTGTCACCATTCAAATTGAAAGCCCTGATCCCACTAGATGTGGTAACATAGAGTATCACCATATCTAATTTCAGGCACCTGATTCCAACATGGAATTTATAACCTACATAAACATGCAAATGACCTATATAAGAAAAGCTTATAGGATCTGAAAACAGAATTCACAACCAGGCTGCAAAGTAGAAATTCATCTGGCTTAGACACTGAGAGATACTGTCCTTGTGTAGTCCCATGCAGATGCAAGAGCTTCTACCAGTGAATAAAAGGTTTCCAGCCTTGAACCCAAACAAAACTGTGTCAGCATATCAATCCACCAGAACTGAGCAGTTCTGCAAAGTGCATGGTTAATTGGCCTAAGTACTGAGATGAGTATTGAAGACATGCAAATTTCAGAATATGAGCTAGAATACCTGCACTCAGTGCTGCACTGGAGCAAGTGGAGTGTCTTTACACAGTGCTGCACTGCATGACAGGCAGGTTTGGCAAATGGGGCGAGCATGTACATCAGTGTTTAGGTTTCCAGAACAGACCTGTAAATAAATGACTGAAAGATATTTGGCTTGTTACCTTCTTTTTATTTAAACAATAAAAAATATCCCTCTAGGTGTAGACAACCAGCTTAGTCTGCTTTGCAGACGAATATGAAAATCTTACACAATTAATACCTTGGAATACTAATGAAAGTTCTAGGATACTATGATTAAATCTCCATTCACCTGAATTAATTTTAATTTATGTTTCCCATATCCCACAGTTCCTTAATCAATTTTTGCCACCAAGCAAAAAAATTCATGCCATTCTTAGTCTGTTTACCTCCAGGTGTACCCTTGTGAGTGAAGAGATAAAAGTCTACAGAGATATGGAAAAAGGCATTGTCATTAGGTATCTCATGCACCTGAGAACACAGGCAAATGGAGGCAAGCGTTATTGTACAGCTTTGGTTTTAACATTTATCAGTCTTTACATAAAATACACAAACGCACTTAGAACAGGGAACAGAAGTCAGGGTTATCACTTTATGAAAAATACTAAAGCTGGCCGTCTCACAAAGGTGAAGCTGATCACTGCTTCCAGCCCCCCAAATCTCCTAATTCTGGTTGTTCTGTGTCCTTTCTTCTTCAAGAGAAGGGAGGCAAGATGAGTCTCTGCCATGACAACCTCACCTCTATTCCAGTGGACAAGAAGCAGCCAATCTGCTAAAAGGTTTGAGTTTCCACTGCTACAGGCTGTAGCATGTTTACAAATGTGGTTATTGATTAAATGCTGTAACCTCCATGTTAATAAATGGTAGGCAGAACAATTACTGAGACTGACATGCTGGAATCTGATATGTTACTACATGGATTAGGCACGGTCTAAGGATTTCTGCTGCTCTAGAACGAAATATTTGGTTTATGAGCTACAAAACAGGTTTAGGTATGACAGAAAAAGACCCCACAGCTTCCCTAGAAGGTGAGTGCTTTGAGTAGGTTCAGTTGCAGATGTGTAAGCATGTAAACAATTTAACTGACAAAAACCAAGATATTAGTCCACATTTGATGGATCACATACTTAGAAACGACATATGAGTTTGTCCTTTGTCCCAGAACAGGATCTAATACCATTGCTACTCATGGGTGGTATTTTTTGAATTTTTCATGACAGTGATTAGATAGGTACATAGAGAGATAGAGATGTTGACAGCACAGTGCTATTAAGAGTAGGTGATGCTCAGCTATGCTCCTCTCACTTTCCTATAGCAAACTCTGCACAGCAAAAACTCCTCTTCTGCTGGTGTTTAAGGCCACTGATTCTGCTCCAGTTTGTGCTCAAGCTTCCCATTAGTTGTTTTTTTTTTTTTGGTTTTGGTTTTTTTTTTTGTTGTTGTTTGGGGTTTTTTTGTTTGGTTGGTTTTTGGGTTTTTTTACTGGTCTTTTTTCATTCCATCACTTTTCTTTAGAACACTTTCTTAGGTCTTAAGTAAGGGTCATCTTTTCATATACTTCTGGATATCTTACAAATCTGGTTTTTGGTATCTGTCAGATTACCTTCTAAAAATGGTTATCCATACATAGTCTATGAAGACTAAGCCTTCATTCAGCCTATGAAAGGCAAGCCAGTGGTAAAAGTCAAACTTACACCTAATGCTGAAAGAAGTTATATTAAACTTGTTTCTTTCTCAAATCAACAGTCTCAGCATGGTGCTGATCACACCGAAAATTTTCCAAGTATAATTCACTGCACTAAACCACTTTCCTTAGTGCAGATGCTACTTCTCTTCTCAATGACCAAAACAAAGTAAAAAGATTAATTTCCCCAGTGCATTACTATACCTATTTAGTTGTATCTTTCAGTTGTTTTCAGTAGGGTTACACTAGAATAAAACTGAAGCAATGCAGTGTTTAATCAAGCCTAATATATGCCCCTGATAGCTTTATGTTTTATTCCAGCTCATTAACAGGCTATCTGCTATGACAGTGCAAGAAGATCATTATGTCTTAATGAGGTGATTAAAACCAAAAAATATTCAGTTGTTGCAAAATATTAGAATGGACTCCAAGAAACCCCACCAATATCTAATGTACTAATTTATCATTTTATCTGTTGCTACCTATAGAGCTTTCAAACTTCAATTATGCAGTTGTAAATTATCTATGATATAAACATTCTTCATGTAAAAGCACTCACTGATACTTTCAAATGTAGGAACTAATTTTAGAATTAATTACTGGTGTTGTTCTGATATTATTTTTATGGTGCAATGCTACGTATTTATGTTATTAATCTGTGTTTCCCAATGTACAGCATTAAAGGAAGCACTATAAATAAGGTTATGCTCAAATTTGAACTTTGTAAAATTTTATAACAAGTAACAGATATACTAGAGGTCTCAAAAACATCTCAAAACTTATGCTTACAATGACACAGATTTTGGAAGTTTTAGCCTGAAAGACTACATATCCAAAGTCACTCAGGTACCTACCTAAGTTGAGCAGATGACTAATGATACTTCCATGGCAACCTGTCTCCCTGCCCCCTAAAATCTGATAGAATCGCATTAATTCTGTTACATTCAGTTTTGCCAGCTGAAGGACTTCTATGGTGTTAATTTCAGTGCCCTTAATATCTTCCTGAAGAAAACACATGACAAACAACAAGACCTAAATTAACTCAATTATTCATATGTGGTGCCATTTAACTGAAAGGTTTATTTATTCTGTAAGCATATGAAAAACTTGGAACTAAAATGTAGTACTTTTTGAATTTAGACACGACACTCAGCAATATATAATAAAGAAAAGATAAAAATAAGTTTGTGGTAGAAAGAAACCAATTGAAGGTACCTTCTGAGTATTTGTAAAGTAACTAACATCATTTTGTATATTGTAAATTGGGTGTGTACATATAGGTGTATATATATAAGTCTATATGCACACATGCCTCATCCATCATTCTGCTTACCTTCAGATGTAGACTGACCTTAAATAATACTTTAGAGCGTTACTGTATGACCTATTTTCTCAATATCTTTGGATACAGCTCTCTGCAGAGATTGGAGGGACCACTTTTTTGTCTGAAGAATGCTGCCCTTACAGACCTGACACTTCCCTGACTTTATCCTTCAAAACTGCTTCCCATGGGACCCAAACTACAGTTTCCTGAGTAAAGATCTTCACTCTGCTGTTCTCTTTCCTCACTCCACCCAAGACTTTGAACTCTGTTTCATGGTCACAATATCCAAGGCTGTCACCCATCACCAAATTTTCCCACAGCTGTTTTTTTTACTGTTTAGTAAAGAATAGGTGGATCCAGCTGTGCATCACTCCTGATTAACTCATCCAGTCCCATGCCAAGAAGTTATCCCCAAAACTTATCAGAAGCCTTCATGGCCAGAATGTTCAAAATCTATGAGGAGAGGAGGAAAGAGTGAGGACTCACAAATGAACTGAATGGGATCTTGAACAAGCCTCACTTCCCCAGAAAATAGGTTTACTTATCCATACAGAGAAATTTTACCTATTGTTACCAATGGAAGAGTAAAGCATAAGGACTTTTAGCCCTACTAAGTACCCTCAGATTCAAATGCTAAGCAGACTATACATTGTATGCTTTACACAATTGCAACACTAAATGGCAACTTAGAAGCACTAAACCACAAATGAAAGGGACATAAATATAAAGTCAGTCTTTCAAAATGAAGTTCAACAGGGAAGCTATTAAAGTGTCACTTTGGTTTATGGCCATATACAGGCCATAACCCGACGTTTTAGTGTACACGTTCACAATTCATGACACTCTTTCAGAAGTGACCTCAGACACTATTCCACAGGTATACTGGGTAACCATATGACCCAAAGCAAAAGGGAAGGGAAAAGAGTGACTAATTAACGAGGATCTAGTGGCTCAGACAAAACTTTTCCATCCTGCTCCCAGTATTAGATATGAAGAACTTACTGCTCTTTCTTGTTTACCCCTGTAGCATTTGCATTTGAAGAGTCATGGGTTCACAAACTGAAAACTGTCTATATGATGAAAATTAAAAGATGGTATGCAAATATGAAATATATTTTAAATAATACAGAAAAATTAAATTTTATTTTTCTTAGTTAAATAAATTTTCCCCTAGAGTTAGGAATCTAAACAAAACCAATTCATCCTGGAGGGAAATTTTACTGCAGATGTTTATATCCCCAGTTTCATTACAAGAGTGCTGACATATCTTTGGCATTGTGAATACAAGGCTGTATTGTTTATATATTTCCAAAATCCTGGTGGATATTTTTATTTCTCTTTACCTTTCTCTCTTCTCAAAGAAAAATTATACTTGTTTAGCACTAAGATATGTGTCTTCTTTTCTATGTTTTGTGACTACTATATTCTAATATGAAAAGAACTACAGAATGTTTAACATCCAATGTTCACCTGAATAAACTGTATAATAATTTTTCAACAACTCTTCAAATTGATATGAATTAACTTGGTAGAAGTCTCAGTGGGACAAAGGCTGATAAATATTAGGAAATGGTTAGAATTTTTTTGTTTTGGCCTAGAATGTAACATACCACAGTAGTGAAGGACCTAGAAAGAGTGTGTATTTATTTTTTTGTCAGCTAAGCTTAACAGCATACATACCAACACAGCTGATGTGAGCAATTTTTTGATGTGAATAGAAATACAAAAAGAAGTAGTTCTTCAGGAAAAACTGCTTGCAGCTGGCCTGTATATACCCTGAGACTCTCAGTGGGGAGGATCCCCACTGATCTCAGCTAGAGAATTCTGGCAGATGATGGAGTATCATCAGTCTGAACAGTCCTAGAACACTCCATTTTATAATAAAACCATGAACTCCAGTCAGAAAGCTAAATCACCAAATACTAAGAACATAGGTTAGCTATAGTGACTTTGTCAAATTGTTACATTCAGTATCGAGTATAGCTTAGGGCAAGCACTCAGTACAATTTCAAAGAAACGTGCAGTCTGTATTAAAAGGCAATGACTGTAATATCCTGATTTAATACCTCTTCCTTACTGCTACTACCTGGCTACTGTTTGAGCCAGCTGTTAAACCAGTTGTGTGACAATTCAAGCCAGGAAGAAAAAGAACACTTGAAAGTTAGTAGGTGCAAGATAGTATTTGTGCTTTTGAAAAGTTCCCTCAGTGTTAGAGAGACATCCTTATAGACAGAATCAATTTGCACATTGCTGGTTTGCCTAATTGAAATTTGAGAGTGAGTCACCTGAAGATCCATGTTTTCATCTGTGCCTCAGTGATGCCCTGACACTGAAGAAAGTATATATCTGAATCTTCAGCCAATGAAACAGAAAAAATACTATCATTTCTTTTTTACTTTTCCCATGACTTTAGAAAATTCACATAGACTTGGGAACTAGTTAAAATCTCTAACACCTATTTGCTGTTGCCAGGTGGCACAGTTCTTCTGAAGCAAACAAACTGCCTGATTTACAGAAGCTGAGAGCAATCTGTTTCTGGTAAAAGGTACCTCTTTCACTGAGAAAAGGTTATCCATTTTCTCAGCTCTCTATACCCAATATAATAATAATCAAGCACACTTTACAACAAATGCCTAAGAAGTTAAAAAAAAAAAAAAAAAGCCAGCAAAACAAAAAACTCCAATCTCCTCCCTTCCTCGTTTATGTAGAGGTTTGCTTATTTTTTCCCCATAAAACACTGCTGATATCTCAATGGCTCTAATGACATATGCTGGTATTAAAATGCTGGTACTAGTAACACAGCCATCACAGCAATAGACTTTAGAAAACTTAAACTCGAAAACTTTCTGACCACAAATAAGATTTCAATGTGAGCTTGTACACTTAATGAATGTTAAGGCAGGCTTAACAGAAATATAACAAACAGAAATTAAATAAGGGCTGGTTTATTATTCTTTTAAAAGGCTACAGTAATTTATTAACCGGAGTGCATTCATCAGAACTAGGATTTGACAGATGTATAGACATTTTCACCCCAAATAGTTCAAACTGATCATAAAACACATTCTATTTTCTGCCCAGCTGCCTTCTGTTAATCTACTTGTTAGTCAAATCCTGAACACCAATGCTAATTCTAAGCATGTAGGAGCCATAAAAATTATTAACATGATCTGGCATCTTTGCTTATTTACTTTTTCTATTTAGCTAAACACTAAGATTATATTCATGAAAAAAAGATCCAATGCAGATACAATTTTAGATAAATTGCTGAAAATGATGAGTGATTTAACCCTTAACTACGTTATAGAAATAAATGGAATACGTCTCAAGAGCAAACAAGAGTTGCTGAATTTCTTTTAACTGATTCAGGACACAAACACTGGTAAACCAGGTAGTCTCACTGCCATTTTCTTTAAGTAAGACAACACATTGGCAGTGCAGGTGCAGATAAAAGAAATAATGCAATGTGGTAGCATTGATAAATTCACATTTCAGACCATTTACTTTAAAGGCAAAGTGACTTCACCAAAATCTAGACTCAAATTTTTCCTACAGGTTTTGTGGGTAGCATTTTTCATATTTTTCCAAAACTAGATTTTACTGGCATCTCTAACCATATCTGATTCATAATAAAGTAACCTGGATACTATCAGAGATGACAAGGAAAGGAAAGAGAGGTGTTACAAAGTACTGGGCCATAATTTTCACTGGCATCACGATCTTAGATCAAGTGAGATCAATTAAGGCTTTTTGTATGAGAGTTTGGGCTCCCAAGGAAAGCAGGAAGCTAAAGAGATCCAAGATGCACGTGCATTTGGGTTGTGTTAGCATACACAGTTCACTTGGATCAACTGATTTAATTTTCTGTTTACTGTTCCCATTCATTTGTTAGCACTCAATAAGTATGTTCAGTTCAATCATCACTGCCCTGCATTGCATGACAAAATCTGGATGTGTGATCATTTACCAGTCTATGTTCTCAGAGACAACACGGAACGAGATGAGATCACTTATATTTGCTTTCATTAAAGCACAGCTCTTTGTATTTTTCACTTGATCTATAGCAACATCACAGCTTGGTCTTACTCATAGAATGAGACCACTTGATTCAAAGTAACAATTAGGCACATTAGTCTATCTATGAAATAAATAGGTAGGTACTCTGTTCTGTCACCGGGATGGAAAAAAAAATTATTTTGGAAATATGAGCAGAAGTACTTTTAAAAGCAGAAACACAGGATATGGGTGCTATTTCCAGGAAAAAGGATGGAGATCTTCTATACAATTTACAGCAATAATAACAGCAGTATTAAAAGCAAACTTTTCTTCTTTTAAGAAAAGGGTGAGTAGCACAGAGTTGAGATTCAGGCTATATTGTACATCAAACCTGCTAGCATCCTCATAAAATTAAGAATTCTTAGATTTCATCCTGGGTGGGACAAAAAAAAAAAAATCACATTTTTATTTTTAAAGGAAAAAACCTACCGTCAAAGTACCTGTCCCTTAACTGCCTTTGAAGGCATATGCTTTATGCTTTATTTCTTCACAAACAATTTAATTGAAGAATTCATGTTCCCATAAACTCCCAGAAACACCGACATGAGCTAAGTATTCAGAATCTAAAATAATGTGACTTCAAATAACTAGTAAGAAATTGATGCTAGCATTCATCATAAAAAAAGAGAGCAGTTATTCCTTTACTGGAAGTAATCTTCTGTCAAAAGAAGAAGATTTAGAATTTTCACAATGAAATGATTTATCTGAAAAATTGACTGACCATAATGATTTATGAGTATTATTTAATATTTAGGCATCTACAATTTACATAACAATCTGTTTTCAACATACAGTCACTAAGAATTTTAAAAAGCCTACTTCCAAAAGAACAGACTTTCCTGAGTGAAATATTTTGTGTTTGGTTTTATGATTCTTTAATATCAAGCAACCTTTGAAACTGCAAACAGTATTTTAGTGATAATTATATCTGCCTAGCATTAGGCCTCTGAGAAAAATGTGTTGGGAAAAATTTGTAAATTTTGAATTCCAAATAGCAACTTGAAAAAATAATCTATTAAAATAAACACTGGATGGTAGATTTATAAACTGAGTAGATTTATGCTGTGTTTTAATTTTGTTCTTGCTAGTCTTGCTCTCTTTGTGCCTCAAGCCATTCAGACATATTTTACCTTCTCTTGGGGCAGAAAACAGCGCCCATAATAATATGGCTACATGCTATTCAAATATCTTTGTGGCTGTGGTCTACTAAATGAAAAGTAAATACTTTCAAAAGACAAAATAACTTTCTATTAGTTTGGGGTTTTTTTATTTTTATTGTTGGCTATGAAAGATACAAAATTTTTTAAAAATCTGGACACTTGCTTATAGGATGAGAGCTAAGCTTTTTCACTGTTCTTTTTTTTTTTTTTTTTTTTTTTAATAAAGGAAGGTATTTATTAAATATCTACATCAGTTCAATTATGGATGCCTTGCTTTTAGTATCACTGAGCAGAATGCAAGCTTTACATCAGAGGTTCAAGTAGTGGATTGCAACTTCGGCCGCTCCTAATCCAAGCCAAACTAGAAGTAATGGTTTGCTGAAAGCAAAAACTTGAATAAACTATTGTCTGTCTATACTTCATCAAGTTTTAGTATTAAGAAGAATATTGTAATAAAGTAGGAACACCAATGGAGCAATGGCATTTCCACTGTAACACTTATTTCAATTACCTGCTCCTCTGATTTGAAAACCTGTCTCTGGCCACAACTCAGTAAATAATTTGATTTCATAACCTCTACATGCATTTTTCCTTAATAGTGATACAAGTTTTCAAAGACAGCTTTTCAAAATCCAGACAAAGGCATGCCAGAACACATTTTTCCATTTTCAATGTATCTTGTATTCCGCAAATACTCATCTACCTTTACTTTTTTCAAAGCAATTCAAACAATTGATTAGATTTGAAGGCGAAATGGGTATTATAAAAACCATGCTTTCAAAATAATGAAGTACATCACTTCTGAGATATTTCAATACTTATAAAACACAAAAAGCATCAATGCACTGTTTTTGCAGTTCCAATACACTGGCTGTCATACTCAGATCAATGTTCTTTATATTTGACAATGCTATATAGAAGATTTGTTTTAGCCTTTCTTACTGAGAATTGCAAACATTAAAAGCAGGAAGAGACTGTGAAGAAAAGAGAAAGCAGTATTTACATAAAAGTTAGGGAACTTCAATTTTACAGATTTTTCTTTTAGTAAGTTATAAAATTACTGGACTACTTATATCCAGAGTTCCATAAATCTTATGATGAAGACTGTAAGTAAGAAGTTAAGAATTTCAGACATGGCATACTGGTCAACATTGTGCTGTGATGCTGTTATGTTTGACTGATTCCTTGGTGAAGCCTATTTGTGGGAAATATTCCTGCTATAGTATCATCCATAATAACTACTGTTCAAAAGACATTTAATAAAATTTGGTAATCAAATCTATTTGACCTGGATTGTTAAATTGTTATGGCTGCCTTCTGTATCCAAAATTTTTAAAAAGAAAGCCTAATCTACCCTAAAGAGTGAAATGAAATCTTAAGCATTTTTTTTTCAGGCAAGGACCTCATGGTGCTTCTCACAAAAAGGATTCCACAATATATTTTAGAAGAAAGATATCTAATTATAAATAATATATTTTCATAAGATAAAATTCTATGCAAACTCAATTCTCATATTAAAGTAACATCACAGTCAGATAATGGTATTATTTTAAATACATTAGTCATAGACACAACCATAAAACTATATTTCAATTTATGTACTTTTGAGAAACAGAAGACCGTACTTTCTATAGAAAGACATGTCTCAACTTCAACATCAGTCACCATATTCACCTGCTATTTCTTTTCTAATCAGTGCAGCACTGCAAACACATCTGCTGTGTGTACTGTAACTATTCATGTTCTCTTATTTGTAGGTGTAAACACCCCAAAGACATTGTTAATAGTTTTCTCATGATGTATCTGTTGCACTATGAAATCAAAGTATTTGAAATTATGGAAGAAAGAAAAGCAAACTCTATAATTATTACCCTTTCTTGTGATCTCTGAATAATTAGGGGAAACAGATATTGCCTCCAGAGACCCAGTAGTTTCTGCAGTTGTGTCAACTTGCTCTAGATAAAGTTTAGTTACAGTTTTTCTACAACTGTCTTCTCCTATTTCCTTACAGATTGTATTTTTTATGAGGAATCTTCAGTATTTCCTTAAAACCAATTTTTCACTTTCAAAATAATTATTAGGTCCTGGTTTCAGCCAGGTCAGCATTAATTTTTCCTCGGTAGCCATGAGGGGGCCGAGCCTGGAGCCATGTGTGTATATGTCTAGCTTGTTATTCTATACCAACTCACTTCATTGGGGGAAGGGGGGTGCAAGGAAGGGATCCTTGCTTCCAGGAAGGGCATGGCTTCAGGTGGAAAAAAAAGTGTGGCCGAGTAGAGAAATCATTGAACTCTTGGGGTTCCACTGCATTGGTCAGTGAGTACTTTTTGCACATAATGCAACCTAAAATAAACCTCCCTTTGTACACTTTTGTTATTATATTGTTGCTGTTACTGTTTTTTTATCTCACTGCTATTTCCAGTAAATTGTTATTATCTCAACCCTGGATCTCTGCTTTTTGTCTCCCACTGGAGGTGGGGAAGGGAGCAGCTCATGGTTTTCTTCTAAGTGGTAGTAGTAATTTGGGGAAAGCCCTTCCTAGGACATGACACATCCTTCTATTATATCAAGTATATAGTGTACAATTCTTAAATACTGTAGTATTTTCACCTTTTTTTTCAAGTTTTTGAGGATTTTTCTTCTCTGAGGTTAGAACACCGATCACAAATGTGTCCAAAACCTATAAAGTACTTGCTAATATAGTGTCTGGTTCTGAACTAAATCCAACTCACAATTTTGGGGGAAAAGGTAAATAGTATAAAATAGACTGACAGTATAATGTACCATGTTACATTATTCAAGTATTTAGATTGTTTTATGACTACTATTTCCAGTCAGAATTACTCATGGTCTTCCTACACCTTATGTAAAGCTAATCACAGACCTAATAGGCAAAGCATTAACCAGATAAGATGTGCTATAAACACACACAGATATTTGTCTGTAAATGCCTAAATATACCTAGGATATCCACAGGTAGATACTGCCTGCATCTACTAGCTAGACCACCAGGCCCAGGCAGTGGTGGTGAATGGTGCTGCATCCACTTGGTGGCCAGTCACCAGTGGTGGCCCCCAGAGATCTGTGTTGGGTCCAGCCTGTTTAATATCTTTAATGATGATCTGGATGAGGGGATCAAGTCCACCTTTAGCAAATTTGCAGGTGACACCAGGCTGGGAGGGAGTGTTGATCTGCTGGAAGGTAAGAGGACTCTGCAGAGGAACCAGGACAGACTGGGTTGGTGGATCAAATCCAGCCATATGAGGTTTAAGAAGACCAAGTGCTGAGACCTGCACTTTGGTCACAACAAGCCCCTGCAGTGCTACAGGCTGGGGACAGAGTGGCTGGACAGAGGCCAGGCAGAAAGGGACCTGGGTGTACTGACTGGCAGCAGGCTGAACATGAGACGAGTGTACACACACCGCCAGGAAAGGCAGCGGTATCCTGGCCTGGATCAGCAACAGCGTGGCTAGGGTCTTTTCCAACCTTAACAATTCCAGTATTCTCTGTAAACAGTCCAAGTCTGCAGCTGTTGGTGTAGGAAGTAGATATTTTGAATCAAAACTCTCCCTATAAGTATGGTTGCTATTCTACTACTAGTACGAAAGTAATGGAAATTGAATAATTATATACACACAAAAAACAATTCTTGTTTTTTCTTTCAAGAGGTTTAACTGAAAATGTTCAATGAAACGTACTATTCAACACTGTATCAAATGCCCATGTATTATTTTGTTAGAAATTTTATTAAATTATAGGTAATATTATGACACTATAATTTAATATCAGTGTGCCACTCCACGTGTTTTGAGGAAATTTCCTTGCACAGGAGAAAGAGGGCTCATGTTTATAAATGTTTATAACTAAACAGTAATTCTCATCAAATAAAGTTCAAACTTTCCCTGCTGTCTAAGGAATGCAACTTTAAGCAAGTTTGGTTTTTTTCCTATACAATAATCTCATTATACAAAAACGATTCCATTATTTCACAGATTTTATTGCCCGAGTCCTAATAAATTACTTATCTTCTCTAAAGAAATATGGAAAAAGTCAGATGTATTTCAATACAATGACAGTGTTCAGAGAGGCCATAAAAAGAAAACATTTCTTAAAATAAATGATCATGCGGTCTCTAAATTAAGGGCACGCTGCTTTTAAACAGAACTCTTTTAAACAGAACTGTTTAGTAAATTAAATTTAAAACATGAAACACTTCATTTCACATCTAAAGGCTTCTATTTTATTATATTTTTCATTCACAGCAAGTTGCAAATCCTTCAGACCTCCATCAGAATATAATGACCATCTGGAAATGCTGCATAACTGAAACTTCAAAAAACCACTCAGAGCCTGTCCTTCCTTGGCAAAGTATAAAGGCTTTTTTCAACAAGTATTTCTATCATGACAAATGTTTTAAATTCCTTTTCAGCCAGTTGCATCAGTGTTTCTCCAGGTGAAAGATTAGCAAAGCCAAAGGGGAGCTGCCATCAAGCATTAAAGTAGTTTTTTTAAAGATACTGCTAGGTGAACTCCATAGCACAAAATGATCTCACATACCTGAAATACTTATATTTACACATGGAAAACCTAACTCTTGCAAGTTTAATCACATGGAGACCCCAACTGGGCATCTGCTGACAGTGAAGATCTAGAGGTCTTGCTGTTTGGGACTAGCTAAATGAAAGAGGAAACAGGGTGGAAGCTCATGTGTTGAAAATAAATTGGAGCTGATCCCTTAAAATAGGGATTAAGAAACAGAATATAATTTCAAAAAGTATATTCTGGAAACTGATAATGCAAAAGTTCTATATTACACGACTAGTATAAAATAACTAAGTTGTTTTATCTGAAAAATTATTTATTTTCTGTGGAGGTTGAATTTAAATTTCTATTTTCTCTTTGATTTCGTCTGTTTGTTATTTAGCTGTCCCTTATCCTCCAATCCATACTTCATATTTTATTACATCTTTTGCTGAAAGTCTCACTTTTTAACCTCTCTTTCATTAGCTTCCATGCTTTTTGTTCCTCATGCTATTCATTACATTAATTCATCTTTCCTCTTATCTCTGCAAAGAGCTTCAGGACAATGCTCGCACAGCATTTGAATCCAGCTAAATCTAATAATAGATAATAAATGTTATTATAACAGTAACTAGACCAAGTGATGCCCACTTCAACAAAGATGAACATTGCCTCATGTCTTCAACTCCTCTGGCGAATTATCCCTCCGTGTGATTACTATAAATTCTGCCCAACGAGTGCTGCTGCTCTAGGAGAGCAAGACAAGCGAAAGCTGTGCTACACATTCATTCTCTGCTGCAGAGATTGTTACCAGACAACAGCTCAAGAGTTCCTGGACTCGGTAAGGTCTCACAACACGTGGGAAGCACAAACCAGCTCCAGAACACAAAAGAGTACAGTCTCGTCAACATCATGTTGGCACCCAACATGTTTAGTCCTAGCAAGAACACTGCAGTGCAGCTCACCAGCCCACTGTGGCCCTTTGGGCCTCACAACCATTCCTTGATGGAGATAAGCCTAGAAGTGTTTCCAGAACTGGCTATGTGATAGGATGTCTTCAAATCTCAGGTAAAGCAGGGAGGTGGGGTTTTTTTTAGGTATGTCGACACCTGATGATGTGAGAGAGACCTGGTCCTGCAGTTATACATGCAAAGGTCATCTACTGCTCCTATTTTGGCTCAGCTAAGCCACGGCTTCTCAGATAACAAGGCTGCAGATTTTGCAACAGCAAAAGCTGAGAAACTCTCAAATGCCCTCTGAGACCACATAAACAGAAGGCTGTATGAAATGCACAAACTAGTGCATGTTTGAGACACTTCTTTCTTACTGCCATTATGGCAACACTGTTATCTGGCAGGGATCTATTCCCGTACTTTCATTATCTCAATTCAAAGCATATTTATTTTTCTGAAATTACACTTCTGCATTCCTCTTTCACCATGAATTTTAATATTGCAATGGCCTAAAACTCTAAAATACACTCGTAAAATTGTGAATAATTTTATAATTAAAATCTTGGAATTATCATCGCATATGAAGATCTATGTCTCTGGTCAGTGCCAATATACAAGAAACAAATGTAAAATTCTACTTCTAGAGGTCTCCTGCTACCTCTAATCAGAAGCCAGAATTAAATAACTGCAGCTTTTCCCCCTGAAGATAAAAAAACCCACAGAAATAACCAAAGCATATTTATGTGCTTATATTAATTTATAAACTACATGTTTAGTATCAAATATACTGCATAAATAAAATAGTAATAATAATAAGTAATTATAATAAGAATTAAAATAAGTGATAAATAAAAGGCCTAGTCCGTAAAAATTTTTTGCAAAAAAGTAAATAATGCATAATGTCTAGCCCTATGTCTTTTTTTGTCCTGTTGGCTAATTACCTACAAATTGCTGTACCAATTTTACTGCTGCTGGTTATTATTAACTGTATGTTTCCTCCTGAGTATTGTTACATTTTTTCACATCTTTTCAACCTCACCAGAGAAAATGCATTTAGGATTCATGACACTCAGATTGAATTGCAAAAGACGCCTTCTACAACTGAATTCTGTAGAGAAGAGACATCTCCCAAAAAAAAGCTGCCTGAACAAAACCTACAGCCATACACATTGTGCTGCTTTAAAACTGGAAGTTGAAAGGACTGAAAACAGTTGTATTTGCATCAGAATCTTCTTTGGCTATGTAACAACAATGTAGCCCTGGGCATTTACTCTGACATGCATTAAAATGATGCAATAATTATTTTTTTATACAGAAAGTAATTAGCATTTTTTAATGATTCATTCTGTAGAAGCCATGTCTAATTTGGGGCATCTGCTTCCAACAATAACTCCCCGCCTATGCACTAGAATTTAAATCTTAATTATTGCTTTTGCAATATAAGAACTTTAACATAACTATGGATTATGGAAACGATGATCATTCACAGGACATGGTTAAAATAACCTTGTCAAATAGATAAAGCTAAAAAAACCACATAAAATTCTTTTTAAAGCACCCTGCAGCTCAGAAAAGCCTTAAAGTTCCACCCTTCAACAGTCAACTAGACAAATTCAGATCTAAAATTTCAACAGCTAAGAATAACTTTGCCTGGCTTATTTATGTTCTGTGCACACTTTATTTTTCTCCTTAATATGTTTATACTATTTAAGAAAAAAAAGAAAATTTCCAAGATCAATAATTAGTATATTCTTCTAGTAGTAGTCTTGTGAAAATCAACATGGTTTAGGACAAAAAAACAGCCAAACAAACCAGCTTTAATGCACTGTTCAACAAACGCTCATCAGCTGAACTTCCAGGTTTAGCTTGCTNACTAATGAATATTTATTACACAAATTCTTGGTGTATAGAAAAACATAAGCAGCAATTTAAACTAACTTTTCCTCATTTCCATAAATTGTGCTAATCAAAAAGTAACAAATAAATTAAAAAGCCAGCAATACCTTATTTTTACACCATTTCTTTTGTTTAGTTGTTTCAAGCTATTGGCCATCTGATATGAAATTCTATGTCTGCAAATATTTGTTCATTTTTATTTCTAGTAAGGAACCTATAAATACCAGGGTTAAATAAAGAATGCAAACTACCAAGAGTAAACTACTACTAATAATTCTACCTACTCATCACAGTGAGTAATGGACTTCATGGATTCTTCTTTGCCATATTTTCAATGTGAAGTTAATTCAGACAAGTAAAACTTCAAGACTTTCTACACTACCACTCATAAGTCCCTCATAGACAAGGTAGTGAGGTTNATATGAAATTCAATGTCTGCAAATATTTGTTCATTTTTATTTCTAGTAAGGAATCTAAAAATACCAGGGTTAAATAAGGAATGCAAACTAAGAGTAAACTACTCTTACCAAGAGTAAACTCTACCAAGTAGTTTACCAAGAGTAAACTACTAATAATAATTCTACCTACTCATCACAGTGAGTAATGGACTTCATGGATTCTTCTTTGCCATATTTTCAATGTGAAGTTAATTCAGACAAGTAAAACTTCAAGACTTTCTACACTACCACTCATAAGTCCCTCATAGACAAGGTAGTGAGGTTTGGGCTGGATGAGCAGACAGAGAGGTGGACTGAAAACCAGCTGAGGGGTCAGGCCCAGAGAGTGGTGAAGGTGACTAGGCACTGGCACAGGTGCCCAGAGAGGTTATGGAATCTCCATCCTTGGAGGTATTCAAAAGTTGCCTGAAAGTTGTCCCAGGAAATCAGTTCTAAGTGCCACTGCTTGAGCCAGGACAACATCACCTCCAGAGGTACTTTCCAACCGCACTTATCTTGTGATTCTAAATCATTGTAATTAAAACTGTACCTGTCACAGTTCTCAAAATATCACCTTCATAAAGCATGATATTTACTCTGGCATCACTTCATCTTTCACATTAAGTTCTTATACTTTACAATCATCAAGGTAAAGGTCTGTCTTCATCTTAATTATTCCTTTTTATTTCCTATTATTCCTTTTTATTTCCATTATCTACTACTTGACAGAGACAACCAGAAGACAGATTTCCCA
>VYXF01006061.1:891737-935523 GCA_013397295.1 Polioptila caerulea | reverse complement strand
CATAAAATTCTTTTTAAAGCACCCTGCAGCTCAGAAAAGCCTTAAAGTTCCACCCTTCAACAGTCAACTAGACAAATTCAGATCTAAAATTTCAACAGCTAAGAATAACTTTGCCTGGCTTATTTATGTTCTGTGCACACTTTATTTTTCTCCTTAATATGTTTATACTATTTAAGAAAAAAAAGAAAATTTCCAAGGTCAATAATTAGTATATTCTTCTAGTAGTAGTCTTGTGAAAATCAACATGACTTAGGACAAAAAAAAAAGCCAAACAAACCAGGTTTAATTCACTGTTCAACAAATGTTCATCAGTTGAACTTCCAGGTTTAGCTTGCCGAAAGTGCTAACCAGAAGATAATGATTTTGGAAATTTGCTTTAAATGATTCCCAAATAGGAGCATCTCCATACTTTATAACAAACTTTGCATTTCTATGGAGATAAATGCATTAGTCTTTTCCTGCAGATATGTGAATGCATCAAAATGATTCTCTGCTATAACATACTTCACATTTAACAGTATAACTAATGAATATTTATTACACAAATTCTTGGTGTATAGAAAAACATAAGCAGCAATTTAAACTAACTTTTCCTCATTTCCATAAATTGTGCTAATCAAAAAGTAACAAATAAATTAAAAAGCCAGCAATACCTTATTTTTACACCATTTCTTTTGTTTAGTTGTTTCAAGCTATTGGCCATCTGATATGAAATTCTATGTCTGCAAATATTTGTTCATTTTTATTTCTAGTAAGGAATCTAAAAATACCAGGGTTAAATAAAGAATGCAAACTACCAAGAGTAAACTACTACTAATAATTCTACCTACTCATCACAGTGAGTAATGGACTTCATGGATTCTTCTTTGCCATATTTTCAATGTGAAGTTAATTCAGACAAGTAAAACTTCAAGACTTTCTACACTACCACTCATAAGTCCCTCATAGACAAGGTAGTGAGGTTTGGGCTGGATGAGCAGACAGAGAGGTGGACTGAAAACCAGCTGCGGGGTCAGGCCCAGAGAGTGGTGAAGGTGACTAGGCACTGGCACAGGTGCCCAGAGAGGTTATGGAATCTCCATCCTTGGAGGTATTCAAAAGTTGCCTGAAAGTTGTCCCAGGAAATCAGTTCTAAGTGCCACTGCTTGAGCCAGGACAACATCACCTCCAGAGGTACTTTCCAACCGCACTTATCTTGTGATTCTAAATCATTGTAATTAAAACTGTACCTGTCACAGTTCTCAAAATATCACCTTCATAAAGCATGATATTTACTCTGGCATCACTTCATCTTTCACATTAAGTTCTTATACTTTACAATCATCAAGGTAAAGGTCTGCCTTCATCTTAATTATTCCTTTTTATTTCCTATTATTCCTTTTTATTTCCATTATCTACTACTTGACAGAGACAACCAGAAGACAGATTTCCCATGGCTCAGATTTCAGAAGTACTTCTGCTTAGAATTTTCAGACAACACAAAGAAGGAAGGAGTAAAGACAAATACTAATGTGATAGTTGTTAACACATCCATTTGATATGGTTAATTCTAACAGTACTTAAGATTGCAGTCTGCAAGAGGCAAAGAAGGCAACATTGTGCTCATGGTTTTTTCTGGGACAGGGTTATTTTTTACCTTTATATTTTGACAACAAATTCCATCAAAGCCAAGGAAAAAATCTACAATTAAACTGTTATTCATATTCAAGTGGCAAATTATTTCTGACAAAAAGACATCTGTTGAGAAAACTCCCAACCAGCTGTTCTCTAACCTTTTCTTCTCCAATATTACAGCCTTTAAGTCAGTGTTCTGTTCCCTGTTTCTAAACAGATTTCTTTTTCCCTAGCAATTCTTAAAGTTGGTGATTGGGAGATTTTGTTCCTACTGTTTTTTCACAGCAATTGATAAAATTTGTTTATAAACTTGGAACCCCTTCCTGATGCCTATCTCATTCCTTATATATGTGTCTCCCACTGCCAAAATATAGAATACCAAAATATTAAGTAGCTTTCCCCCACCACTTTTGGTATTGGTTGTTAGGGTGGCAGAAAACTGCTTTGAAATAAGAACCTATTTCTGGTGAGAACCTTGAAGAAATCCGAAAACCTCAAATCTGTGGTTGAGTAGTACAAAAAACCCAGATGAGACATTTCTATTGGTAACATCCTAGCCCCAAGGGTTACTGCTTTCTTTCTTTGACTCACTTATTTGCCCGAGTATTCCTTCAGTGTCTTTGAAGGGGTCAGCAGTGCCAGTCTCCAACAGTCAAATCTGACTTCACTGCAACAAGCCCTTCTGTGGCATGAGCCAATTAATGAAAAAGCACTATCTTTTTCCTATCTGCTTTACTTCTTTCCTACAACATCACCAAAATTAGGTTAATTAGCAATGTACTGGGGGGAAATAAAATCACTTTATTTAGATCAAGAGTTTTGAGCTGGCCTCATTATGAAGTAAGGGACAATTAGTGAAAAGTAAAAATGGAATCACAATTCTGACTTAAGTTTTCAAAAAAATTTCATCTCAAAAAGTTAGCAACAACTTGGAAGGATTTTTTTTTCCTATTAAAAAATATAAATTAAAATATGGTAATATAGATAAAATACTTTTTTTTTTGTTCGGAGATACATTCATACAGAATACAGCTCTGTTTTCTTAAGATTAACATGCACAATAGAAGAGCCTTAAAAAGTGGAAGAAAATTAAGACCTACCAGCCACCTGGAAGCTAAAAAATTCTGTACCAATAGAATAAAAAGACTATGTATGTAGTTTCACTACAACTACCTGAAATAATTTCCATGAGAGTTATGAGTTTCCCTTCTTGAGTTAAGGCAGCTCAGAAGAGAGCAGGCCCAGTGAAAAAACACAGCACAGATTGATTGCATTAGCAGCACTAAGTAGCTATTGTATTCCTAATTCAATCCACACTACTCAACCTCAAATTTAAAGCATCACTAATCCTGAGCTTTTGGAATAAAACCAGATGAATATAATTGGTGAATTACACCTTAAATTAACAATGTGCTGAATACCAGGCTTAGAAATTAAACCATAATTTTATTAAGTGCTTTAAAACAGCAGAAGTCCCTACCTACCAGTACTGCTATGTCATTTTGCAGTATTTGAAGATCTGCCTCAAGGTATAAAGAGAACAAATACACTTATTGACCTTATGAGAAGGGATTTAAACTAGGTAAACTGGACAAAGTTTATTATCACCTAAAGCAATAGTGCAGGGACTGTGAGAAATAGACCAGGGTGTAATAGGATGAAGGAGGCTCTCATACTTCCTTTCTCTTTTGAAAGCCAGGTGACAGCAGGTTCACCTGAAGCAGCTCTACAATAGATATACATAGCATGGGATAAAACCAGGAAGAATGAGAAATCTGTACACAGTTGTAGAATTATGATCTTATTGAAATGAGAGGGATATTGAGGCATGGCTTGTATGTCTGGAGTACTGAGACAAATAGAAACAAGTTCTCTGGGAAAGAGAGGCTGGAAAAGTGAGGATGTAGCATTTTAATCTGTGCAAACAAGCTACTCACAAGCACAGAGCTTTGTCTTTGAAAAAGCTCAGATCCTGCTGCAGAGAACAGCCAATGTGCTGCAGAGTCAGCCTGGAGAAGCAGGTGGAGAACTGGTCTGACAAGAACCTCACAAAGTCCAACAAAGGTAAATTAGCCCTGTATCTGGGACGGAATAACCCAATTACAGCACAGTCCGCGAGCAAGCTGGCTAGGAAGGACCTGTGGTTCCTGATGCACAGTAAATTGAATATGAGTCAGCAGTGTGCTCTCACAACCCAGAAACCCAGTGACCTAGTGGACTGCATTAACAACTCTCATACCAGAATGTGGAAAAGTGATTATTCCTCTCTCTTGAGCAAGTGTGAGAGTGTATCTGAAGTCCCAAGACCAGTTTTAGGGTTTTCAGCCTTGGAAAAGACTTGATGGACAGGACCAAGCCCAGTAGAAGACACTTTGTAAAGAAGTTGAGATCACTTTCTTCAGCTTTAGAGGCTCAGGAGAGATCTCCCTGCTGTTTTCAGTTTCTGGATGGGAGGGCACAGAGACAGTGCAGCCAGACTCTTCACACTGGTACCCAGGGACGGTGCAAAAGGCAACAACTGGAATGACAGTAAGTTCTAATTAGATAAAAAGAGGGGAAAATTGCCCTGTGAGGGTGGTAGAACACTGGAATAAGGTTGACAAGAAGGGTTGTGCAGTTTCTATCCTCAAAGCATTTCAAAACTCTGAGCAACCTGACTGACTCTAGTTTAAGCAGGGTGTTGACGAAATTATGTCCAAAGCCTCAACTTAAAGCATGAGCTAATATTTCATTGAGTAACCTACAAATTTACANTGTCAATCAGTCACTTTCCACTCCCAAGAGAAGGAATTTCTAGCGACCTTGTCTTAACATAAACAACTTCTAATAATAACATCTGTTTGTGAGAAAGTGAACTAAGAACTACCAAACATCGAGTTAGAAAGTCCACTAGAAAACCTGAAAGAATCAGGGCGACACATGAGCTAATATTTCATTGAGTAACCTACAAATTTACAATGTGATAAAGCTTTTTTTAACTAGCTGTTTTGTTGTTTTTTCCCTTCTTCCTATCCTTTTTTTCTCATTTTCTTATTCCATGAGAAGGAAAATTAGATTTTATAAGACTGAAATCAAGTGTAGCTATATTAGCCCTCTAGGGATAAACCCATCGATACAATCACCAATGCATTTCTTCAAAGCGTACATGCGGCTACAAAAGTAAAATCGTGAGTTTACAGACCACCATTGTGCAGCAGCAATGTCATTTTCATGCTATATCTCAAATGCATTCTGACACTACCACTTTATGTAATTCTTTTTTATTGTTATGGTTATTTTACTTAAAATACTCTTCATTACTTTACGGTAGAAATGTTTAGATTCTATTTGGCGGGCACTCAGTGCATTCTGCTGTCTTTGTGATTTATGAGTTGCTGATTCTCACTTGCACAAAAAAAAAAAAGAAAAATCCTCCACAAGAAGAATAATTTGGAATTGCTTAATATGCCCTGATGAATGTGCTAATTATTTTGGAGAAGCAGATTTGCTGTCACCTTTCATTGCTGAAAGCAACACACTCATGGCAGGCTCTAGTGCTAGAGAAATAAATACTGTAACAGCTTAATGTATGAAAACGTTATTGGCCATGCACAATGAGTGATTTAATTTGTTCACCATCCAATGAATTTGAAAAGACTTTTCCATGATTTATAGCACAGACTGTTATGGCTTGCAATGTGTCATACTCTAGAGGGTCTTAGGACACAATTTTATGCAAAGTAATACATTAGTTTTCATCGTAAAATGCTAGAAAACACATCCTCGTTGTGTCACATCATGACCCTAGAGCCCTATAATCAGATTTCAAGGGAAGAAATGAATAACAGAAAGCATAAAAGGAAAAATTTTAGGGAATCTCAGAGTCTAGGGAAAAAAATAGTAAAAGCTGATTTTAATATATACTGCACAAACTAGTAGAGAATGGGCATAAAACAATATTCAATTTATATTTATTCAAATCTTGGGACATGTTACATTTGCATTATGTTTCCAAATAGGTTATTTCAGAGGGCTGGAGATAGAGCACAGAATTTTAGCTGTTGATAACACTGGAATCCATATCTTAGAAAGCATAATATATTCCAGACAGTAGCTTTGTCTATCAGCTAGACCTGTGATGCCATTAAGTCTGTTTTCTGAATGTTTTCAAAGTAAAGCTTAATTTACCAATAATCAGACAGTGTTGATAGGCAAATACCTGAAATATGGCTTTCATCACTTGTTTCCTTGATTTCTTTTAGACAATTAAATAAACCCTTTTACTTGCTAAAACACAATCACTTGTCTGAAGTGGCATCTCAACTATCTTAATTTATACCTGCAGAGTTATGTATAACGTTTGCAGCTCTAACACTCCTTAACACATGCCCACTTAAAACCAAAGTTGTTTCTAGTGAAAAAAAGAGATACATACTCTACTACATGAGGTGATTGTTACAAAATCTGTTAAGTACGTCATTATGGGGACGCTAGCTTTTAAGTTTTAGACTTAAAAACTTGTATTTGCTTTCCGTATTTATTTGCAGAATTTTTAGGAGCATTAATATTGTTTTTCTTGTTTAGACAGAAGTTAAAAATGCACTGTACCTCTGTACTGAAAACCAAATCAATTACTAATCAATTCAGAAACTCTGGTGACCTGAGTGCTAGAAGTTGGTTTCAGCTCAATTTTTAATATACTGGGTACTAAATATACCCTGAAATATAGCACTTCTGGCTCTGGCCAAATACTTCACAAACATCTAGCCGGGATGACATTGCTTGTACATATTGTTTAGTAAGACATGTCTGCTTAGGACATGCTAAAAATATACACATAAAAACTCTCCTGTTATTATGTAGTTTTTGTGAATTAAGAAGCCCTCCCAGTAACCCAGAGAAAAAGAAGAAAGGCAGGGAAGCCTGAAACACTTGCCCAAATACAAACATCTATGGTTTGCAATAAAAGTGTCCTGCAGAAATATTGGACAAAGTTTTAGACTGCTGCATTATTCATCTGAAGCTTTCAAAATGAGCTTTCAAGAGCTCCTTGCAGCTGTACTGCCAAGGAATTGAAACCCATATTAACTGCAAATGTTGTAAGACTTCTGGTATTGAGGGCACCTCAAATACAGCTCCGGTTCACCTCACCAGGAAAGCACAAGTTTGGTCAGGGTTACAAATTTCCTAATCTACTCAAGTGTCTCTGAGAACAAACTCTGACCCCTTCCCTCTTCCCTGTTTTTCTTTGTGTAGTACAGTAATTTCTGGCTCTGTCTTGAGCAGTAAGTGAGGAATGTGGGGAGGAAATATGCAACAAATAAAATAATTATCGGGTGTTCTTACTGCCTTTAGTCTTTATTGCCTCAAATGTAATCATTTGTAACAAACATGCAAAAATTTTTAAAAATTAAAACTGCAGGTTTGAAATTAAAAAAGAAATTATCAAAATCTGTGCCAAAGCAGTAAATGTGATAATTTAGCAACAACCTGCAATCCAATTTACTGTGCTGGAAAATAACACTGTGACAGCAGATTTCAATGCCTGGTCCTAGCTCTTACTAGCTGTAATATGAATTACTTCATATTTCCATGTGGCCATAAGCAAAGGGCTTGCTAACATTAAGATCCTTCGTCTGTAAATAAAAAGTACAGCTCTTTACTCACAGTTTCACTATTTTATGTTTTATATGCAGCACAAGAATAATTTAAGGAATTTTCAATAATTTCCATTCCAAATATTTAAAATTTTGAATTCTCTGAGTACTACTAATTCAGAAGGGTTTCCCTCACCCTTCTTTAACAGTTTCAAGACCAGAATGACAACAGGGATGCTGCAACATTGAAAACTGGTATTCGAATGCATTATCTGCAGCCTACTTAAGAATTACAAGTTACAGTTTAATCACTTGTCTTATTCTCTAGTTTAAAGAAAAGAAAAGGCCTATGAAAATTATATGGAAGAAATTTTACAAAGCATTTTCAGAAAACAAAGAAGTCATAAATTAAATCAGGTCCTTCACTACCTCTTCAGATGCCAAATTTGGATACAAAGTGAAAACATTGTCATGTGCAAGTCTTGTACAAATACTTAAATGTATTAGCTCTAGAAAATGAAGAAGAAAGAAGTGAGATTGGGAAAAGAGATGTTTTCTTAAGAACTGTTTTGTTGTTTTAAAGTGTGTAACTGTAGGCTACTACTCACAAAATACTTTCTGACAGAGATCCAGTAGACTCCTGAATTATTTTCCAAGTAAACAGCTGAAAACTCTTAGTAGTAGATACAAAAAACTGCAAATTTTTTTGAATATGGTATGGAAACAATAAATAGATGTAGAATTCTTTTTGCAGCATTGTTTTCTAATCATCTTAATAGCAATAGTCATGTAACAACGTAATGCCAAGAGCTATTTCCCCCTTGTATACACTTCTTCACTTCTTAATTGTTTAATTATCTGTCACCAGACTACTTTCTAGCCATTGCTTCCAAAAAAGATGATAAAAATTTCATGTTTGCCCTCATTTCATGCCATAAATGTTTCACAGTTTCATGAATATTCATTTTGTTTGTTTCAAAAGTTATTTAAAGACAAAAGTGTTTCCAGAGTAGTTTTTCTGAACCTTCTTACCCTGTAGTTTGCTTTGTTTTGTTTGAATGATTTTGTATTATTGTAGTTGATTGGTTCTCACGTACACATCTCTCACATCTACAGACTGTTTTTTTTTATTCATGGCAACATTTTCACCAAGTATGTGCAAAATATCTCACAGCACAGTAACTGACCCTGTAGCCTCTAAGCCAGCTTTCTCAGCAAGATTTGCAGTAGTCAACTTTGCTACCATACCAGTCTCACCACAGATGTTATTTCATTTTGTAAAGGACCAATGGAAAGTCTGGATGGAGTAACCAAACAAGACAACATTTGTTTGCCAATTGCCTTCCTGAAAACATTACAGTCATCAGTTAGAAAAAGAATGGCACATCATCTTATTACTTACCAGCAGTCATTATTTTTAGTATATAAGATGATCTACTGACTTAAATGTTTATATTTGTGAGAAATTCTCTGCAGAGATGGAGGGCGGAGAAACAATATTTGAACAGCTGCTGCCAGGAGGTTATAAGCAGATTGTGTTCTGACTTTGTTCCTCACACTGCACACACAACCCATGGCTACTGTTCAAACTCATCACCCTTCTGGGACAATACTTTCATACTTCAATTAGGAAACCTGCATTTATGAAGACTTTATTTATAAACCCCCAATCTTGCAAATATTTTCTAAAGAGTATGGTGCTCAAAAGCATCAGTAGCCTTCTGACTTCAAACAAATTCATGTGACAAAGCACTCCAAGCCAAATGTTCACTGTTATAGATAAGTATATGAAAACTACATTTATAAGCACTAAGTCCCAATGGCTTTGAGAATATGAGTGTTTAGCACTCTGCAGTGCAAGACTTTTTTTTTTGGTCTTATACTCCCATATTCCAGCCTTTCCACTCACACAAGACATACTTTTTCAGGTTAATCAATTTAGAAACAAGCAGAAGGTCGTTTCTCTGAATGAAAGATTTTCTAAAATTATTTACTTATATTGATGCCACTTTCACCTGTAGACATTGTCATAAGTCTTGTTACCAACAGCATTTGTCAGACTCCCAGGTGATTTTCATTTCACAAAGGCAAACATCAAAACAGAAGGGTCCCAGAGTGTGCTATGTTTGCCTTCAGAGTGTACTGGCTTTGCCACAGGGCTCCACTGTCCCAGCTCAGCTTGTGCAGCCTCTCACAGAGCCTACACGTGCTGTACACGCTGGCCAGCCACGCGCCCGGCTCAGCCGGTGGGCCCAGCACAAGCACCGAGCGTGGCTGTGGAGGCACATGGGCAGAGCCAGCTCCCACACACCATTCAGCCTCCTCAGCTGGGCACGCGGAACCAGGCAATTCGCATCCACCTTGCCCATGAGCTTCCATCCTAAAGAATGCTGCCTCAGTGGACACCTTGACAAAGACAGCTGTCCTTTAAATATACAAGGTAGAGGCACACAAAAGATGCACCCTTCATTTTGCTTTTTTCCATAGCAGCCTCACTGTACATGCTTCCTCAGGAAACAGTTATTGCATCTGGCTGACAAAGCCATGGCTCAGAATAAATTATTCTTTCCAAGATATGGACACAGGTGTTATCAACAGCTAAAATAGCGTACTTGATGCCTGGTTCTCTGAAACAGATTTGTTCATCAATAAGATTGAACTACCACACAGTCTTACTTCCATTAAATTTCCAGTTCCTTTCCATCTGAATTTTAGGTATGAACTAATGGATTAGTCCTGCCACTTGCTGCACTGTTCTCTAAGCTGTCTTTCTGTAGTGCAGGGGAGGCCGATTCCAGAGACAGATGAGGAGAAAAAGGAGTGTGACAGTATGACAGACACTTAGTACCAGCATGACTGATGGGTAGACTGGGTTGAGCCACAGAGCTATTAAGGCAGGAAGAGACCTTCCTATGTGGGTCATCTAGTCCACACTGCTGCCTAAAGCAGACACAATTATATCAGGGTGCTTAGGGCTGTGTCCTGTCAAGATATGAGCATCAAGGAAGGAGATTACACAGCCTCCCCACGCAGCGTGTTCCAATGTTTTAGTACTCTCGTGATTATTTTTTTCCCTAATATATTACTTTCTTTTTTAGAATTTGTGCCTGTTGCCTCCTGTCCTATCATGGTGCACCTGTGAAAAGAGTTTTGTTTCACTGTGCATGATCCAATTAGATAGTGCTAGACAGCAACAACACCTCCTTTCAGCTCTTTCCTCCTAAGACCAAATACAGCCTGTTCTGTCCTTTTCGTAGACTGTGGGCTCCACAGGACCAAGCCTCACGCTGACACCTGACTGGATTCACCCACGTGTCTAAAACGTGGCTGTGGTACCACTCTTGCACATTACAGTATCTTGTCCCCGGATTGGAGACCCCTGTGCATGGTGAAATTATGAAGCACATCCATGGACTACCAGACTTATGGACTTCCTGTGCATTGGCTCCTACAGAGCAGTGGCAGTGGTCACCAATAGCCAGTGCAAAAGCCATCAGGATGATGACAGAAGAATAAGGGGTGAAAAAGCACAAAATTGGTTTTTACAGTATTAAAGTTCAAAAACCCCCTTAATCTTTTCCTTTCAAGGGAAGGTATTCCAAAGCAACCCAAAAGGCAGCTTTACAACATTCAGGCTCTTAGTCTTCATGGGACAATGTGTAAAAAATCTGAATGATCAGACTCCAACTTTGAAAATGCTCCTATAAGCTGAACATGTCTATGAAAGATGCCAAATAACCTTTATTCTTTCTGACCACTCCCTCCAGATGTATACACATCATTTGTCTGAGCATATTCTTGCACCTGCCACATTTCGTTACAAAACTGAATTTTAAAGAAATCAATTAACTTGAAGTGTTGAGTTCACGTTGCCAAGTAAGTTAATGCCCAATCCAATACCTGGCATGGCTTGCTTTGTCAAACGGATTATTAAAATCTTACCTTTGAACTGAAAGGTCAGAAGGGCAGCATACATATATATAAAAACAGGACAATTACACAGTAGTCAATAGTCTGAATCAACCCTAGTATCTCAGTTACACTATCCCAAAACTGACATTCAATGTTTATTTTTACGTTAAAAATCATTATGTGAAACAAGAAGCTAGAGAGGCTTCTACATTAACTTGGGGAGAGGCAGGAGTTCACCATATATTTGAGCCATAACATCGATGTAGTATGTTTTTGAAATACAGTTTCAGAAGCCCAAGAAAAAAAAAATAATCTAAAATTCAAAATTTATTAAGGAAAATTTGTGAAGTTGAACTGAAAGTACATTAATTAGTATATGTCAGCAGTTCATAGTATAACATTATTATCATAGTTGTTCTAAAACTGAAAATGTACTACAAAAATTAATAAACTCATGTATAATCTCATAATGGAGACTTTTTTCAGGATTATTTATATAATCCAGCTGAAGAAAGGTCTTAAAGGTTTTGTGTCATTTGTTCTGTCATAATTCTGTCAGTAAACTGATTTCTACCAAATAAGGACTTCTTTGTATAAATCAGCTATCAAGGTTTCAGTAGCCTATTCCATTCTGTCTTATGCCCACCAAGAACTCAGTTTATGACATCAAAGTGAACACTGTTTATCCTTTCTTCCAAATACTCCTTCCTTGTTTTCTAACACCAGAGTACGAGATTTGCAGTGAAGAACTCTCATCTCCAACTTGTTTCTGTCCAATGAACCCATACCATGACTTGTGCTGAGCAGGTATTATTGCAGTGCTGCAGTTACACAAGGTATTTGAGCTGGGAGTACTCACCAAGAAAGTCAAGTCTTGCCTCCTTTCCCACTTCTGACAGAGAGGATTAGACACTGGTTTTAAAATTCAAAGACTATGATTCAGAAAACACAGTTCAGTTCAGAACTGAGTTGCCTTTGTGGTTAAAATAATATTAAAAAGTCCTACTAGTCTTGAAGAGCAGATCAGTTGGATAGCTCTGTAAAGCTTTCAGGACCTTTAAAGCAGATGTCACTCTAAGAAACACAAGTATTCAGAGTACTCTTGGTGATGCTCCCAATAGTTTGAACTCTGATGGTTTTATTTTATTGTAGATTTATTTGTTTTTTTAACAGCAAGACCACAAATGTATTTCCTTGCCTATAATTTATAAAAGCTGTTTTTTATCAGAATTGATCAGTAAAGAGAATCCTTTGAATCTCCTTTCTTCCCAGTTAGAAGACTTTCATATTTAATTTTTCTCTAAAGAAATTTCAATAACACAGAAGCCCTGGGATAAAAAAATTAATTTTATGGTTATAAAAGACAACAGGGGAATTGAAAAACCCCTTTGGAGTTCAGTCACAAAATGGAAAGATTCAATTACTTTGAAAATCTTTAGAACCACAAAACAGAAATATTACAAGTGATGAGCCACACTGAGGGTCATCATCAACTGTAATCCCAAATGGCATTTATTCCACAGCTTGTGTTACTATTAATTTAGGAACATAATAAATGGCAAGCCACTAAAAACGTAAGAAGATAAGCACACTTAAAGAAAGTAAGCTCTCTCATAATTATTCATTAATTGAATTAAAGTAAATGTTAACCACAGTAATATTTTCATTGTCTGTCTAGTGTTCAGTGCCAAAACTGAACTTGCTGGAAAATTACAGTTTCTGAATAAGTCTATTAGTGTAAGATCCCTAATGGCAATATAATATTACAGGGCAAATATGCAAATGCCAGGGCTTAAAATACATTTTAATTCCATAAAGGTTAATAAATATATAGCAAAATACTCTGATGATATTTAAAGTTAACTATACTTTGACAGAGAGAATATAACTCACACTATTTAAATCACTATTGTTCTACTAATTTTAGTCATATACTCCTAAGATACACCTTACAAATATGAGTTACATGAAGTTGCTTAAGTGCACACTTCAAAATATCTATCTGGTATCAGCATTAAAACAAAACCAAATTATTAACAGGCAGCCACTTCTTTCAAATATTTATTTGAATTACTGCTATCACACACACTAATGAAAGCGTGACAAAATGAATTAGAAACATTTTGAAATCAATCTTGTACAATCGACTGATTCCTTTGACGTGATTTGTAGTTGGACACGCAATCTAGATTGAAATCTAGATCAATTTATCTTTTGGGGATATTTCATCTCCCCAAAAGATAAAGATGATCATCTAACATTGCCTTGAATAATACTCACACAGAAATTATTAATAGCAAAGCACTGATCATTCCTTGTTAAAGCACTACCTTCTGTAACTGAATTCTCTGTTTATTGTTGAAATGCATTCAGCATATATAAAAAAAAACTTGTTATGTTTTAGGTTGGATTATTTTTTTCACCTAAAGTTTTCACTGTCCTAAATGACCTATTATTTCTTTTCATGATCCTACTTCTTATACCCAAACTAACAGTAATTCTTTGTTACTTTTCCAGATCTTTAAGATGTCTGTGTGTGCAAACTGTGAAACTTAGTCCCAGACACCTAAGGCTGTAATTTTGTCTGACTGCCATAATACTGCAAAAAGTCCACAGATTTTGTAGTTAATATGCAATATGTATTAATACACTAAGATAAAAGACTTTTAACTATGTGGGCAGTGATGACTGATTAGATGCTATATCATGACTCAAAATTGAAAACTTATCAAGTAAGAACAATGTTGGTATTTCATATTTCTATCTATTGTTCCATGCTTGTAATCACCGTATCTTGTACTTCACTGACCAATAAACCATCAATATAACTGAACTCCCCTTAAGTATGGAGTAATATTCTATTTCAAATACATAAAGAAAAAGGAACAATAACTCAAAGAACATCACAGTGCTGTCAATTAATGCACTGTATTCTAGGAACCATTTAAAGGATTACCCTAGGCAATTTAATTAGTCCATTAATAAGCAGTGATTTATCTGTTATAAATTGATTTCTCCCCTCCACACTTAACTGATCTTGCTATTGATCTGTCATTCTGCCCTCAAACGATTTCAAATTAAGTTTTCACTGCTTAGGAGTCCTAGTATGGAATTTCAAGACCCTTAACCTAACAAAAGTGTCCTAGGATTCACTAGACCCAAGTCTCTGAATGAAGGAATACTAGTAAGCAGGGAAATACTATACGAAGCAAATATGAGATCTGTATCATAGCACATGAGCTCTCTTCCTCTGGTGACCATTTTGAATTGTGTAATAAAACAGCAGGCTTTGTTAACTATGGATAGTCTTTAGATTCTCTGTACTGCTTTACCTGAGTTGCTGTAATTCCTTGCTCCAGTTACAAGAACTCAGTAGTAAGAACATGGTGGTAAACACTGCCTTATGTTCTGCAGTAATCAGTGAGCAGACAAAAAATCCACCTCCACTGAATACCGTGACCTTTTGGTTTTTAAAGTCTAATTTGGACCTTAAGGACAACTGAGCAGGATTTCAGTTCTGTTATGTGCTGGACCATACCCTGAGCTGCTGGGCACTCTCAAAAGCCACATATTCAAAGGGAACTGATGGCATTGCTCCTTTTATATGGCTTAGTCTGACTAGGGTTTAAGAATAGATTAATTTTCAGATTAAATATATCTTCCTGCAATAGCTAAAGGGGTAAGAAATCTTCTTAAGTTTTGCAAGTTGAGTTTGATTTAAACTGGAAAAACAACCAAAAATGAAGCAACACATTGTAGTTTTCACAAACTAATCAAATAAATGTTCCCAGTGCTAATTGCTATCAGACCCCCATAAGACATTACTTCACTTCTACCTTTATTCAATAAAATAAGTAGGATTATTTTAACAGATTTTAATATTTTATTAAGCTTCATCTGTCTCTATTATTTCCCTTATTTAATTCACAAAATAGCTTTTACCTTTCTCTTCACAATCACCTAAGTACTCTAAAACTACCTATATCACCTGCATTGTGAGGTAGTGAACCAGACATTCACACTTTTCAATATTACACACCAGCTTTGCAGAACAACAGTTAAGGATATCTATGCCAAAATTGCAGAAACAGGATTTTAACTTGCTGGATTTGCTAGTGATCACAAATCAAGCTAATGAAAACTTGAATGTTATAATAATTATACACTAACCTTGATTGATACATATAATATTGCTTAATTTCCCAAGGTTCCGGTACAGAGTTCAGCAGTACGAATAATGGGATGCTACATCCCTCTTCTTAATTGTTTATTCCCAACATTTATTTTCATGGGAGTAAACTGTTTCATTAGTAAACACTGATAGTATCTGAGATTTGAAGTTTCTACACTTCTACAAATTTCTCCCAAATTTCATTGCCTTCCTTTTTTTTCCTCTTTGACATCATTCTTTCTTTAACTGCCTTGGTGCCTCTCCTTACACAGAACAGTTTGCCCCAATTAATGCTTTCTTTATCTATAGATGGGTTCAAAAGGGAATTAGATAAGAACCATTAAAAATTGCTACCAATGCCTAATCAATAAAAGTGCAGCTTCAAACTTTGGCTCAGAAAAATGCTAAACCACAGAGAAAGACTGAGGAATAATTTATCCCTGAACATCTGTCTTGTTCATAATCCTGCCAAAATGATGTGCAGCTGCAGCCTGTCCTGAAATAAGAAAACTTCATTGGAAAGGGGCAAGGGAGCCAGACTCATAACATAACTATAGCGGATTAAGATCTAAAAATGGGGACTAGAATGGGACATCGAGAGGAATGCCCTCAAAGTGTTCACTGACTTCTGAAAACTATCAAACTTAACTAGATACAGGACACTAGAAAATGTGGTGGTGTTATACTCACCCAATATTTTCTCCTCTCCTACCAAAACTCCAGACTATGGATACAAAACCCTTTCTGAAATTCTGCAAATTAAACAACATGTCTCTAAATTGCTCTGAAAGGATTTACAGTAGTGGTTAGCAATTTAGTAATTAAGCTCAATTAATTTATCAAAGAAAATGACTGCTATAACATAAAAGAATTGCGTGGCTTTCCATCAGTGCCATAATTTGCTGTATTTTTATCATATGAATTATTTCCACTTGTAAATATAAAGGTAAAATAAGCAACAGACAGTATGTTTGCAGTGTATTGCAACATATAAAAAAGAAAAAAAAACAGATGGAAGCAGCTTTAAAAGTATTAATATCACATTTAAAAGGACAACTACAACAATGTTCAAATTTCAGTTTGTCAAAAACTGTGGTGGCAGAAGGAAACTTTGTCAGCCCTATCTTCTTAATGCACATTTCAGCCATGCTTAACAATCTGCCTTGAACAGCAAGGAATTAAACAATCTACAAAGATCAGCAGCAGAATGTTCTGTCTCCTAAGTCACTGCATCAAGAAATAATGCTTCAGTAGAAAGATTTCCCAAAGCTCTTTCAAAAGCTTTATCAATTCCCACAAGTAGCCCATAAAAGTTGTCTTCTACTGCCCATACTGAAACTCATGACCTGAATTTCCAGGTCAACTTTATCAGAGAGCAACAGTGAAACCAATTTCACTGACAATGCTGTTGAAGATCTGTAGACCAAGACAATTACTGAGAATAAAACTTCTTTTGAAAGTCCTCATACAAAAATATTTTCAACATTTTCTTTCAGTTTTAACAAGTTACGATTCATTTTCAGTCGCTTTTTTTCCCTATGCAATTCAACTATTTCCAAGTAGAATAATGTGATCATGCGGGAATTTATATTAAAATAGTGAGTTAAAACCATCAGTGCACAGTAAATACACTCCAAAAAGATACATTGGTATTTACAATAACCTAATAAATTAGTATTTTGCAAATATAGTTCTAACTATATTTAGGATAGTTCAGAGATCTTAACATCTCTTTCCTTCCTCCACTTTATTTATACTCTTAAATCTATGCCACATTACTTTCAATACATTATATTGAGACTGCCAGAAATCATATCCCAGCATTAAATTATGTGGTATACATTGCTCTTAATAAGTCAGAAAAATTAGGCAAGTGTGTTATAAATTGAAGTACTTTATATCTGAAATAATTGGCATGTCTTAATTCAACACCTGTAAGATGAAGCACCCACGCTTTATAAGCAACTACACACATGGGTTAAATTACAGCACCAACGTACATTTAGTGTTTTAGGTTTCTGAAGAGAGCTCTACAGGTGCAATTCAGGTGTACAAGGGTGGTGAAATAAGCACTGACTGAGAAAACAACTGCTGGAGCAAAGAAGTAAATCCCCACAGAAGTAGCAAGAGAACCTGAGAATCACAAGACAGAAGATTAGAGAAAGGGGATCCACAGAGAACAGCATTACAGGGTCATCAAATATGGTAGAAATTAGTAAGGAGAGAAAGAAAATGTACATAAGAGGAAGACCTGGCAATGGAAAATATTGCAATGAGGAAGAGGGAAAGAGATACTAGAAAATATTCAAGAATTAGAGGGCTCAGGGAGAAAGTAAGTAAGCAAGCAAGCATTCATGAAAATCAAAAGGAAGCAAAAATAAAGGACAAGAAAAGTACAAAGATTTAAGAAAGATCAGAAGGCATGCACTGGCACAAAAAGTAAAGAGAAAAATTCCATCTACTGACATCTAAGGTCATTAAGAGCTTCAGTTACATAGCTTTAAACATATATCTGCTTACTGTGAATATGGGTGGATGGCAATCCCAGAAGTTCTTGTCTGCTACAACAGAAATGTTTTTGTCCTACAGCACAATCAATAAAAATCAATTGCTTTGCATCAAATTAAATTATGGAGGGCTACATAGCTCAGAGGGTTGGAAATGAGATGTGGAGCCTTTCACCTCTAGGTCACTGCTACAAACACAATGCAAGTCAATAATGGCTAAAAGTGGTTACTTTTGTGTTAGTAAAACACCTGATTTTAAGCTCTACTAAACCACACCTTTGCTGCTTTACAACCTCAGAACTTTGTTTTGCCAATCCCTGAACAAAGCTGGATGAAGCTCCCAATATCTCTCATGTGACCTTTGTGTTGCCTGTGATTATAATCGATAATTCCTTATCCTTTCAATAGATTACAACCCAAATCCAGAGTCTGGTTATTTTCAAAACCGGTTTGAAAAACTGAAGAAGATTACAAGTTAGACTTCAAATATTTATCAAGACCCCAAAATCACATACAGTATTTCTTATTTTAGCCAGGATCATACTCAAAAATACTTTTTGAGCATTTTGATTCTCACAAAAAAAAAAAACAAAAAAAAACCACAAACCCAAAAAAGAAGACAATCCAAAACACCACAAACTTTTGCATTCCTCTTCAGGCATTAAAGCAAAAGGAAGATAATAGAACTTTCTGAAAACACTAGCTGGTGTTACACAGAAGATAGCTGGTTTTAATGTGAAAGTAAAGTCTGGACAGTACCTGTGATACTGCTGACAGCTAAAGCTGCAAACACTAGCATCCTTGAAGCCACTTCTCAGGTAGCGGCACTCTCACTTTTACTAAAATGCATCCGATTGTCCNCTGGACAGTTCCTGTGATACTGCTGACAGCTAAAGCTGCAAACGCTAGCATCCTTGAAGTCACTTATCAGGTAGTGGCACTCTCACTTTTACTAAAATGCATCCGATTTTCCAAAAGCTACTTTTTTTTTTTTTTACTATATACAGGAAATTATTACTATTATTAATATTATTTACTTATACATTTTAGACTCCAGATTCAACTTCATTTCTAATTTAAGATTCAGCCATCAAATACTTTTAGTCTGTTCTTATCAGCTCTGTGATATTCATGACTATCTCTAGCATAATTAGCAGACTGATGTGGACAGTCATATGTGGATGAATTTGCTGCAGGAATTAGAAGACTATAACTCAATTTGCATGTTCAGGAGTTTCACAGAGAACATGATCTTTTTTTCCCTGCAATCTTACTTTTACGATTTATTGTTCTAAGAATTGGACATCAATTAAATACCTTTACAAGGCCCATGGTAATCAGAACAGAGGTGGGGGAAGAAGAACAGTCTGTGTGTAGCTACATGCTACAAACACTCTGGTTTATTTACCAAATATATTTATGAAATTGCTGCTCTCCACACACTGCAGAAGATTGTCTTTTAGTTTGGACATGAGGAACTGAACTAATTAAAACAAAAAAGAAAAAAAATGTCAACTTTTTCTCAAAGCCACCATCAGAGTCTCAGTGCAGTTTATGTAGCACACTTGTAAACCCTTTAAAACAGGGTGCAGACCACCACAGATGTAAAAAGCAGCAATATCACAAGCAGGTACCTTCCGTCACAAATCACACCATAAGAAGCATCACCTCTTCTTCAGGAAGATACAACCCTCACAGCTGAGTTTAAAAAGGACTGTGCAAAACCATGCTAGCAGCCCACCGAGACTCATTTTACTTCAAGTAAGAGAAAACTTAAGAGTGCTCCTTTTATACAGTGGTGTGGTCATCAGAGCACTCACCTGACTGCTGATTTCCAGGCCATGGACACCCTGAAGCCACAACTTCTTCCTAGGAAAAAGCTCTAAGCTGTAAAGAGGACCAGGAAGAGGGTTCTTCCACTCCTACCAGTGACTGAGCCTCTGTGTGCACAGAGGGATCAGAGCCTATAATTTACACCAGCCTTGGCACTTTAAAGAAGCCATACCTAACACCTCAAATTTGGTACAGCTACAAAACATCCCAGCTTCAGCTCTAGGATGACCAGCTTCCCTGTCCTAGCATGGGATACAATTATGCAAGCAGAGAACTGTACTTGCAAACAGTATCTGTGGCACTCAACTTGTGCTCTCTCCCCACCCACACAGCCTGTGTTCAAGGTTCCTGTCACACATGTGTTTTGAATTAAAACTGATGCTAAGTGAATCAGCTGTGTTCAGGCCCTAACCAAGAAGTTTAATTATTCCAGGAACTTAGGAAAAGGTAAGATACCTTTAAAAATTTATCTAATTTATAATCTACCTACTCCATGTAGAATTTCCTATGGATAGTAAGGGGCTGTACATCTTGGAAAATACAATTACTGGTGAGTATTTTCCATTCTTAAAATTTTACCATTGCCAAAAAAAACAATGCTATTGTAATCTATAATGTAGATTTATCATAGCTAATTTTCAAATTAATGCAGGAAATAAATACTACTTAACAAACCTTGATCTGAAAACTTGAATGAAAATGTTGCAACTTTTACCACTGTAAAAAATATTGGTCAAATTTCTCACTATACCTGAAAGCTTAATCGTTTACTACACAGTTTTTCCTCTAGCAGAGTAGCTACAGAAATAATTTTTCAGCAATCTTTGAAACAATTTGTCATGATTTTTTAAACATACTTTTTATTGGCATAAACCAGTTTGATTTTCGCTTGATTTATAATGAACATTTCATTGTGTGTTATTTTTCTAGTGCAGCTCTGAAAAAGCTGTTTCCTTTCACAGGTACATTGAAAAGAACAAAAAACTTATACATAAAAAGTAATGTGCCACCATAATTTGAAAATATTCACCTCATTCACATTCACCTGCCTCCACTAAAAGATTTATAACACGTCTAAACCAGAAATTGATGAATTCATCAGCGTCTGGGACATTTTGATCATAATCAATAATATAATTTTACCCCTTAAATGGGTTTTCAGTTAAAGTACATTTTTTTCAAAGTAATTTTATTTTTGTCATAAAAAATAGTTTCTCCGCAGACTAACAGCATTAACTCATTTCATACCAGGTGCTGTGTTGTAAAGGACAATAACTGGCACAGCCAATGATAATACTGTACTTAATGAAAGATATATAAAATTCATTGTGCTGTTTCACAGGTTAAGTATTACAAAATAAAACATTTCTTAGATAATTATGTACAAGTGATCAAGCACAGTTACACAAGTTTAGAAGTTCATTATCCAACAATGAAAAATCTAAGGACAGCAAAAGAATATCAGTGTTAGGAATTCAAGCTGGCCTGGCTCCCACAAATTCACTTTTGAACATTCTTTTAGCTCTGAAGAAAACCCAGGACAAGACAGCCCAGTAGCTTCCACAGAAAGTTAGCTGTAAAATATGTCTGGGATGGAATAGTCTGCCAGGAGCAGCAGAAATGGAGCAGACCTTTACCAGTCTCTCATCAGATGATATTAAATGACACTACAGGACTTCTTTAAGTTTTAGTTCTCTGGAAGCTGGTCCTTGCTAGGCTAGAGACTTGCTGTAAGGGGCTAAATAGGGAATGCTTTAAAGGAAATCTTATTTTTAATGCTATACAGCAAGACTTTTTAGATACAAGAAATAGAAACAAAATTTAATAGTGTGGAATAGGACGAATGAGCAAATATATATGAAATCATGCTAAACCAGAGGGGTTTGTGGCCCGTTGAACAAATACTCCTGCTGCAGAAAGTGAATTAAATCAAGTGGCGTGATCTGATTATCTTCAAGGATTATTTGTCATGGGCAAACTACTGGTTCAGGTAGGAACAGACTGTAACCCTTCAACTAAGTGGCAGTTATTGATCTTTGCTGGCACAGCCTCATTGTTACATGGCTTCACTGTTATGGAGAGGCTGCTGGCTTAATGTCTGTCAGTCTGGGAAATACAAGTAGCCCTTCCTCAGGAAAGATAAAGGGAGGTAATTTCAGGGTCTTTCATCTTTGACAGAGCCCTACTGCTCAGAAGCCAGAAAGTGTATTTTCTTTGTCTATGGCAATTAACAAAATCTTGAACTTCACACAATTTTTATGGATGGATAATATATATAGCTAGAAATAGGGAGAAAATTTCTAGCACTACTGTTAGCAATGGAAATACAGCTTCACCCATCATCCCATCTTCTCACCATCCTGTACCAGGACAGAGCCCTCAGAGCAAGGAAAGGAGAGGATGCTTAGGGGAGATTATGAGGAACTCTTTGAAATCCTTTGAGTTTTGGTGTCACTTCTGAGAACTTTCTAAATTGAATGGAAAAACAATTGCAGAGAATTTGAAAATAAATAAAAAAGGGTTCTGTAGCTTTAAGAACAGACAAAAGCCTTGCACTCTTGTTCCAGGAACTGCTTTACATAAATCTTCTGGAAGTCTCTGAAAGGCAGTATCCTGGACAGAAATCAGATAGCAATTTCTCAGGCTCAAGTATCCAGCTTGTTTTGAAGCAAATCTCAAGACAAATATACAAGAGCTATAAATCAGAGAACTATACCAGATGCAAGCAAAAATGAGGCTACAGAAGCTGAGGAACAAGTACATGATCCCACTGCTCTTTCCACTGCTTTTGTAAAAAAATGTTTGCTAGTTTTTCATAGTTTCCACATAATTTGAAAACGGAAAGTTACAATTGGTAGAAGTCTTGGAAATTTCACTCCATTCAGCTTTCGGGTGGGAGGAAGCTGCAGCTTAGAATCAATCAGCTTCTGTTTGTTTATATTTGGAAGCTGGTCCTCAAAAGCTTCTTCACACAGGAAATTCCTCTTCCCACGGTAAACAGCCAAATAGGTATGAATGCAGTCATAAATTATCATTGCAGAACAACAAACACACAAATGTTGATCAATTAAAGTAGAGTGAAATCTTATGTCCCCCTTAGTGGAGCAGGGTAATTCCTGGGATTCCCCATTCTGAATACCCTCCATCATTCCCATCCACATCCACCTAGGCTCTTTGGCGCCATGCATTGAAGTCCCAGCCGGGAGATGCAAACGTGCAATGACATCCGAGTGAGTTTGTGAGGCTCAGCGAATGTGGCAGGGCAGTCAGGCTCCCCGGAGAGGAGTGACAGCAGACGCCCTCCAGGGGAGCTGCAAACCGCGCGTCCTCCCGGACTGCCACCCCGGGAACACGCTCCGCACTCAGGGAAAACAGCCGACAGGCAGCAGCCATCGTTTCAGCTGTTTCCTTCAGATCTCTCCCAGCAGGTGTCACTACGATGTAGCATTGCTATAAAATCTTAAAGTAACAAGCGTAAAAGTAGAGGGTTCCTTTTACCCCACACTGGCAAAGTACCTCTGTAGGCTAATTACGTAAAACCTGAATAGTCCGCAAAAACGAGCTTTGTGATGAGGGGGTGGGGAAAACTGTTAGCTGTGTATCATTTCCACTTCCATACAGCTGATTTTCTTCTTATAAATTGTTATACCTCTGAAAGAGATGTCTTTAATGAAGTGGTTAATTTAATGCAACGCTCAGCATTCTCTTCTTAACAGTAATGCACACAGATGGCTGTATTCCAAACTCCATTCATCTATTTCAAATTGTTATAAAATGGCTGTTGAATTCTATTCTTTGGAGAGATAAAATATATTTGTAATAAACAACAAAGTTTTCCAGCAGCTGGTTCTGAAAATTAAGAAAAAAACAAACCAACACAATGGGGGAAAAAGGGATTTCCAAAGCAGTCTCCATGCAGACTCTGACTGTCCTACCACACAGCGATTCTGCAGGCATTCAGACACCTCACTGTAATGTCTCAAAAATCAATAGCAATTTATTCTCTCTTTGGACCCCAAGCAACAAAAGTAAATAATACTGTCACCTGCGGTCTGCCTTCAGAACATGGTCACAAAACAGTCTTGCTACTATACCACAACCCTCCAGGGCTCTTTATCTATGCTGCCTTTGCAGAGCGTATTGGCTTTCACAAGGGAGAAACACACAAGACAGCAACAAAAAGGGATCAAGTTCCTGTACTCCGACCACCCTGGCTGCTGAGGTGGAATTAAGGAAAAGGTTTGGCACCTGTCTTACTTCAGTTTCAACTACATTAATTTTATTAAAAGGAGAAAAGAAAAAAGAAAACAAACCCAAAACTGAAAAAGGGATATTAGAGTTATGTTTGCTCATGCAATAAAAGGGAAATCCTAGAGGAAAAAGTTGAAAGGTTGGAGCTTCAAACGTTTGCATCATTTAAAGGTACTTCCTAAGTTAGTTTCTTAAAAATTGGAAGCTTTGAAATTCACCTTCCTTACCATGTTATTGAATATATGTCAGAATATTCAAAGTGATCCAGAATATTGACAGATTGTTTTCAAAATCATCATAATTTGTAACCAGTATTAAGGAATCAATTCCCATCTCATTATAGGACAACCAGTTTCTTCTAACTGCTCACAGCATGAAGCATAACATTGTCACAGGGACCATAAAAAATTACAAACACATGAAATGAAGATATGCTCACTTAACCTCTAGTGACCCTGTGTATGTATGTAGGTACAATGGATTCTTGTCTTTCCAAGGAACATTATTTAACTGTGCTTGTATCTTTGCATATTAAATTGTCATCATTGCTGCATGGTGTAGGCCATAGGGCATAGTAATTCTCACCATCACCACCAATTTTTTTCTTCTTAGAAATACTGATTGTTGTGGGTTCGTATATAATAAGTTCAGGACCATCACTAGCTCATACAGGCATCACATCCTAATTTAAAGCAGTCCACCCTTTCTTTTGTGGCTGTTCATATCAATGAGCACAAAGACAGGGCATGGGCTGAATGAAAAGCAGGAAATGGAAAAAAATTAGAGAAAAAAATTGACCTTGTATTCCAGTTTTCAACATGGACAGTAATTCAATGAAGTAATTTCCCACTGTAAAATGATAAAATGCCAAAATTTAAAAGGACAATACAAAAATGTGTATTTAATGGCTCTCGTAATAACTCTTATTACAAGCAAGGCCAGAATTGTCATTTCTCTAAATAGGGAAAAATTAGTAAAGAAAATGGAAAATTCCAAAAGATTTTAGGTTAATATCTTATGAGAAAGAAAAGTCTGCGTGGATTTTACATCACCACATTAGAAGAAATGAGGAGACACTAAGACTGTTCATTTACACAAGATAGAAACACTTGTCTAATCAAAGGCATTCTGAGCCAATGTTACAAGAAACTCTGGTAAAATATTAGAAGATTAATGTATTATTTATTTTAGAAATCAAGTGCAAAATGCAGAAAACCCAAGAGCCACTAATGTCAAAGAAAAGCAACAAAATAAACTGAATGAAAAGGGGAAAAGGCTACAAAGATTTAATAAATTCCTTCTACTGTAAGCCACAGCCACATTGAATGGAAAGTCTACCATTGTAAGAACCAAAGTTAGAGTACAGCAAAGTACTCTATCTCAATAGTAGATTAGTATTCAATTATTTCATTAAAAACTGTAGAACTTTTTAATGAATATTTAATAAGCACATCAGTCTCTGAAGTCAGACTGCTAGCATGGCTGGATACTCATTCAATCCTATGCAGGCTCTTACTAGCCCCTTATTAAAATATAACAAACCTTACAGGTTAAAAAGATATTTTTATCTTTAATTTTACAAGAGCTAAACAGCATGTGACTCAACAAAGCAATGGTAAAAATCAGGAGTGCTTCTCTACTGTTCAGTTTGTATCTCCCAAGAAGAGCACTTAATTTCATTTACTATTTACTCATACATTTGCAATTCTCTGCAGGTGTCTGTAAATCCAGTGCTAACAACATCTAGTACCAGGAACAGAAAATAGAAATTGCTGAAACAGGCTTAAAAAAATTCCAGAAATTCTTCTGTGCCTTTGAAACATCTCCCAGAAAAGCTCTGACAAGCTTCTATTCTTCTAAGACAGGGTTCTATTGTGTTTAAAGGAACAACTCCTAGCTTGCTTCAGAAGCAGAGTGGCCAGCTGGTCAAGGCAGGTGATTCCCCCCATCTACTCCACTCTGATGAGATCCCTCCTGGAGTACTGCATCCAGTTTCTGGGGTTTCCAGCACTGGAAGAATGTGACCTGCTGGAGCGAGTCCAGAGGAGAGCCATGAAGATGATTAAGGGGCTGGAGCACCTCTCCCAGGAAGACAAGCTGAGAGAGTTGGGGATGTTCAGACTGGAAAAGAGAAGGCTCCAGGGAGACTTTCTAGCACCTTCTATTACCTTAAGGGGGCCTACAAGAGAGATGGAGGGTCATTTTTTACAAGGGTGTGTAGTGATAGGACAAGGGGGGATAGCTTTAAACTGAAAGAGGACAGAGTAAGGTTAGGCCTTAGGGAGAAATCCTTCACTATGGAGCAGTGAGGCACTGAAACATGTTCCGAGTTCAAGGAAATAAAACTTACCACAACTGGAACAAAAGGGTAAATATGAACACCTGATGGAGACAAGTGAGAGTACTGGCATGTGAAAGGTGTTGGAAGAGATGATTTAGCTGTTTTTTTGTTTTGCCTACCCATTTGAACAAGTTAGTTATACTGTGAAACTGCAAACTGAGTTGCAGACCAAATCAACTAACATGAATGCTCAGTCACCCTAATACATCAACTACTGACACTGCTTAATGAAATTAGATATTCTATCGACTTTATGAAAAAAAGTTTAAGTTAACATGCACAAACTAACTTGGAGTTAAAAAATGGAGAGATATTTAAAATTTTTGCTAATATCGCAGTGAAAGCAATACATTAGCCATCATGTGTTATAAACTCTTAACTACAGGTCTGTCAGTCTCACTTCAGTGCCTGGTAAAGTTATAGATACTGAAGGTATTGAAAAACATCTGTAGGACAATGCAGTCATTGGTCACAGCTTCATGAGAGGAAAGTCCTGCTTTATCAAACCTGATTTCCTTTTACGGTCACACTCCCTAAGCTGATCAAGGGAATCCAGTTGATGTAATCTTTTTTATCTCAGTAAAGCTTTTGATGCTGTCTCTCACAGAATCCTTCTGGACAAAGTGTCCAGCACACAACTGGATATCATGGGATGGGTGAGCAACTGGCTCATGNGTCCTGTATATCTTGCTCAATGGAAAGCTGAATAGGAGCCAGCAGCGTTCTGGCAGCCAGGAGGGCCAACCCAGTCCTGGGGGGCATCAGGCACAGCATGGCCAGCCAGGCAAGGGAGGGGATTGTCCTGCTCTGCTCTGACCTGGGGCGGCCTCACCTCCAGTGCTGGGGGCAGTTTTGGGTGACACAATGCAAAAAAGACATTAAGGTCTAAGAGAGTGTCCAGAGCACAGAAACAAGGATGATGAAGGGCCTTGAGAAGCCACATGAGAAGCAGCTGAGGTCACTTGGTCTGTTCAGCCTGGAGAAGAAGAGACTGAGGGGAGACCTCAGTGCAGTTCCTGATGAGGGGAAGAGGATGGTCAGGCACTGATCTCTGCTCTGTGGTGACAGTGACAGGACCTGAGGGAATGGCCTGAAGCTGTGTCAGTGGAGGTTTAGGTTGGATATTAGGAAAAGGTTCCTCACCCAGAGGGTGGTTGGGCACTGGAACAGCTCCCCAGGGCAGTGATCACAGCACCAAACCTGACAGAGTTCAAGCTTTTGGACAGTGCTCTTGGGCAAATGGTGTGGCTCTTGGAAATGGTTCTGTGCAGGTCGAGGAACTGGACTTGATGATCCCATCCAACTCAGCATGTTTTGTGACATATAGATACACTCACACATATGTGTGCATGTATATGTATTTTTATTAATTATCATCCTCTCTCCAAAATGCTTGGAAAAAGGTTAATTCAGGACCTTTGCTGACATAAGTTTTCTCATTTCACTTCTGTTCAGATAGGAATTTCTGTCATCACAAGGCAGGTGAGCCCTAGCCTAAAATTTACAACCTTCTGTTTATAAGGAACTAGAGTTAAGAGTACTTACTGAGTTTGCAATGGACTAAGCCCCTCCCTTCTAAAGAAATCTCTACAAATTGCCTCAACTACTACAAACTACCAAAACAAACTAAGAATTAGGAATGTGAAGCATTTTAATCATTGCTTTGCTAGTACTGCCAATAAGGTTACTGCTAATGTGGCCATTTTTCATTAGGATTTAAATAGAAATCGTTAAGTAGATTACATCTCTTAGATAACTAGTTTTGACTGCTTATCAGTTTACACCAAATAAATATTTGCAATCTAAACACAAAATTTTTTAGAAGACATTACTTTGCACTTTCATTAAAAAGTGAAATTGACTGGATAGGACAGCATGCTTGCTTCTTGGCTTTCCCATCTCTTTTCTTAAAATCTTAGTACATGAATTTGCCTCCAAATGTGAGCTTAGCAGAACAGAGGTGCACAAGAGCAAATCACATAATTGGGAAGTCTGAAAATACAGGATAAAATTATTAACAGAAGGCAGCATTTTACCACAAATTTGGTAAGTAACTTATAAGTTTGGGGAAACATTACTTTGAAGGCTAATACTCCAAACTCAAGATTCATTGACGTCCCCTCATCAAGGTACAATGCATATAGAGAAACCAAAATTTTCTGCTTGTACTTTTGACACTGTTAGTCTATGTCCTTCTGAACAGCACTTCAGACTTCATTATACACTTCTGATAGTTCAAAACTACTTTTCTCTGAAGTTTGACACACAACTCTATAACCATTCCAGTAACAAAACAAGAGTTCACAGTCAGAATTCTTATAGTCAGGGGATTTTTTTTTTTATTTTTCAAGTTTAAAAAAAGAAAATATACTATCAAATCCATCTACTTATGCCTCTCTTTGCATGACACTAAAATGATGCTTACAGGACAGATGTAGTTTTGTGGCTTATGGCTGAGTATAAGCAGACTGTATATTGTAAGCAAGCTGCGTAGGACAGTTCATTATTTAGATTGCCTGTTGTTTCCTATTGAATGACCTTGATTCAATTCCTTTTCTCTTTATTGGGTTTTAAATATACAGAAAGAAATATTCCAATGATGAAATATTAAAAGAAATAAAGCCCGTTTCAAGGAGTGGTGGAATGATTAGGAAAACATTCCAATACCATGGTGTTTATCATCAAAGACAAGATCATATACCCCGATTTCAAAATCAGATTTCAATAGGCAATAACAAGGTAGGCACAATCTGAGATACTTAATAAGGAGAAATTACAGTGGCACATTGAATGTAAACTGAATGAGACAGAAGCTCTGCAGAAACAACATTTATTCTATCTTGGAATTATAGGAGAATAAACAAATATTAATATATCCATGTTTTTAAAATAGCTTTTTCTTCTCTTACTTGCCATCACACATACTTGCCTATTTAAAAGCAGGTAACTGTTTAAGTGATCCAGACTTCCATCAAAAAGGTTAGTAATGAACTCATTTACACTCAGAGACATTCTTACTATTCTTACAATTTAACAAATATAAGGAAAGCTAACTAAAGATGTTGACCTACATGCACCATGCTACCTTAAGAAAAAGTGTCATTGGTTGTACCACGTTCCGCAGCTTATATTCACTTATAAATTCTGCACTGGACATTCAATTTAATTTTCTAGGTTTACCCTCATCAGTGCGTGAAGATGCTCCAACCAATTCCAAGTTAATAGATTCCATTTCAAATAAGCAGGCTATATTTTACCAATATATTATGAAGGCTAACCCAGACTGGTTTTATTTGCTGAAGGACATGAATTTCTTTGACCTCACTGTCTTGATTTCTCCAGGACATTACTCTGAGGCTGTAACAGATTTGTGTCAGCAACGACACAAAGGTACAATCTAATTCACTCTCCAGATTGTGGACATGACTGTTCAAAGCACACATATAATTATATTCTTTCCCTGCAACAACATGTGTTTTAGAAACACCTTTTTGTAGAAACCTATGATTTGATATGAACAGCGCTTTTTTCTTAAAAAGAAAGTGAAATTAAGATTTGCCTTTAAACACTGCTATTTTACAAACTTATTCAATTAAAGCAACATTAACCTATAAAAACAATGCCTAATTTAATGTGCTCTTTGCTTTTAATATATTCTTACACCAAATGTTACAGCAACTAAGAAGTTTCAGCATTTTTACCTCTTTGAAAATCTGAAAACAGTTGTATATTTGTACAGTTCCAGTGTTTCCCCTCAATGAAATCAGTACAACTACTCAAGAAAAGCATACAGGTACATGAACCTGTTAGCTGGATTTGAAAGAATATAATTTCATAGTCCTAAGTTATTCTTCAGTGTGTTGGCAAAAAACCAAAACATACCTAATTTTGCAGTTCTTCTCAAATCTATTGACTATGAAACACAGGACACAAAAGAAATCTGCCATCCTGAACCCAAAGGAAACCACATAATGAAAAGAGCCATGACAAAATAAATACCTAGTCTTAAAATAATAGTTATTGAGGAAGGAAACAAAATTCATCATCCAAAGGATTCTCCAGCTGGACAATTCCATCTCTCCTGCCATCATCGCAGACAAATACTTTTAAGATTAGTCCCCTAACAAAGGTGGGGGTGTTGAGCTATTCCAGCCCATCTCTGCACTCATCTTTGGCCAGAAGCTCCCTGCCTACTTAGAGTCTGGGCAACAGAGATGAATATGTGCCAGCTTTACAACTGCTGTATCTCAGTGTAACATAACTACTACAAACCAATTTTTCATGTTGTAATAAAATCTTAAGACTCTGAACTTCAAAAGTATCTAAACAGATGAAGCTTAAGTAACAGTCTTCTGCTGTAAATGGGCAATACACATAACCTGAAAAACAACTCAAACTAAGCCAAATATCAGCTCGTGAAAAAAGAAAATGTCCATGTTAAGAATACAAAAGTGGAGTTGTATAGAAATAGTTCATGTACTGAAAGTTCATGTATCTTTACTGAAAGAAAATTTTAGTACAATGAAAAGAAAATCCAAAAAAGTGCCCAAAAGGGAAACACTAAGGTACCCCACTAACACAGGGCAACTTTTTTTCTTAAATGAGTGCTTTTCCTTTTTGAAGTATTGTTGTGTGTAATGTGTTAGACATTTCAGCGCATTTTTAAATGGAGGAGTAATGTGAAAAAATTGAATGTAGCTTTTGAGACCTAGAAGCTGTAATATACTGTAAAAACAGACAGAATAGAAATCCCAGCAAGGCTAAATAACTGCTCACTCGGTAAGAAATGTACCTGTTTCCAACATATGTATAAACTACAACATACTATTTAAATTTAAGTAGCTTAAGAAGAAGCCTAAGATTTTGCTGCAGTAAAATCACAATTTGGTTCACAACATTAATGTAAGAATGATAGCTTACGGTCAAGAGCCATTACAAGTGACATGAACTTATGCACATAACATAAAACATTCAGCATCTTATGAGAAAACTAAACAGATTTTGTACCAACTTGCACTGCTAAGATGGTTAATGCCCAGTACAAACTCTACTGCAGGTGAGGCAGCATGCACTAAGAGGTAGATAGTGCTGAACACACAAACTCTATATGTTTTGGTGACCAAAGCTGGATATTAAAGATCATTAGGATTTTAAGTTAAGTGACATTAAAAAAATACTGAAAAATATGGAAATATTGCCAAATATTAATAAAGCTATGAAAAAGCTCATTTTAAACAGTCATTTCAAAAGTAATATTCTAGAGATAAAAATTCATTATTAGGGCTTTAAAACAGCAACAAATTTTGTGCATTTCACTAATTCCAAAATTCTTCATGTGCTTACAGTTTTCAGTGGTTGATCTGTTGTTAAAACATTAGTGGTTTTTAAAAATAATTGAGGGCTAAACAGTGATGCACAGAATGGTGCATTCCCAAGTCACCTTTTCCCTCCTTTAGTGTCAACAAGTAGGAATATGTTTTTGATGCCTCCAGTATCATGATCAGGTGAACTGAATGGTTTTACAGAGTACATTACTCCAACTCCTTAAGGGGCTATGAAATCACATTCAACTCAGCTTGTTATTAATAATTCATGGCAACTTCCTTAGTTCACTACAGGGGCATCACTCTTAGGGCATCATTCTTATTGAAACGACTTAACAGGGCAAGTCAGATAAACAGTGTTACCACCAAAATGAGAAGCCACCTACCATGAACCCAGGAACTCTAAAAGCCCTCAAGAATTTAAATCCTTAAAATTTTCAGACTAAATCCAGAATTCTACATTTCTTTCTACAAGTTGATATTAATAGATAGGTAAAACCAACAAAATTTCATTTATCTAATGAAATTTGGTTTATCTGTAGATTTGAAATGTGACATTTCCACACATTTAGCTATAGGGCCTAAGAACTATTTATGCTCTCATTACTCTGAAATAGACCCTTCTAACAAGAATATTTTACTTCAATTAAGGATTAAACTAAGTGTAGCCCATTAAACATATCTATGATGCAAAAATATTATGATTTGGAATTGGAACACTTTTAACTATAGTTAAAAATACCTACTAATAAAGCAGTTACTGACACCAATTATGATACATAAAGACCACAAGCCTTCATTCTTCATGGCCGCATAATAGATAGTTCTCAGAATTGTGTCATGTATTAGTAACATTTGGATTTCAATGCACATGACTAACTAGATGGACAGATTCAGAAAAAAAAAATGGCATTCAATATAAACACATTAAGACAGGGACTAGACACTCATTTCTTAGTGATCAAATAATGATGCATCAATCCTAATCAACGTGGAAAAATCAGCTTTATCCTTATAAACTTAATTTATTCAAGCGTAGAAAGAAAGCAAGTCCACTTCAAAAACTTAATCTGCTCTCTGAGTAAAATAATGCCCTATGGACCAAAAAATTCTAGCTCTATGAAAATTCAAAATCCATCTTTTAGTTTTTAAAGTAACAAGAGAACTCAGTGTTTTAACTGCTTTGTCGCCCCCTCCCAAGCACATTTTGGTTTCAAGAAGTAAGGTATTATTGAGTGACTTTTTGTAATTTGCAGTCAGTGTCCAACACAGAAAAAAGCTTGAGAGGGCAAAGCCTCAGAGGTGCATGGGCCTAAGTGGTTCACTGCTGTACTTTTAAAATACAAGGAGGCTGTCTTTGTGGCTGTATCATCATTCCATAGATACATTATCTACATACTTTTAAAGACAAACCTTAGATGAATTGGTCCTGATAATGCTGGGGAAAACAAAGAAGGTCAGGCTTTTGGGTACTGATTCTGTATCACCTACACAGTAACTATTCCCTGGTGTCTCTCACTTGCTCCCTGTTCAGTAACGTAGTAGCCCAGGAAGGTTGTTTTTCCTGACATAAACACCAAGGACAAACAGAATTTCCCTACTGTCTTACGGAGGAAACAGTTGAGAAGCCTTGTTGAAACTCACTTGTTTCTTCTAAGATAGTTGATTTTTAAATCCAGCTGGAAACCAATAGGAGCGATCCAAACTTTCCTTCTGAAGAAAGCAGCATTGTCTTATTTGACTGTAATGTCACGGTTAACAGAGTTTGATTCTTTAATAACAACACATAGCAAGTAGAGATGCACAACAGTTTCATGTAGAGGAAATCAACAAGAAACCCAAACATTTTGACTTTTTTATCCTAATGCCCCCTTTGCACAAATGGCAAAGTAAATGAAAAGTCTCCCTGTGCACAGTCCTTTGTCCTCAAAGAGCTGCCCATTTTAATTCATGTCTAGAAATGAACTAAGTTTCAAAAGCTGTATTCACATGAAATCAACTATCTCATTTTTCATGTGTTGCAACTGTATCCTAAATTAGTTTATAACTCACTGTCTGCTTTCCTAGTTCAGGAAACTGATTATATGAACAGTTCTAAAATAATACATTTGAAATTAAACAGGAATTGACATTGAATTGCACACAGTGATAGACAAGGACATCTTAGGTTCTTACCAGAATTACAGCAATAGTTCTATTTTTACCCATTGAGAATGTTATTTTTTTTTTTCAATTTTACTTACATTAAAAAGAATTTACTAACTTCTTAATGTTGAAAAATCAGGAATGGACAACATATGTTGCAACTATTGTCACTGACATATCAAAGTAGGGAAATGCCAGGTTTTCAGAAGCGGAGTACATCCCAAGAAACATGTTAAGTCTGTCACCAAATACAATTTACACCATAAACAAGGATTATTAGTAGTATTTGAGTGTTACTTGGCATTTTTAATGTAAAACTCTACATAACTGAGAAGGAAAGAAAAAAACATTCCGGATGTGTTCATGACACAATTTTAAGAAGCCGGTGTCCCAAAACAGCCTGCTCACTTTAATGCAAGTTAGATGAGTTTCCATCAGGATATTATCCAAGAACCTAAAATCTCTGCAAAAGGGAAAGTATGCTAATACAGCAAATGTTCACTTATTTGATGTAATATTACAATAACTGTATAGTTTTAAATACAATTTTAAAGTATCTGATGCTTATTTTTAAATGTGGAATTATTTTTGTCTTCTTAGCTAGACAAAAAATAGTAAATTTATTTCAGAGCCTAATTAAGAGCTGCAATGTCATAACTCCTACACAGAGCCACAGACATGTACAGTAAAATCAGCTGGTGCTAAGGACATCAGACTCAGTAATTCTCAGGTACAAATGGGCACATAAAGTTATGGGCTGAGGAAGCTGAATTTGGACAGCACAAGTAAACTTTGGGAGCAATGCTAGGATCAACTGTGTGACTCTGATTGATTTTAGTCTGCGTTACTTAAATCTTGTATTTATTTGAGGAACAAGACAACAGAAAAAGCTCCAGAAGTACTTCTTCTGAGTTTCAGATGTTTTATGAGACTGATGTGGCCAAAGCACCATGCCATACTTGAAAATTTTGAGTTTTAATGTTATTTCAGAGCAGCACTCAGTACTTTTATAGGGCTGTAATGTGTTTTCATTTTACCTGTACTGAAAAAAAGAAGAATGGATAACAGCAGGAAAGCAGCTATTCTAAGAAAGGGACGCATAAAATGTAAATATAATGCAACAAAGAAGCAAATGAAGAAACTCTCCTTTTCCTTTATTAGAAATAAGAGAAACAGATTGTGCTCATCTTGCTTAGGGCCAAGAGTCTCTTTGTATGGAATTCAGCCAGGCTCCAGCACACAGCTCACTGTGGAGTTTTGCTGTTAAAAAGTAAACCAGATGGGATATTTGCTTCCAACAAGATAATTCTAATGGAAATTGTTAGAAGTACTGTAAAAGAAATGTCTCAGCTTCATCTGCTATTTTATTGTGTATAATAAGGACAGGCAGAATGAAAAGTAGACTATAAAAACAAACCACAAAAATTTAAAAATTCAAAACATTCATCATTAACCAAGTTACAAATTTATGTGCCTCAGAACACCAACTGCTTACATAAAGCATGTACCAGGCTAAAGCCAAATCTCAAACAGTAGCAGAGTTAGTGTGAACAAAATATCCCAAAATTCTGTGAAGTGAGTAAAAATTAATCAACTTAAAGGTTAGCCTGTAACTTCATACAGCTGGAAGAAAAAATATGCATGTCAACAGACCAACACACCAGGGCCTTGTGAGACCTAACAGACACAGTGTTTTTGTTCAGCACCATTACGATAACATCTCCTGCTCTTAAAAGACACCATATTTTCCAGAGGTGGAAGAAAAGACAAGAAAGGTACGTAAGGTATAGTTCTAGCCTTACAGTTTTTTATGACTTCTTGTACATCTGACTACAAATTTTTCAAGTATTGTGCTCCAACTGTGCTAGAGCAAAATGAAAGAACTGGTTTGATTTTTTTGTTTTGTTTTTTCGTTGTTGTTGCATCAATATCTTAAGACTGTAGCCCTGAACTGTTCCTGGTAGTAAACAGCTTTTTTAATCACAGGCTACACCCATTTCATCACAACAAAGAATTTACTCTTAAAGAAAGATAACAGGCAACATGGGCAATATTTTGTAAAAAAGTAGATTAGACACAAACTGAGCCCATTACTTCTGAGAAAAAAGGTCTGTTATCATAGAGACAAGCTCATGCTTCAATTATCCCAATCCAGTTTGCCAAGTAGAGGTACCTACCACTAAAAAATTATTGTTAAAATGGCAATTTATATTTTCTTTTTTATAAACCTTGCTCTCAGACTAAACACTGCCTTAAGGTCCCTTTTCTTCTGCAGGAACTGGTCTATACCAGACTCAAGAAATTCTACTCAGGCTTTGACTTTGTCCTACTATGCTTCTTCAATCAGCCAGAAAGCAGATTGGAATGAAATTGATATGATTGGATAAAGGAAAATCGAATTTTTTCAACATTTAGTTTCAGTAATCTAATTATGAAGCTTTTAGTAATAGCATAATTACTTTGAAGTTCTGAACATATGTTTCCACTGAGAGTATTCCACAGAGGACACTGTATCAGAAAAGGGAAAAAAAATGCAAACATAAAAGTTCCAAAAATATTTCAGCTCATCAATAAAAAAAAAAAAAAAAACAAAATTGAAAGGAGAACCATATGCCAGCAATGCAATACGATGTCCAATACGAACCACTTTTGTTTCCATCATGCACAGTCTTTAATTTAATACCAATGAAGAAAACGGAAAATAATTTTTCCATGACATCAAAGCACATTACCTAAACCTTACTGGATTGGCACATTTAAAAAAAAAATTGAAACTACACATGTAAAATTATTATGACAAAAAGCAGCTGAACGCTATTCCTTGAACTTTGAAGGTCTAAATGTTTCCACTGATTGAAAGAGCTCACACAATGGGCCTTTTAAAGCCCAGGCATCTCAGTTTCTTGTGATTCTTACTCTTGTGACTTTAGCTAAATATCCTTAGCTCTATACACTGAAAGTTATTAAATCTGAAGTATTAGATAAGACATAAGACAGTTCTATTGGCTAAATATACAAAAAAAAAAAAAAAAAAAGGAATCCATGAACTAAAGAGGGGAAATTTACTACTGAGCAAGACATTTAGAAATGCTAAACTAAAGATACAGAAAACAGCAGCACAGACAGGAAGACACTGGAGAGAAAAAACAACAAAGCAAACAAACAAACAATACCCCAAACAAATAAAAGGAAGTAGAGGAACTACATCATAATATAGAACAACTTTATACTTTTAACAAAACAACACTCACACTGATCATCACAACAGCGGTGAACAAAGCAAGCACATTTTTCTTACTGGAAAGTCAACTTCAACTTTACTCCTTTTATTTGTGGTATTTACATACCACAAACCATTTACAAATGCAAATGAATTAGCTGCAGTGCTCTATGTCATCAAGAGCAAGCTCAGTGCACAAGCCTACTTTTACATAGCACACAAAACCCCATTCTCAACAGATAAATTACAGCAAAGGAGGATGTCCAACTTTTGTGGCAACAAATGCATTGTTCATACCACCTTCACAAAAAACACAGAACAACAGCTTTTGATTGCAACTGCTCGCTAAAAAACTGTGCTTTCATTTCCTACACATTATTGTATTCTAATTTTGCTGTCCTTTAAACTGCCATGTAATGACAAGCTCTTTCCTCAGTTAGGATCTTCATCCATCTTTATCAGCTTCTGAAATTCTTAAACAGTAAATGAACTTCTTAATGTTTTTTTCTTTTCTTTTCTTGGCCAAGAGGTCTAGGCTTAGAGTTTAGAGGTAAAAACAAACTGTGTCCCCAAATCATAAGGAAATGCCAAAAGAAGGATAAACCCCATGGAATAAAACAAAGCACAAGCAATATTTTTCTTGTTTTCTTACCAACAGATCTATGCTATAGGGACAAATAAGGCACAATGAAAGAACTTTTACATTTTCAGAAAATAAACACACAATCCCATAAGTCAGATTTCCAAAATCAGGGTTAAAAAAGGAAGACATTAATGGCAAGGCACTTGTTGAAAATGTACATTTAGTAACCACCTTCCTTTCATCATTTCAACTTAGCTCAAACTAGCCAAGGACAGAAAACCAAGTCTTCCTTTGACAATCAGAACAGGAATACAGCCAAGAGGTATGGTAAAAACTGCAGGATCCAGACAAATTATTTTGGACATTTTTAATGGGCAATGACCCATCATTCTTTTAGATATGAGTATGTCATCGTCATTGTTTTCCCTCTTTCAAAGGTAAATGGAGAGGAAAATAGAGACATATTATAAATTCGGAGGTCATCAGAGGGCATGAAAGCTTTTGAATAGTTTTAGAATCAGAGTTTTAAAATTGCCATCACTGAAATTGCTAGGATGACTAGAGGTGTTATATTCTGTAGACAACCTCAAACAGTTCTGAGGACCAAGAGTGAGCTTTTGCCATAAAAAAAAACTACTTAGAAATAAAAAAACCAGGAGAACAGTTAGCAGAGTTAATTTCTCTGAAGCACATAATTTATGATGCCACTGTTTTGGAAGGCATTGTGATACATGGAGAAGACATTGCTGAAGATTTTGTATCCATTATAGACATGTAGCCTCTGTAAAAAAGACATCACATAAAGCTACCATGTACTTAATGCATCATAATTGTGACAAGTTATTTATGCAATCTTTTGGCTGAATTAATGAGAAATCATTAGTAAGTCTGCCTTGTTCAAGAAAAGATGCATGTTTACCATCACAAATACCAGCTACCACTCTACAAATTGTTCAAGGGCATGAAATAAAAGGAAATTTCATGATCAATTCTTCAATAATTTCCACCCTTAAGGTTGTTATCATCAAATTTAATATTTGAGTTATGGTTGGAAAACTTAAATGATTCTTTGTCTCTTGTCATTTTAACAGATAACTGAAATATTTGCCATGGTAGTACAAAGTATTTCCACATGCCTCAAAAAACAACTTCAATGCTACAACCATTCCTGGGTCAAGCTTTAACAACACTAATGTAGACATGAACATGCTGATTAACAAAAGTGATACAACATGAGAGCTACTGATTAAAAGCTGGTTTAGTACCATCAGGCAGGTTTCAGTCTGCTTCAAAAAGTGCACAATAATGAACTAATTCTTTCTCCATCTTGTCCAGCCTCAAGAATAAAACAGGCAAAAGGGTACTGATGCATTTTTCTTCATCAGATAAACCTGATGGATTTTTATCCTTATTTTGTAAGGTCATCCATCTTTCCACTCCTTCAGCACTGATCAAAATACAGAAGGACTGGGAGAGGCCTGAAGTACAACACTTGGAAACTGAAAAATTGTAAAAATATTATAAATTTTGAAGGGCGAAATTTACCATATTAAAATTTAATTACTTAATTATCAGAAGTCCTCATAAAGTGCAAACATTTGAAAGATGCTCCACCTACACTGTAGTTCAGAACAAAGAAACAGGTTTTGAAATAACTGACACTTATATAACTAAAGCTTCACTGGAGATCCTCTCCAAACCATCAAACTACAAATCTTTGTAGTGGCATTCTGTGAATTCTGGCTATATAGCTGCCCATTTCTTACTTTACCTTTTTTTCTTCTTTAATGGAAAACTTCATACATCACTGGGTGCATTCTGTGTTAGAAGCTGATTTGCAGTCCAACAATACTTACATACAGTACATAGCAACAACAACAATTGATTGAAAATAATTTATCTATTTAACATAAACCTGTCTGGCAATGTAACAAACTTCCCACTAATGGTTTTATTCTCCCTTGGGCTTCTCCTGAATATAGCAACTTGGAAAACCTGCACCATTCTCAGTATCGTTTGCTTCTGTGGCCTGACCATTTCCACAGCTGAGAGTTCTATGATACAGGGCGTGGCAGCCCAACTAACTTATTTCAGTAAATGGGGATAGATGTGTTTCCAATTAAAACTACTCTACCTCTTGAGGCAATGTTATCACAACAGAATAAAATAATATCATCAGCTTTAAATGTATCTACAAAAGACATTCCTTACTTTGGCAAAGACTCTTAGGCAGTAGCATTTGCTATTACGTTTTCCAAAATATTTTTTATTCAATTTCTATATTTTCTTAGCAAAGGCCTTTTCTCAGTTGTTTCTGTAAGCAAGTGGAATTTGAAACTCTTAACTTCATTCTCATTGCACAGATAGGCTGGACTAAAAGCATTTGGCAATGGACACTCTATTTACACATTACATACAAGAAAGCACGGGCAACAATTTAAAGAAACTGACAGATTAATCTTCTGTAGAGCCCTATCTGAAAAACTCAAAACACTGTATCAGAATATCCTTAGCCCCTGCTTAGTAAGTCTTCAGTGTTTGATATTATAATACTGTTATTTTGCAGTCATTAAAAAAAAATCAACCAAAAATACCAAAAATGCAGAAAGAGCCACCCCACTTTTCCTCCCCCTTACTGCTTGTCTTTCAAGGAAATCCAAGCAGAGTCTTCTTATGTCCTTTAATGGAAACATCAAAATCCAGAACGCTTATGAAAAACTAGCAAAACTCAGCTGTGTTTTGAAGATACCCTACTTCAAATGATACTAACTTTATAACACCTTGCTGACAGAGGAAGAACAAAGCGTTTGGTAGGAAAATAATCGTTAAATTATAATTCCAGTAAACACAAAGTGTTTAATGATTAAATTCTGTACATGCAGTCCCATAAAGCGACCCTAACAGACGGGAAAAAGGCTCAAAACAAACTGATCAAAACAGGCCACGTATTTGAAATGCAAGTAGCCTTTGATTTTCTGAGGTTTAGGTTTTGCTGAATCAAATTAACTATCAGCCAGATTATTCCACATGCTCATGAACTACAACTTGAGCTATTACTCCAGTATTGTAGCAGAACCATCCATAGGATTAGAACACTAAAATGCCAACAGAAGGAAAAAAACCAAAATTGCAGCATGAGATCAAAATATCTAAGTAGAAAATTCCTAAACTACTTTTCCTTTGGTTGCTACACTAGTACCAGTATTATAATAGTAACATGTATATAAATATATTCATGGAAATTCTGAAAGGGTTTATTCTTATTTTGTTTCCTCAAGGTTATTTTCATACCAATGAGAAAAATTTACGCAGAAAGTAGATTACCAAGACACTGAAAAAGGGTGCAACACAGAGGAGTGATCGGTCATCCAGATAGCTAAAACTTTCACCCAGGCTCCCATTCTCCCTTAACTTGATTACTGCTGGATGAATCATATTTCACTGTCAAAGCCCTTCGCAACCTGTCGCTACTACCACCTTCAGCTCTCATTCACCACCAGAAATGCTGAACTGCCACTGTTAACTGCATAGAGCCCATCTTCTGCATTTTTAATACATCTTAGGGCCTTCTCTGGGATTTTTTGCTCTTTGAGAGATATTTTCTGAAAAATTCCACAAAGCTGTCCCAGTATCTTCCTTCAAAATCAGTTTTCATTTTTTATTTTTCTTCCCAGAACAGATGTTCAAGAATATGACATTATTGCCAGGGCTGTTAACTAAGAAATAGTTCAGCTAATCCAGCTGCAGGTTGTCACTCCCATTCCACTAACACCAGTTTTCAGCTGATCCAATGGTCATCAAATAAATAAAATAAGGAATAAACTTTAAAAACCCACCACAAACAACTCCCCAAACCTCCCATGTCCCTCAGTAAGTAGAGCTATGACAAGGTGACACTTAACTAGCTCAGTCTAGATTCAAATTACCATTTAAGGAACCCAAATGTGCACAATCTGGTCTGTGAGAAATGAAGAGAAAAAGGAAAGATAGAAAATCAGAAATCAGTTAAAAGGAATTATCACGTGTACAAGTATATTATGGAATTAACTTGTGAGGACATAAGACATTTCTAGAGATACAAAAATGTGAAACATTTTGGAAAATAAAACATGTGTTTCATAGGAAAATTCTTTTTAATACTCATGTTAAAAAAATGGGCAGATGATGATCTCACCTTCCTCTCCTGCCCCAAATTTTTGCTGTAGCATTCCCAGCTTGCAAATGTTTAGAGGAGAGTTTTCAGAAACAGTCTCAAGGCAGGATATTGGACTAGGTCTCCACATCACATACTTTGAAGATAATTCTTTAATTTTGGGGGGCTGGGTGTCATACAGATTTTGGCTGGGAAAAAGTTAATTGGACTTGGAAACTAGTAGAATGCTGTGTCTTGAATTTAATATGAGAATAATGTTGGTAACAAACTGATGTTTCAGTTGTTGCTAAATAGTGCTTAGCCCAAATCAAGGATTTTTCAGTTTCCCTTGCTCTGTCAGTGAGGAGGTACATAAGAAACTGGGAGTGAGTGTGGCTGGGAGACAGCTGACTCAGAGTGGCCACAGGGATATTCCACATCACAGATCACGCCCAGCAGATAAACTGGTGGGAGCTGGTCTGGAGGATGGGCTGGGCATTGGTCAGTGGCCAGCGAGCAACTTTACTGGGCATCCTTTGCTTCTCTAGGGTTTTATTCTTCTCTCTCCTTTTCATTACTATTACCATCATCATTAGCATTATCAGTATTATTACTACTCTGCTTCAGTGACTAAACTGTTCTTATTCTGCCCTCAATTCTCCTCCCTATCCCACTGCTAGGCAGGGGAGGAGGGAGTGAGCCAGCGGCTGTGTGGGACTCAGCTGCCAGCTGGGGCTAAACCAGGGCAGGTTGCAACTCATGTAAAGCTGTGTTTTTAAATTTGCAACTAATTGGTCTGTACGTTTCATAATCAATATTCACAAACGTTTCCGTCTGCCACAGTGAAAATAAAATTATCATTCCTCAGTCATATAACATTTATATTCATGAGCAGTAAGTAAATATTTAGATTTCAGTGTGATGGCTAGAGGCATCAGCTCTGTAACCACATGGGCAGTCCCTTAGGTACACTCAACTTACTTTTCTGAAGCATTCAAAAACAAACACACAGAGCAGTTCTGCAAACACATGTATTTTATATACTGCAGCAAGACATCAGATCAGCAGATGACATTGCAAAATAAAAACAGTGGAACACCTGACCCTCGGTGCTTTCCTTAAGCCAAGCCTTCAAATTAAAATGTTCTCTACTATGTAAGAAAAAAGTAGCTCAAATGGTAAGTAAATCCTGTAAGAAAAATTCCACAACTAGGAAGAGATCATTTGCATTAGTATGTATACAGAGGGAAAATACTGGACAACTTTATACAACCTTCTTTTTAGCATTAGCAAAGGTGAAAGAGCATTAGCCATACACCTGCAATCATACACTGCTAAGAAAAAATGAACAGCTGAAAGACCCAAAGCATTCCTGTAAACTTTTGAGATGTTAAATTTAAAACCAATAAATATTTTCACAACAAAATGCACCGTTTTCAACTTGATCAGATCTTAAGTAGACAGCAACTATGACACCAACGCTGACAATGAAACAGCAAGCCTGAGGACAGCAAAGAGTTGCTAAGATGCACATGCATCCATTACATTTTGTAAGTTTTACTTTAAATAATTCTCAAAACTGAGAAAGTCAAAGCAAGATGAAATGTGTACCAGGGGGAAAATACTGGACATCCTGTAAGTTTGAACTCCGCAGGTATGGATTAATCTCTCAAGGAAGAGACGAAAACCCCACTGCTGAAACAACCGAGCCACACTCCACACCGGCACTGGATGCGTACAGAGAGCAGCTCACGGACCAAAGGGCCACACTCCCAATACCACGGGGATTTCCAGTTGCTTCTTTCCCAGGTCGCCACCAGGCACCACGCCAGACCATTAACACGTACATACGCTGGCAAGGCCAAAAAAAGTTCCCAGAACACACAAACCTTGCCGAGAAACATTTACAATCGATATACTGAGAAGGAATAAAAAGCAATTTTAAAATGACATCAGTCACAAGGCCTGGCCAGACTCTTTACCCCTCTCCCCCGGGGGTAAAACAGGAGGGCAGTGACCCCTCTCGGCACTTTGGCCCCCGCGTTCCCTGCACGGCCCCGCCGCGGTTTAACCAGCGGGCGCGGACCGAGGGCAGCCCCAGCCCGGCCCCGCCGCGGGGTCCGAGCCGCCCCCGCCCTGCCGAGGCAACGGGATAGACGGGCGGGGACCAAGGGGAA
>VYXF01006061.1:866362-891045 GCA_013397295.1 Polioptila caerulea | reverse complement strand
GGAGACTGGGGGCGCTGGCGAGGGGCAGGGAAAGGGGGCCCGTGAGGGGGCGGGTGTGTGGGGCTGTCACTGGTTGTGGAGGGAGCGGAGCTGGACCTGCTGCCTGCTCTGACTCGCTGGGCACGGGGCGCTGATGTTCGCTTGTTTCTTCCAGTCCGTAATTTGCATCTGGTCCGTCGCGGGCGCAGGTGGGGAGATGGTAGTGGAGGAGGGGGGGCCGGGCCCCTCAAAGCCCGCAGGTGACAGGCACCCCCGGCAGCGAGAGAAGAAGGACAAGCAGCAGGACAAGCAACAGGCCTGCGAGGGATTCAGTATTAGAGCCATGATGAAAAACAGCGTGGTAGGTTTCCTGCTAGCATAGAGGTGATACTAATTAACTCAACTTGTCGGAGGATAAGCAAGTTACAGCTGTGGATAAAGCATGCCGGGAAGTGTGCAAGTTGCTAATAAATTACCCTCAGACTTGGCAGAAGTATTATCACAAGGTAACTCTGTGCCTGTGGAAGTTGTCATGCTTTCACCAAGTGCTTTGCTTTGGTGCCACAATTTTTTTTTGGTATTTTTTTGTATTGGTTGTGCACATCCTGTAAACTGCCAGCCTATGGAATTGTGTGTGAAGCTTACTGCCTCCCACTTAGCAAAATGCTATCGAGTGGTAGTGGAGTGTTTCTCAAAACTTTATACGCTGGCTTAACGTATAAAATTGATGTCAATGTCACATAGGATTGCAGAGATCTGGAAATTAGATAAATAGACTTTTAAAACAAGCTTGGAAAATAATGAAAGGCTTCCACACCATCTAGGAGAATACTAAACAAACAAACATTAGTTCTCCCACTTGTAGTTCAAAGACAGAGAAATTGATCCAACAAGTAACAGTCACAATTTCTAATAAACTTGGAGGCTTGGGTGTTAAAATAGTAGTATAAAGGCCCTTCAAATCTCTTTATACTTTTTTATTTGTCTACCTTTATCAGAATTTAGGAGTTAAAAAGCTTCAACTAGTACAGAACAAAAATGTTAAATGTGTAAGTAGATGAGATAATATTACCATACATTTCTCCCTAAAATCCTGAATTGTATTCTTCATTTAGACACAGTTCAAGGTGTTAGCAAAGGCTTGAGTCCTCAAGGGTGTTTTTTAAATTTGTAGAGTATTCTGACAGCTGTTATGAAGTACATTATTTCCCTTTGTTTTGCTGAAGTGGGCTTCCTGGTGCAGTCTCTCTCATCTTGTTATGTGCAAGAACATCCTCTTAAAAACCCAAACATCTTTAAAGAAATTTCAAATGGAGTAAAAGTTGTGTACCTAAAAAGCTTTCTCCTAATTAGTAAAACTAAAACATACTTCACCTTACTTGGAAAAACACAAGCTGAACATGACCAAAAAATCCCTTTGTTTTAAAGTTTGTTTTGTTTGTTTTTATTCTAGAGATGCATGGAAAAGACTATAATACTTCAGCAACCTTTAGGATTGATTTTTAAAATATGTTTCCTGTTCTCTGGAAAAAAGTCAAGTGATGGATATTTGCACCTTATTGTTTACCCCTAGATATAAAAGATGATTTTATCTAGAAGAATCAGCAGTTTCAGTGGAGTTTGAGAAATATATATTTATTTTTAAAAAGGAGCTGTGACTTGTGAACATAACTATGAGTTTAATCAGAATTTAGATTTCCTTTTAAATATTTATAGAATATTAACTTTTATGGCTGCATTTCTAACTTCCTAAACATGAACAGAACATTAAATCATGTGATAGTGTCATTAAGCAACCACATACAGGTGAATCTGCTGCCTTTGCAGCATACAGAATAACAGAAATTACTTTCTTTGGCATGGACATCTAGAAATCATCTAAACCCACTTCCCACTTGAAGTGGGCATGTCACCAGCACTCTGATCAGGTCAGTGATGGGTTTTCCTCACTAAACTGTGAAACCCCCCAACATCAGGGATTGCCTGACCTTTCCAGGCAGCCTGTTTGGTTTCTGCCCTGCTGGTCTGCCCCCTTGCCTGCCCTCTCAGCCCTGTCAGAGCTCGGGTTTACAGTGTTCTGACCTGCTGCACACGTTCTACTCATAACTGGGTTGGAAGCCCTGGAACTCTTAGAGGTCTTGGGAGATTCATAGAGCCAGGGCTATGTTTTATAAAAGCTCCAACTGCGGTCGGGCAGCTGCCAGAATAATTTCCAATCGCTGTGCAGAAGAATTAGGCTAGAGTAAGGAATATCTTATTGCCATGCTGTCTGTGCAGAAGTGGGAGTTCATTTTCTCTTTTCCAACTACTTTTTAAAAGGAGCTTTAGATTTATTAAGTACTCACTTGTCAGAGGTTGACATCGTTGATGAAGTTCTCATGGAAGGCTTAGGAGTTGACTGGAGGGTTGAAAGCACAGCAGGAATATCTAGTTACAACATGGTAATTTTTTTTGTTAACAGCATGATGAGGCATGGGGTTAAACGTGTTTGGCATCTCCGGGTCAAACAATGAGATATTGATTAATAGGCTTTGGTGCAAGCATGTAGTTAGTCTTAAACTCTTAGTGTAGGCTTGTAACAGATTACCCTTATGCATCTATGACTAAATATTGTAGCAAATGTTCCAGAATTCTTTTATGTTGCTTGGGCAAGGAGTGTTTTACTAAGCTGTTTTTCATGAATGTTCCTGAATAAAGTTTGCTTTCATAGTCAGAAGTAAGTGCAGAAATTAAGTAGATACAATATTTAAGACTTTTCCCAGCTCTCGCTAAATCCAAAACTCGCTTAGTGAAATACAATGCTTGAATAGAAAACTAAAAATGTTTCTGAACTGAATAAAGTGTGTAAGTTATTCCAAAACTGTAAATTTATATTGCAGTAGATTAAAAACAAGGTTCAATAAAGGTCTTCTATACTAACAAGCTACATTTACATCTTAATTGTTTTGTCCTCCAGTGGAAACAAGAATGTTATATGCTCTTCAGAGGTACTGCATGTGGAATTAGGAATACAATTAAAAATTAATATGTAGACTAGCAAATATAGAAGTGTCTGAATGTGGACAGCAGGAAGTTCGCTGTTCAATTCTGATCCTCTTTAAATGATTTTCCTATTTTCTGCAACTGTACATAAGAGAATAAAGTGTTAGTGTCCCACTTTTCTGTAATGTGGTAAAAGCACTTTTTCAAGGACAGAATTCATTTTAGTACTTAGAGGAATTACCTTTCTACTGTTTCCTTTATCTCCCAACTTTTTATGGCATTCACATGTTCCATGGCATCAGTCAGAAACTGCCTCCAGGAACAGGCCACAGGGATAGTGTACTAGATGGCCTTAGAAAGGAAGGGATGCTAAAAATTGTTTCTGGATTTCTAAAACCAGAGCAGCTGTTCAACTTTAGAGAGTCTTAGCTATGTGTAGGCCCAGCTTTCATCTCCTAGAAGAAGTATAATTGCTCTTAAGCAAAAAAATGGTTATTTGTATTGCAGCTCTGGATTTTCATTCTTCTGTTCCAAATTTAGGAGTCTAGAGTCTTTGTGTATTGTACTTTAAACGCTTCTTTCAAGCCATTTTTAGTAATAGATGTTGTGAAGGGCTTTCTTACCCTTTACTGTTTGATAATAACTCATAGCAAAAGTTTCATTTTAACCTTGATGTGATTTATGTCTTGAAATTTGAGATTTGTCATTATATTTATATTCATCCACACTGTGTAAGCAAGACTACTTTTGTTTTTTCCCTTGCAACAGTCAAAGTTTCTGATTTGGCTTCGAGGCTATAGGGAAGAATACAAGAAAGAAGTTGTATCTTTTGATTATAACAGCTAATTTATTGGAAAAAGCAGTGTGTTTTGGGGCAAATAGATGTCAAGTTCAAGGAGTGTTTCGATAAATGTATATTGAGAAGTAGCCCATCTGTCTTGGAGGAACTTCTCCAGTTTAACAATAGCAGTTGTGTACAATCTACTAGTGCACTTCAGTGAAGACAGTGAGACAATTTAAACTGTCAGTGCTCTGGAAGGCAATCCTATCTTCCTCTCTCACGCTGTTTAGTACTGCTGCCCGTTGTTGTGTCCTCATTTATACAATGTTGGCTGCTCAGAGAACTGATCCTGCTGAAAATACTCCAGCTCGTTAAAGCTCACTGTGTTGAACTGCTGTCTGTGGGACTGAGCAGGCAAAGCTTCTGCTTTAACAAGGTTCATTCTTCCTGTCCTGACTGCGTGCTTCCATCTCTCCTTTTGCACTGACATTGTTTTTCCTTGCAAATATAGAGTAATTTGGATCAGCTGTAACAGCTCTTAATATATGCAATGAGAAGGGAAAAAGGAGAACGTCAGCACAAGCTGTGTGTGTGGGAATGTACCCTCTTGGCAACACTGCAGTCTTAATTAATTTAAAACCAGTTATGGTATCGAGTTCTAGCAGGGTAATTCCACAACCATTTATAGCAGCATAAACTTGCACCACAATTTAAAGGTGTTGTTTACATCCCTGGACATTTATTCTGTTGTTCTTTAACTTGCAACTTAATGCAAAACCAGTGCACAAAACTGTTTTTTTTCCTAGTGCCTCAATTTCTCTACCTGAACTTTTGTATGGCTTTGCAGTGAACTGGTGAGGGGCCCTGCTTAAACCTAGATTAAAAGCAGCTCAATTTTTTTTTTATTTGATTACATTTTAATAGACTTAACATACACTTTGATCAGTGTAAGCTCACGAAAGTTGTCACTGCTACAGCCCTGCCTGTGTCTGCTGCCTGTTTGTGCCTCCTCCTTTGTGCCAGTACACAGTCATCCCACTGGATTGATGAGGCACTTCAGTTGCATTAGGTTCAAACATGAAAAGCTTCTACACAAGGAGGTTTTTATTTCCCCTCATAAAGTTAGATTCCTTTCCAATTCCATGCTCGTATTTACTGTAATGACCTCTTTGATAGTATAATGTAAAAGCAGAATATACAGAAAAAATACTAATGCTTAAGATGGTAATTTCCTCAAAAAGCTGCTCTTTCATATTATGTTTTCCAGCTATAACCTAGATGGCTTAATCATACTGCTCTTATTTCAAAATACTTCAAAGTCAGCACTTTATTTCTGTGAATGTGGTAAGAGGTTGATACTGTTCATAGTTGAGGCGTGAGGATGAACAGATCAGTTTTTACCATAAGCATGAAGAAATCATGATGCTTTATTTATGAAAATCTGTTACACATTTGAACCTCTAGTAAATCTTCTCTTCTAATTCAGTCATATGACTTAAAATAGTTTATAAGTATGTTATTGGTTAGACACTGTTTGTGGTTTGATTGACAATTCTTGTCTTAAATAACTTAATTTGACTCATGATATTTTACACAGAAAAGACCTTGGGGGGTTTTAAGTTTCATGTTTAGAGAAGGTAAAAGTAAATTGATTGAAAAACATTTTGGCAATGCTTTTTCGAAACTCTTCTACTAAATACTTTTTTATGAATAAATGAATAAAATATTCTAACTGGAGATGGTTACAGAGATACTTGTCAAATTCTGTCATTTCTTGCATAGGAATTGAGCTATTTTAAACTTTGCAAACTTTTTACAGACTTCATACGAGTTAAAATCCTGCAGTGCTCTGAGGGTATGGGTATCTTCATCTGTTGTTTCTCTGAATGAAGACAGCATTTTTCAGTTTTGAGGGGATTTTTTAAATGCAAATGTAGGATTTTGGACCAAATTATTAAACTACAGTTAATAAGAATTGTCTTCAAACATAATTTTAAGCTGTGAACTTGCTGTGTAGAGAATTACCTAAAGTCAGCATTTCCTCCATGCAGCTGCCTGCTCCTCTGGAGCCAACCAATTGAAAATGTGAAAGAGATGAGTTAGAATGCATCTACCATACACTCTTCTAAGTACTAAGTCTCCAGAACAGTTTCCAAGGAAATGGACACATGTGTACATATTCTTTCTTTTATCTTGGTATCTTCAAGTTCATTCAAGAAAAATCCTGTACTCTGTGTAGGCATCAGCCTTTGTCTTAGTCTTCTCCCTGTTAGTTGACTGGGAATGCTCTAGGACACTTCCTGAAGTGAGTTCAGTGAAGAGCCATCAAAGCAGGGTTCTGGAGCCCATGTTGCAGGAGGACAGGCTGAGGGGAAATGTATTTCAGCCTGGAAAGGAGAAGGCTTCCAGGGTACCTCATGGTATTGGGTCTTAACAGACCTAGTGACCCAATAGCTGTGAGAAGGCTGTCAGGAAGAAAAAGCCAGTCTGTTCTCTCTAGTGATGGGAGGACAAGACATGTGTGTTGAAATAAGATGTTTATGATGGTGAAAAGGTTTTTCACAATGAGGATAGTGAAGCAGTGCATCAGGTTTCCCAGAGCTGTGCAGTCTTTTTGGAGATTTTCAAGACCCAAATAGAAAAAAGCCCTGAGCAATCGGTTCTGACATAACCATGCTTGGAGAGAGAGATTGAATTGGACACTTCTTGGGCTAATTTTCAACCTGAATCTTCCCATGATTCCGCGTCTTCCATATTATGGTTGTCTGCGGTCACTCCATGGTTTTGTTGCTGCTAAGATCAGAGAAATTAGTGATGACCAATTTAGTTTCCATTTGGACTAGGAAAAAGGCATTTGAAGGTTTTTGCATTAATAAACCTGCTTTTCTGAAGATGTAAAGGGGGTAATAAACACACCTCCCTTCTGACCCTCAGAAAAACTATGTAACACCATATTGTTCCTGTTACAATAGTGAACTACATCATAAACCTCGGGTTGGCTTTCTGAATACAGTTGAGTAAGCCTGCATCGGTGCTTGGGTAGCAGCAACACGTGCTTATTAGATGAGTTCAGCTGCAGCTGATTCTTATGTGATCTGCTGCAAGTGTGCAGGGAGTGCTGCTGCCAAGTATGCAATGAATGCTTCAAGGAATCAGAGCAGCTGGCCATGTCCATAGCTGTCAGCTTCTGGATGCTGTCCCTTGTCTCACAGTCTCCTTTGTCACTGCTAAAACTTAAATAACACTGGAAACTTTAAGTGGATGAAGGAGACAGGAGGTGTAGCTCAGTGACATTTGCACTAGGAAAAGGAGTGGGGAAACAGAAAAGGAACTGAATGTGACTCCATAAAGTGGGGACCTGGGTGATCACTAACACATTGTGATTTTTCCTATGGCTGTGTTCCCAAACTTTACAGGCAGAGTGTGCTGGAGTCTGTACCATGGAAATGAAATTTTTCCTTCTTTTCATAACTGATTCTTCAGGTAATATATATGCTTAGTCTATATTTAACTGAAATTACCTGATAAGACTTTTAAGGGGTCAGAGAGGTTTTGTTTTTTGTCACAAAGTTTTCTTAACCATTTTGAAATTACAATTATTGTGAAGTAAAAAAAAAAAAAAATTGTAGCAACCAATATTGGTACATTGTTAAAAGTTCTATATGGTGTCATAGAAAAACTGCTGTGAAAGACTTGCTGGTTCCTCCTAGCAGTAGTTGATTCTTTTATATACTTGACATCCATATAAGCAGTTTGGCATTAGTGAAATTAACTATTAACTATTTAGCATAGTTAAATAGTTTTTGATGGAAAATTTACTACTCTCTGATAACTTCCTCTCTTAGATAAAATACATGTCAGATAAGATAAAATTATAAATCCCTGTATGGGGACGCAGTGTGCTGAAAGCTGAATTATGGAGTCTTTTGTTTGATAGTTGCACTCAGATTCTGTAGATACATTACAAATATAATGTTTCTTATAGTTGCAAATTTTGGACTTTCATGGATGTAATTTGGGAGGTTGCCTGCAATAAAGGACTTGCTCCTGAGAGCAATTTAATTCTAGTCAGACTTTCTGTGAAATTTCTGTTGGGCCTCTTGCCTGGAAAAAACAGATTCTGATGTGACAATAAAACCTGCCTTAGTTACAATAGGGTGATAAACATATAATTTAACTTTTCATACACACTTGTGATGGTCTCTCTTAGAGTAAGATTTTATTTTTTTTTTAAATTACTCTTCATCCATTTTTCTGTAAGGGGTGATGTCAAGATCTTGATAGCAAGAGTAAATACTGATTTGTTTTCAGTTTCATAATAGAAGCATATCATTAGCTTGACTAGGATCCAGACTACCTTTGTTTGGTGGGGTTTGGTTGTTGGTTGATTCAATTTTTTGTGTAATGAAAGACTTTTTAAACAAGTTTATACTGCAGTAAGTACAAAAATTCTGCACAACGTGACAAAGTTAAAACATAAAATATATCAAAGAAATATCTGTGCAATGAAAACTCTTGAAGCAAGCCTGCTAACTTCCTGTGTAACAACCAGTTGGTGGAAGAATACATCTTGAAAGTTATGTTTGAGGCCTATTTTATTGGTCAGAAGCATATTAAAGAGAATGTGTTGTGGGCTTGGTAGGCAGTACATAGTATTCTGCACAAAAACTGACCTAAATCCAGATCAGAGGGTACAGTGTTTTCTTGCCTGTTGTATGTGCTTAAGACATTCATTGGTTTTGCCATCATCACATGAGCATTTTTAATAATTTTTGTCTCACTCTACATCTCATTATAACATGAAAGAACCACTTTTGAGTAAGTTGTTTGGACTTACTAGGTGTTCTTGAAAATATTTGTAGATATTAGGTCTTCTAACTTTAGCAGATTTTTCATTCTTTCAATAATTGTTAGACAGGATTTATTTTTTGTTATTTTCATGTAAGATTTGTCTTAATGACAGCTGTATTATTAAGGCCATGATTTATAGAATGAAGTGCTACTTCCTGATTTTTATTTTTTTTTTCACTTAAGGAAGTGATTGAGGAAAGCCCCATGGAAAGAGAATTTCTGCAAGGGAGTGTGCAAGTGCTTGTGGGCAAGGAACATGCTGGCTAAACAGTTAGGATGCAAGGATCTGTGCAAGACTGGAGTTGTGCAAGATCATGCATTTGAGGCTGGTGTGTGCCCCTATGCCTGCTCCCATTCCTGGATGCTCCACTGAGTGTGGCCATCACAGACCCCTTTTAAAAATAGTATTTAACAGGTGTTCTAAAAAATCTGAAAGCTTTGGATTTATTTTTTTTTCCTTGTAAGTCTTGGTGCATAGAATTAGGGGACATACCTAAAGATCCAAGTTTTCTGTTTCAAGGTTAATAATTGTGTACTTATTATAAAAGGCTGGTGGTCTACATTTAAATCTTTAGAAAAAATAAATTATTCCCTGGCTTATTTTACTGTCCTACTGATGATGTTTTAATATCACATTATTGTTTTGTATTTGATATCTTCTCAGCTAAAACTGTTTAGGCAAAGATGCATGCATACTTTTACTGACATTGTAGCCAGAATTTGATAAGCCTTTTATATTTTTTCACAGATGTTGAAAACTTACATTCTTAATTCCCAAAGCAGGTCTATTGATCTCTCTCTTTCTGCACTCCTATCTGCTGTTTGTGCTCACCTTTTCTCTGGCTTTATTTACTTCTCCGCCAGATGGTGTCTTTTTTTATATCAGTGGATTTCCCTTGCAGTGATGTTCATCAGCTGGATGTTTGGGGGGAGGGCAGTTCCACATGGCAAGAAAACCTCTAGAGAATGTAAAGCTTATTCCCAAACCTTATTGGAATACCCTGTATAATAATTTTTACTGTTAAAAAAATATATATCAAAGAATGAGCTTATTTTTATTTTAAATTGCAGTTTTGTAAGGCATGGCTGGGAAATATTTTTCATGGGAAGTATATGTGTATTGGCTGAATTTTTAAATTTTTTTACAGTGTTTTACTAACTATCTCATGCCCTTCTAATTTGTGTGTCCTTCATTTAATTCATCAGGTTTTATATTAATAGTTAAAGGTCAGAGGAACGATTACTACAACTTGATTTGATCTCCTGTGTAATGCAGTCTGTCAAATTCAGAAAGTGATTTCGGTATATAATGTGTAACATCTGGTTGAGCTAGGACATAGGTTTGGGTTTTTTTGGAAAGTAATGCAACCCAGAGGTAATGGTGGTGTCACAGTGTGTTTTATCTCTATATTATACCAATGCTTAACTTAACCAATGCAATGCTATTAGAATTTTGCAGTTCATACCTGTATAAATTTATCCCAAATTAGTCAGACCTCACTGTGCAAATATTTTAGAGTGAGACAACTACTTACGGAGAGATACTAACCTTACAAATCCACAGAAGTAACGTTTTAGCATGCTTCTGCCTTCTACTTAAAATCTGTTTAAGTCATGATTATTTTATGAGCTTCTAGTATGCCTTTGGACATATTCAAGATGTACTACAATATTATGATTCAGGACAACAATCAAGTTTTAATATTTTATTTGATAGCTTCTGAAGGCTTTTGGTCATCCAGTTGTTCATCTAGTATGAAGAATTCGTAGATAGTGCACTAAAATTGTGTAACATCCGTCACTTTAATTTTAAAAAGTAAAGTACGTTCCACTGTATCAACAAGAAATCAATGCATTATGCATTTAAGATTGCAGGTGATTTCACAAACTCTTCTGTCTGCTGTTATCTGACAGGGGAATCTTTATAACAGAAATGTTAACTGAGTGCAAACCATTGACAATGCTGAGTCTGTCAATAGTATACAACGTTCAGACCTTTGGGTGTAAATTTTATTGAAGACATTACTGGGTTTTAACACATCTGGTTTTGTTTGGATTGTCGTTTTTCCTTTTCCCTGACACCAGATAGAGTTGAAATATTTTCAGCTTATGTGAGAAAACAAACGACCCTTTACTAGCAATAGAACAATTCTGCCTCTATTGTACAATGTTCCATTAGACATAATAACAAAGTGTATATTGGGTGGAAATATTGAAATATTTTTTCAGAGGTAATTACAAATTGCCACTAACTAATCAGTTAACTCAAGATTTCTTCCCCCCATTTGATATTCATTGAATTGTTCTTTGTCAGGTCACTGTTTGGTAGGATTTAGGTGATTATTCTCCTTATTTTATCCAATTTATTATTTTGCTTCTGGCAAATACTCAAAAACACTTTGAGCTCTTGTTCTTTTATAACATTAAATATTCTTCAGTTTTATTAGTTTTAAGTTAATCTCTTCTAAGATCAATTTAAAAAAAAAACTTGCCTAAGGGTGTTTGGCACAAATGTTTAGCCAACGACAAGGCTAAGCATTTCAGAGCAAAATATTTGTTCTGATTGTTGAAACAGGTCCTCTGAGAGCTCCTTTAGCTGAGATCTGCATATGACCTTTTTCTGCTTGAAGTCACAGTTTAGAGTTCATACTTAGACTGAATGCAAATCAGCTGACTCCTAACTGATTGCTCTTCCCAGTGGGCTGGAGGTAGACTCCCTTGTGTCAGTCGTTCTTTTGAAGCCTTCACTGTGTTCTTAACACAGAAATTAACAAAATCATCACCTCTTGAGCTTATATTCTAACTCCTAAATAAATATACAAAAGAAGGCAGTATTATTTAAGGGGACCTTCCTGAAACTGGAAAGCAGGTTTCAGTCTTCAGAAAATAATTTCACAGTCTGCATTTTCAGTAGTCTGATATATCACTTTTATAATCTTGATTCAAGTGTCTGAACTCCAAAGAGGAAAGGAAATTCACATACATCCCTATATTCAGATTTGTATAGGTATTCAGTATGTCTTCCAGCACCTAAACATGCTGAAGTGTCTCATTCTCTGCACCAACATTGAAGGAGCCTGGATTTAAAGCCTAATTTAGGCTCTTTGAATTTACCCCGATGTTGGGGGCTAGTGTTCAGACCAATTTCATGTTTGTACCATGGGTAACTCAATGGGTCAAGAGCTTTTCATAAGGCATCTAGAAAATGCTGTAATGTAAATATTGGCTATTACCTAGTGGGCATTTAAAAAACATTCCACTTAGTGTAATATGCTCATTATATGAAGGGATTCTGTAATCCCCTGTAGTATACTGTTTCCTTTAGCCTATATTTTTAGGTTTCTTTATACTTTCTTTTTCCAGTCTATTTCCCTGTTTTTTGATCCCTGTCTAACTGAGAGCTTTAGATGTATGTTAACTTTACTTCAGAGTCCCATAGACCCACTCTAAGAGACAGATCAGTTCACAAGGTATCCATTATGGAGCTATTGTTGTGTCTTGTTTTCTTGCAGGTTACAAACTGCCTGATCAAAATTATCATTTTGGATCATGTTTTTCCAAAGAAAGGAAATAAGGTGTGTTTTTAAGGGAGATCTTCATAAATACTGCCATGGTTATAGTGTTTTCAAAGAACTCTCTAGAGCCACGTAAAATTTGCAGCCTAACCACAGAAGATTATGCTACGATATGAAAAAACACCACAAGGTGAAAATAGTGAAGCTACTGCACGAGGTGCCAATTATTCAAACTAACAAAGCTTGATATTCTGCAGGTTTTTGTTTTGGGTTTTTTTCTGGTTGATAAGTATAAACATTGAACTTTTGCTTTTTAATACAATATTTGGTGTCTAGTAACATGACGGGTCTCTTGTTTGGATCACCCTTTTCTGTTCTCCATTACTTCCAAAAAACACAGGGGCAGCTGTTTATCTTGAAACTGCCATTACCTCAAATGCAGCTGAAAATGACCAGCAAATGCACACCTTTAGGAGTGAAGGCAAATGTACACATAGCATGGCTGTATAAGCCTTGTTTCCTCATTAAGGACTTTTAGAAAAGGCATGCATATGCATTCACCATGAAAAAGGATGAAATTACCAATAAAATGGCAACATTACAAATGAATCAGGCAATCAAGAAAAAGGTTGAGTTCCTTTCAATCAGAAGCCATTTCTGGAAGATGAAAACTTAGTAATTGAGTGGTATAATTGCATTGTGAAAATGAACAGTCTCTCTCAGAGCCTGGACTTCAGTGTTGGAACTGCAAGAACATTAGCGACTTTGGTGGTTTTCCAGTGAAGTGACTGGTACCAAGAAAGTTGGTGATAGAGGGCTCAACAGCACAGTACTTGTAGAATCAGAATATCTGAAGCAGATCCTTTTTGAACTTCACTACTAACTAGAAGTTATTCTCATATAGTGACAGGGGAGAAACCTCTCACTTCCTCACTGATTGCCATGTTTAGCCTATAGGTGTAATTTCTTATGACTAAAGGCTCGAGAATCTGTCACGACATTTTCCAGTTGACCAGGAAGTATACTGTTTATTTGGTCCTATTGTTGAACCTCCTGATTATAATGTTCTAGAAACATGAATTTAGTGAAAAGGTACAGCATTTAAGAAAAATTTCTCAAGTTTTACTAAATGTTTTCTGATACACAGTTAAAACACAGGAAGGTAGTAATCATGGTAACCCTTCTGGTTTGCAAAGATTCCAGCTGCAAAGTTACCAGTAAGTATAAGCATTGTAATGTACATAAAAGATTTTATTATATAAAAAAAATTGTGTAGTATTGATGAAAAACAGCCTTGAAACAATAAGTTCTTATAAATAAAATAGAGTTAAGTGGTAGATGAACAATTGCTTTGTATAAGCCAAATACCTGTGTTCTCATGTAAGAAAAAAATAATTTTATCAGTGCTCATTAAATATGATTTTGTAATTTATGTCTATTATGAGTAAACATGTGAGATTAATGTGGGTTTGCTACTTATGTAAGTGAAGGACAATTAATAACATGAAAATACCACTGGATTTCCCAGATCTTTTTCACCATTTGTATTTTGGCAAGGGTAATAAAAGGAATTCTTCCAAGGATAGGCATTTTATGGAAAATTATTAGCTAATTTTGTTTTAGAAATAAAATGGCATGAATTACAGAGGTAAGATGCTATCGTGGGATAATAAATTCTTAACATATTGATAAAGATCTTTTTTAAGTTTTTATAAAAAGCCATCTGTTTAGTGATCTGTGTGTTCAGTTAATAACTTAAGTATTGGATACTTAATTTATTTTCTCAGAATATATAATTATTTTTTTTTACTGTTTTAGATTCACAACCTGCATTAAAATGTTGCTTTTTAATGACTAGATATGTTTTCTGTAATTATCAAAAATTGAAAAGAAACTGATGGCTGAGAACTTTCTCTGTAAAGAGTATAGAAGGTAGAACAAGTATCAATACTTTTTTTTTTTTTTTTTTGCTATAAGCCCTGTATGTATACTGGTTTTGGTTTGGATTTTTTCTCAGAAGAGAGTGATTTACTGTACACATGTTGCAACCAGAATTCAGCTATCAAAATTTAACTTCTTAACCTGAAAGAAATCATATTTTGCTTAAGGTTTGAATAGGAGAAGTCTTAATATTTTCAGAATTTGTATACATAAACCTTAATGGAATGTAAAAAAGACAAAAATTTCCCATTTTCAGTTCACAAGTGAGGGGTTTTTTTTTTGATATTTAAAAAATCCTGCTAAGCAGAACTTCCATTTAGTTGTCCTATAATATATATTTTCGTCCTTTAAACTCCAGATTTCTGAAGTATAATATGAAAATCTTGAGAAGGAATTTTTTTGAGTCTCTGTCGTTGTTAGCTGCAGTTTGCATTACAGATTGAAAATTAACATGTAGATAATAACATTAATGTGCAACTGGAAAAGAGGCAAACAAAGATGGTGGCAGTACGTGTATATGGATGGCACTGTTTGTGCAGTGATGCTCACTGACGAAGCAGCGGGGCTTGAGTGACTTCATTTTGGCCATCTCCTCAGTCTTGCACTGAGAGTGTACCCTGTTCCTGATAAAGTGTTCCTTCCTAGCACAGCCACATGACATACATGTGACATGCATCAAACCTCACAGCAGTTTTTGGTGCTCAGTGTCTATTGTCTTGTTCACACTGTACCACACCTTTCTATCATTCATTCCCGGCATTTTTTTAACAATGCATCCTTTTCTTTTTCCACAAGTCCATCTGTGTTTACAGGAATTAAATAAAAACAGGAATCTGATAGCTTCTGTTGCCACTGAAGAAGTCAGTTGTCTCAAGACTTCTCATGAAGTTTTGTGTTAAACAAAACAAGAGGTAGGACCAATCCTTGTAGCATCACACAAATAAAAGGGCTGGAAAGAAACCACCCATCAAAATTGTCTTGAAATCTGACTCGGAGTTGACCCATCCAGTTCAGGGTGACTGACTCGTTTCTGCCAGTCTCCCAGGCAAGTCAGCAGCACATGGTGATCTTCAGTGTCAAACACTGCTGATGGGTTTAATGAAGTAAGCATGGATATCTTCCTCTGAGCTGTGCCAGAGAGGAAATTGTTCGCAAGCAAGACTAATGCACTCTGAAAGCTGTTACCAAGTTTGAAAGCCTGACTGCCCTGATTTAGGTTCTTGGCAGAGAAGTCAAATTCTGTAGGAGAGTATGTTGTTTAGTTGGGGCTTTTTAATTATTTATTTGATCATTTCTTCCAAAAATCAAAAGCTGGGCAGAACATTCGGACTGAGGGGATTTTTGCAACCTGGGCATTTACGTTTCATTTTTCATATAGTTTAAAAACTGTGATTTACATTCAGATTACATTGAAATTACATTGAGACGCTCAGGACTTTGTCCAGCTGGGTTTTGGTTGTCTTTAAGGATGGATACATCATCTTTGGGTAACCTTCCAATGACAACCTTCATTGTGAAAGAAGGTTTTTCTGCACTCTAGTCAGAATTTCCTTTATTGCAATTTGTGACCATTGCCTCTTCTTTTTTTTGTTGTGCAACACTGAAAGAGCTTGGCTCATGTCTACTGTGCTCTCATGCTTGTAACTGAAGGCAACTATGAGATTCCTGTTCAGATTCCTCTTCTTAAGGCAGAAAAGTTTCTCTCACCCTCTCCTCATGTGTCATGTACTCCAGTCCTCTCTTCATAGTGGTGGCCTTCACCAGCCTTGTTTCAATATTTCACTGGGTGATAAAAACTGGGTAATCTGAATTGTGACCTTATTCTCAAATAAAGTCTCACAAACATCAAATAAAGGAGAATGTTGAATTCCCTCAACACTCTTATGCACCCCAGAAGGGGGTACACAAATGTTCCACTTGTTCACAGAGATTCCTCAAGAGCTTTCCTACAAAGCTGTGTTCTAGCCAGCCAGTGCCTGGTCTGAACTGTTCCAGTGTAGAACTTTGCTTTTACTATTGCTGAACTTTATGAAATTCCTGTCAATTCATTTTGCCAGCCTGTCACGACATTTCTGAATGCCTTCCTTGAAGTTTGATGTTGACTGCTGAGTGGCATTAGATGCTGCCTATCACATTTATGAATATCTCCATCCTGTTAAGATCATGGGTCAAAGGGTGAACTCATTTCTACCTTGATTTACTGCTCCTTGAGAGTGACAATCAAGTGACATAATTCTTTCACACTCCATAATTTTAAAATTTAATTCTACACCATTTCTTGGTTCTTAATTGTTTATCTTATCCCTTATGTGATGAATATAAAGACTATAAATCTGATTTTTAAATCACTATTATAGCTCTGTAAACAATGTATCTTATATCTATCATTCTCTCTGATAGCCTGCAGACCTTTCTATTTCTATATATTTACTATATAAAATTTGAGTTAAAAATTTATATAATTACATTTTTGTGATGCAAAAAGGAGCAGCAATGTCATTCATGTTAACAGGGCCACATGATCTTACTATCCATTTCTAGATTATATAGATTTCTGGTTATGTAATGCACGTACAATTTTAGCATCTTAATGGCACTAATACATATTACAATGCAGTATTTTAAGTGCTTTCTGAGTTTTGTACCATTTGAATACCAGTTATTTTCACTTAAAACTCTAGGACTAAGCTGGAAGAAGTTCATTAATGACTGGGTTTTCTATGTGGAGAAATACATATGGCTAGCTTCTACCTAGCTATATTGTTGTAATTATATTTGATGGAGATTAGAATAAACGTGGGCTGAATAAAGTTATATTGGTAGGTCAGAGCAAGGCTAGATGTATAAATTAACCAATATAATTGAGAGATGCAGTTTTTAAATATTAAGTTAACCAGACCTACTTTATTAAACTCCATGAAAGGAAAATAGCACTAGAAATTTAATTCTTCTTAATGAAAGCAAGCTTATAGTTTTAGATGTAACCTTTGAAGCTTCATGTAGTATTGTGTATCTTAGCTTTTGTTTATTTTCTTTTGGAAGTCAGCCTTTTGAGTTTTTGTCATCTTTTTGAACATGATTTCATTAGTATTTTATAAAATTTGTCAGGAACATAAGTAGAAAAAACATGCCAAAAAGGTTGGTAACCAGTATTTATTCTGTAACTAGCCTTAGTGAAGATTTACTTACTTTTATTTACTGAAGATTTCTTTACTTCTCTCATAACAGCCTGACTTTTTGTTACAGTCTTGTTCTAATCATCTCTTTTGAGGAGGTCTAAAGGGTAATTAAAGTATCCCATCTTCTGCATAGCACTTAGCCACAGTGTAATCATATCAGCATTCTTTCATTGCTATTTCAGTGGTTCTAGTAGGGTGGTGATGGTGCACAGTTGTAAAAAGGAACCTCTCTCTATTCTGTAGTGTAGCTAGCAGACAGTCTGCAGTGTGAGTAGAGATTTAGCTTTCTTTTGACCAAAAGGACTGCAGTTACGAGTGATCAGAGGTATAATTGAGCAACAAATTACAGTGAATGTGAATTAAACAAAGCATCCTTAGGGCTACATGGCAGAAATTGTGTTGTTAATTCTTCAAGTTATTACCTCATAATGACTGGCATCCTGAAGAAGGTTTGTTCTGTTACAAAATTCTTGCAGAGTTAGTTCTATGAAGTACTGAACAACATTTTTCACAATGTGTGATTCATACTGAGCATTCATACCGAGCATTTATCACTGCTAATCAGATTACATTGCGCAACATAAATGTATATGTGGTTGAATCAGGCAGAATTTAGAGGAAAATGTTTTAATATTTTTATTTAATTTGAACTAATATTTTAAAAAACAAAGAAATCATCAAGCAACTTCCCTGCATGTGTTTAGTGTATCACATCTTACAGACTTACAGTAAAGGGAAAGGCCAGTGGTGGATAATTTTCTGTTTTAATGTTTCTCCAAAACACTAGTTTTTATTAAAAAATTTATTGTTATGTTCAGATTTCTAATGGAATTTGAAACTTATCTCTCAGGCAGTAAAACATTAATGATTAAAAACTATAGTTTGCAGTTTCTATGATAAAATACCATTGCATTTAACCAGGTATATAACAGATCCATTGCACTGTTCTATAGGGTGAATTTATCAGAATTGTCTCTAAAAACCTGGAGATATTTAAGGAAAATCAAAGGTTTTTAAGCACTGTAGATTGACTGAAGTTAATTATTTTACTTTTTCCTGAAATCCATTGTACTTTACCAACATATTTATCTAGGCAATGGGAAAGAATCCTATTTGACATAAAAAAGAATTAATTTTGCTGGCCTGTTCAGTTTTTAGCTTGTCTGCTAATAGTAATTCCAGACTGTCGATTGTAGTGATGGCTTGTGTGGTAGCTCAAAACTAAATAGAGCCACCAAGCTAACTCAGCAAGCAGTAATCATTTATAAACAACTTCCTCTCACTGTTGTGGTTAAAGTAAAATGTAAGGGTGAAAAAGCTTAATATTCTATGACAAAATGTTAAGACAGCTTCTCTCTCTGTTTTCTCCAAATGTAGTCAAGGAGTGAGGTATTTTCTGCAAATCATAAAAATGATTTGATTTTTGGGGTATTTTTTTAAATCAGGATGTCAAATAAAAATGTCTCCTTTTCTTCAGAACGTATAATTTCATTATACTCAGTGTAGCCTATGAATAAGTAATGTATTTAATATAATGCTCTTATAGTAACATTTGCTTGATTACTGACTGTGTTTTTCCAGAATTCAAGTGGTGGGTGTAGGGTACCATCAAAGTTTACTTCTGTTAGGCTTTTCCTAACAAGTATTTTATGAAAAAAGAAAACAAGAAAGTACATAGAACCTGATATTTTCCTGTACTTTGTTAATTCATTAATGAATTACTGATTTAAGTTCATTATTTAATTAAACTAAATTCATTAATTTAGTTATTATTATTTTATGCAAAGCTATTTATATGTCTAGGAATGCTTTTATCGTTAATTTCTAACATTACTTTATTTGTATTGAGCTACAGATATCGTAGAATCACAAAGGTTGGAAAGGACCTCAAAGATTATTGAGTCCAACCTTTGACCAATCACCACCATGTCACCTCAACCATAGCACTAAGTGCCTTATCCAGTTGTTTCTTGAATACTTCCCAGGGATGGTGACTTCACCACCTCCTTCTGCAACCATTCCAATGTCTGATCATCCTTTCAGTGAAGAAACTGATGTCCAAACTGACCCTCCCCTAGCAAAGCTTGAGGCTGTGTCCTCTCATCTTGTCACTGGCTGACTGGGAGAAGAGGTAGACCCCTACCTGGCTACACCCTCCTTCCAGGCAGCTGTAGAGCAATAAGGTCACCCCTGAGCCTCTTTTTCTTCAGGCTAAACACTCCCAGTTCCCTCAGCCACTCCTCACAGGACTTAACTTGCACTCCACGCCTTTCACCAGCTCCATTGCCCTTCTCTGGACTTGCTCCAGCCCCTCAATGTCTTTATTGAAGAAGGAGCCCAGAACTGGCAAAAAGACTTTAGGTGCAGCCTCACCAGTGTCGAGTACAGAATACAATGCCGAGTATGATCACTTCCCTCATCCTGCTGGCTACACTATTGCTGATACAGGCCAGGATGCCATTGGCCTTCTTGGCTCCTTTGGCACACCCTGGCTGGTGTACAGCCCGCTGTCGATCAGCACTTCCAGGTCCTTTTCTGCCAGGCAGCTTTCCAGCCACTCTGCCCCCAGCCTGTAGCACTGCATGAGGTTGTTCTGACACAAGGACAGGACCCAGCACTTCTTATTGAACCACATACAATTGCTCTTGGCCCATTGATCCAGCCTCTAAAGATTCCTCTGCAGAGTCTTCCTATGTTCCAGCAGATCAACGCTCCTACCCAACTTTGTGTCATCTGCTAACTTATTGAGGGCACACTTAATCCCCTTATTCAGATCATCAGTAAAGACATTAAACAGAACTGGCCCCATTACTGGGCCCTGGGGATCACTACTTAGTGACCAGCAGCCAGCTGGACTTTACCCAACTGNGTGTCATCTGCTAACTTATTGAGGGCACACTTAATCCCCTTATTCAGATCATCAGTAAAGACATTAAACAGAACTGGCCCCATTACTGGGCCCTGGGGATCACTACTTAGTGACCAGCAGCCAGCTGGACTTTACTCCACTGACAACCACTCTCAGGACCTGGCCATCCAGCCAGTTTTTAATACAGTGAACAGTGCACCTGTCCAAGCCATGGGCTGCCAGTTTTCCCAGGAGAATGCCATGGGAGATTAACAAAGGCTTTACTGAAGTCCAGGTATACAACATATGCCTTACCCACTAGTCAGGACAATGAGTCATAGGAGGAGATCAGGCAGGTCAGACAGGATCTGCCTTTTCTAAGCCTGTGCTGGCTGGACATGATCCCTTGTTTGTTGTGCATGTGCCATGTGAACGTATCCAAGATGTTCCATAACCATCCCTGGTACTGAGGTCAGGCTGACAGGCTTAGAGTTTCTCATCCTCCTTCCAATCCTTCTTGTAGATGGGCATCACACTGGCCAACCTCTAGTCATGGGCTCCCTGAGTTAACCAGAACGGATGATAAATGTTGGAGAGTGGTTTGGTGAACTGCTCTGCCAGATTCCTTAGTACTCTGAAGTGAATCCACCCAACCCCATAGATTTGTAGAGGTCTAAGCCCATGGATATCTTCATTTTCCTTGTAGAAGCGAGAAGAGCTGTGTACAATCATAGGTATCCCTTTGAACCCCGATCATCAAAGACCTTTATATAAATTAAAAATTGTTTGAGAGATTAGGGATTTGTCTGTAAACATGGTATATGTCTGGTTGCAGCATGAGCAGGAATGTAAAACGTTGTGCTGCTGTGGTATTAGGTTCAGTACAGGGAAGCTGCTGTGGTTAGTACTGGGGAATCTGGATGAGTACTTGCGTGCCAGAAACTGCAGAGCTACTGGTAGTTCCATCTTAGTGTCAGCTCTGGGAAAGCTGTTATAGAGTGTGCTAATATGTGTTGTGATATCCTTCTGCTCTCAGTGGAGGGTTCATAGCATCAGTTTTTTAACATGTCTAGTTATGTTTAATATTATGTATGTATATATATTACTGAATTGTATATACATGTAGTTATACAGTTACTTAATACAGATGTCTGTACAGACATAAATAACTGTGTTCTTGTATTTTCACAAAGCGAGAGGGGATTCACAGTTAAGTTACTTTGATAAATTTCTCAAATTCTGTTTTCTTACCATTTGGGTATGTCATAATTTTAAAAAACAATCTACGGTATATTCATAAACATGAATGAGGAAATGTATATGCAATAGTAAAGCAAATTTATCCTTATTTTTTACCATGCAGACATAATTAATTATTTTATATTGATCTGCAGAGGTAATTTGTAAGTATTTTCAAAGAGCTTAACCTCTTAGCATAGAATTAGTATAAAAAAAATTTAGCCCAAAGGTTGCTTTTCCCAGTTAGCGGTATTTCAGTGTGAGAGTTCATTGTAGCAGTATTTCTAGCATTTCCTCTCCTTACAGCCTTTGTAGCAGGCTTGGTAGCTAATAGGGGTGTTGCTAGCAGCCCTAGTACTAGGGTACTAGTACTAGTAGCTAGTACCTATATGACATAACTTTTACCATTTTAATAAATTCTTGCATTCTTTTTTTTTGATACGTTGTCACATTTACAGTGTTTGCAGCAGTTCTTTAATTTGGTCTAAGTAAATCCTGTAGGTTATAGTGTGTGTTTTGTAACCTGAATTTCTCTTCAGCTTTGGCTGATATATGAACTTGAATTTTGGGATTTCCTTTCTTACTTGCAGAATAACTATGGCCAACTGCATCAAAATTCAGAGTCAGACGGACTCTTCAGCCAAAGTGAATGCTTGAGAGCTCTCTGAACTGCTCTATGTTGGGAGGGGTGGGGCTGGATCCAGAAAAAGCCCAAGCTGTCCTGTTTTCAGAACTTGTCTTTATCCTATCCCTGACAAAACAGCAAAATGTCTGCAGGAAACATAAAGTCTGGTTCTTACTCCTGGAAAATGTTGCCCCATGTCCAGGCATTTATTTCTGGCATGCAGTTTCCCTTCTTTTCTTCCTCCTTCTCCTCTGCCTCTGACACAAGCACCACATGGACATGAGGTGCTTAATATTTCAACAAAGATAATGAGAGGTAGAGGAGAAAAAGAGACTGGAGGGAGTTGTTCCATTTGCCAAAGGTGGAACTATTTGTTGCTCATTCCTTTTAAATGAACAAATACTGTATTAGTTGTAAAGCATACCAAAATTAGGTAGATCCAGATTCTACATTGCCTATGGTATCTTAATTACTGCTTCTTTGTGTGTTCATAGTGTGCTATAATTTTTAATAATGTTACTGTAACTTTTACTGTTTAGTCCTCAGGATGAACTGTCAGAAATGAGATTGCATGTGCACTATTAAATCTGCTGGGTTTAGATTACAGCTTCATTTTGCAACATTAAAATCTTTTGCTCAGTCACTATATGTAGACAAATGCGATGAAATCTAATCGGCAAATATCTGGGAAAATAATATTTTTGACATATATATTATGTTAGATGCATTTTATTTTGATTATTTGGGGAAATTATTGTTTAGGAGTGCTAAAATTTATTTAATTAGAAAATACTGTTCATAACCAATAATGTTTAATATAGTGTATATGTATCTTTGCTCTTGTTGGGTTCATGCAGGTAATGAAGACAAGGATATCTAGTTGTAAAATTCTAATATGCTAAGTGCTATGAACAAAAGAAAATTTAGACAATATAACAGAATTCCTTTTATATAAAACAAATGTAACTCAAACTCATGATGATGATGGCTACCCTTACATTTGCATCCTTTACTGTGTGCAAATTAGACTTATAATTATATCACATGATAATAGTTACCGAATTTGCATGTTCATTCCGTCAAAGATTGCAGACTTCTTCATAGCATAAAGATTTTTTTCATTTTGTCTAATTCTCTTTGTGATTCATGCTATTTTTGCTATAAATTCTCCTAGCTAATCCTTTTCACAGATCATGTTCTGTTTCTGTTTAGTAGGTCTAAAGAGGCAAACTAAGAAGAAAAAAGCTTCTGTGATTTACCTGTCCTTTCTTATGACTCCAGCCCTTCTGTCAGTTTTTTATATTACCTTCTGCCTCTTCAATTTGCTGGATGTTTGACTTCCATCTTACTCTGTCTGCAAAGGACTCCTTTAGCACATATTTAAAGAATATGATGCGCTTCCTTGCTTACACTCTCTTAAATGCTTCCAAATTACTTTTTTTTCCTTGTTCTATCCTTCTTTCCACAAAAATATTTTTTGTTTTTAGACCTAGTTTCTAAGGGGAGAGAGGGAAAGCCAAAGAAACTGTGAGCAAGGCAGGGTCATAAGAAATGTTAAAGGTGCTGAGATTATTGTGTTGTTGGATACTATGGAGGAGAATACAAAACAGTAGGAAACTCCAGTTAGGAATTCTCCCTGTTATTAGAACAATTTGTTTTGCTATATTGCCACTGTAGAAGTGTTTAAACTTGCCCTTAAAGGACTCTTTAATATACCAAAGGGCTAACTGATCAGGAAAACTAGGATGCTGAAGTTTTTTCCTGTGGTTAAAATACAGATTATACAGTAAGTTTTCTCACCAAAATTGTTAAGGCTAAAGTATATTTAATTGTTTCAAATGCATTTGTTTTTTGAAGCTGTACCAATAAATAACACACATAATGATGCGTTTATACTTTACTCTTTACTGCACTCTTTTTATAGCTATCAAGAAGCAATAAGTAATTACTATTACAATCAACAGGTTTTTTTTCTTCTTTTGCTTCTCTGTAAATGGAAAACAATTTGATGTATATTTATATTATAGCTTGAGTGAGAAGAAGCAGTTGTTGAAATCTTCACTTACAAAATTAAATTATGTGGGTTTTACAAATGTTGATTTTTGAAAATCTCATATGCAGTCTATATGCTGAGAATTCATGGGCTCTTGAAAATAGTTATGACAAATTCTTATGTAAACTTCATTGACTGAATTGCTAAGTAAATTATTAAATACATCTTTTCTAAAAATACTACTTCTAAAAAGAGGCAACTGAAGTGGAACATAGGCAATAACATTTCTTTTTAGAAAAGCTGTGTTACTTTTTGAAAAACCTCAACCTTGACTAAACTTTCATGAGTTATATCTTTATTCTCCAAATGTAGAAAATTTCAATCTTCGATCAACTTATTTGGAGAATTCTAACTTCAACTTTTATTTTTCACCTCATCAGATACATTAAAATGTTTTAATTAAAAAAAAAAAAAAAGTTCATGTCTTGAGCTAGTGTTCTAAGATTAGTTAATAGCCCTGACTATCTCTGACTAGCTTTTAGTATATATGTGTGAGTGTGAATTTAGGGTGGATTATTCTTATGATAACAAGAAAATCCTCACAAGAATCCCAACATGGGATTGTTTTCCACTGTTTAGAGCTGAAGAGAATTGGAAGGTCTCAGAACCACCTATCATGGGAAAGAGCAATATACTTTTTCATATGTATCTGCAGATAAGCTGGATTTTTTTTTTTTTTTTTAATTTGAG
>VYXF01006061.1:836977-866279 GCA_013397295.1 Polioptila caerulea | reverse complement strand
TTAATTTGAGCAATGTCCTTTCAGTTTTCATCCTCATTTCTTTAAATTAAGATGTTAACCACATAAATTACTGTCATAAAGGAACATAACTCAGCTGAATATGTACTTATATTTGTGTAGCTTTAATTCTACTTGGTATTTTTATTGTAAGACTACAGGTTAAGTATATACCTGACTTTCCAAGAAGAAGACAAACATGCACATCTCTGTATTTGAATACATGGTATTGCCTTAATTTATAAAGATTACCCAAGTTAACAACATGTACAACAACAACTATGCAATTCAAAGCTTGAGACATATGACTGTCTCTGGTTTCGAATCATTGGTTTGGTTACATTATTGCTTTGTTCGGAATAATTATTATTTTTAAAAATGTAATGTTTTTCTGATATTTCACTGTCTCTAAAAGATTCAAAATAAATCCTGCAAACATCCTTAAATTAGTATTTTTTCACTTTTGTGAATACTTGGTATCGTGAGGCTGCTAAACAATTGACTGTTGAATGTTTTTTTCTTTCAATGTAACATTCTTAGGTGTTGAATCAGAAAAAATAAGGATTATTTCATTGTCTGAATTTTTGCTGCTTCTAATATCTCAGTGTAGCTGTTCACTTAGATCTCCAAGTGAAAGAATAAACTTCAGTTACTCTGTAGATGTAATTTCAACTTTGCTGTTTTATAGCAATTCTTCAGATAGGCATCCAGACAAATTTGTTCTTAAAAGCTTCTTGAAGGCTAATTATATATCCTATATTTAGAAGCATGTTATGTCAATGGAAAAATTGTAAATCAGAACATAATTATGAAGTTTAGTAGATCTAGAAAAGCACAAAGAAGAAAACAGAGGATTTTTTCCATAATGCAATTACTGTTCTTCCTAAAGTTCTGAAGTTAGCTTAACTGGGGTAACCCTGATAGGGATTCATGCAAACCTATGAAAGATTAGTGCTGATTTCTATAGTTTTTTTTATTTGGTAAGCTGCCATAAAATACACAATTCACTAAAACATTTCCTGTTAATTTGGTGTGGCATGACATGACTTATTCTCACATATAAAATGTCGTTGTAATCATATGTTACTGGGACTAATTCTTCCCAATCCAGTCACAAGAGAAGTATAACTGACTGGCACTTTTCCACCAGTGAAACTCTGGTCTTGAGTCGGGTTTACCCTGTGATGATGACTGGATAACATTTCTCTTTGAAAACCCCTGTCATTTTGCATTGCCTCTTGAGCCCGGTACCAGCTGTTTGATTAGGCATTTAATCAACAAGAGGCTTTGCAAATCCCAATAATGGGTGTGGAATGCAGCCCTGAATTTGAGGCTCTTGTTCCCCAAGGAGGAGCATGGAATCCACAGCTTAGTCACTAAGCTCCCTGTATGGCATCTTGAGGATAACTGCCATAAAAAGATGAAACTTCTGTTCTGACTGGGTGCCTCTTGCAATAGGAAATGTGAAACATATGGTGTCGTTTGGTGTCACATCAACTTACATTTGTCAGCTTTGGCTTACAAGTGCAGGAAGGTACCCTCATTCGCATGAAGTTGAAAGATTGAAGGGTCTTTTTCAGAAAATAATCAGTTATCAGTATTCTTAGAACAAATGGAACTGGGACTTGCTCTTGTGCCAGTACTACAGCTGCCATCCTCTATCTAAATAAGCTGGTGTTTAGAGGCTTTTGGCTAAGAAGTGTAAAGTCTAGGTTGAATTCTCCAGAGGAGATTCAGGTTCATTTCTCACAAGATCCTCCATATGTACACATATATCCTTAACCTTTTCTACTGCTTTCATGTCCAGTGGGAAAGTGACAACAATGAAAAGATTTCAGCTTTTACATTTCAGGGCAGCTGTTTTAGCATGATAAATTGGTAAAAATGTAATCCCTCTTTTCTGTGAACATGAATATAATTTTTTGATTACGTAGTGCATGAAAACAGTTTAGCATATCTAGATGGAAGGCAGGAGATGAAAAGGAAACATTGTAGCCAGAATAAGGCTGTTGTGGCCATGCAGCTTTGAACATGCTAAATACATTTTAGTTAAAAGAGTGGTGACATCCTGAAATGGGTGCAAACATTTACTTACTTGAGTGTATTTCAAAGTAAGTTTCTTTTGTCTCCTCTCAAAGCAGTGTTAACATTCATTCCCCCTCAGTAAAATGCAAACTGATAATTGCTAGTTGAAAAAGAAGGCCAAGTTGTTAAAATAGGTTTTCTATGGTCTTTTCAGCCCCAAAGATTGGTATTTTATCATGGTCACTTTATTAGATATTTAACACTGCAAGACAAAAATGTCAAAATATAATTTAAGTACAGTGTACATTTTTATTGTTTTTTAATTTGAAAATATACTGATAAATGATTTTCACAGGACAATTACTTGTGAACACATATTATCAGTTATTAAAACAAATTATAGTGGTGTTTTCTGTTGATTGCAAATGGAAATATTGTTGAGAATTTAAGTCATTTTAGAGCTTGGTTTTAGAGCTTTAGAGTCATGTCAGAAGAGTCAGCAGTAGCTAATACATTTCCCATGTCATTTATTTTTATGAATTTCAAGCACATATTTGAAAGTAGTTTAATAAACTTTTTGCAGTAGAAGGACACAATGTGATGCTAAAAGAATCATATTTTTTTGTTGTTTTTAAAGTAACCCAAACTACATACTCTGTATAAGGTAGATTTAAAATATTATTGCAGCTATGTAAGCCAAGAAAGGAAGTCTGTACAGAATAGAAAGCAGATTCTGTAATAATTAACTCTCAGTTTTCTGAGCACTTTTTTCCCTTTCATCCACGTGGTATTATAGAGCCATATCTTGAGCAGACTTATACCAGTAGCCTTCAAGAGATTATGAAAAATCAAGTTTATTAATACCTACAAAACAGTCTTTGTACAGTGTGAGTAGATTTATGAACCATTATAACTTTGTTTAAAAAACATTATCATTAGGCTTGGAGTAATCAGCATAGCAAAGAAATTAATGAGTATATAAATTGAGGTGTTTGTTTTTGTTTTGCAGTTATCAGTAACCCTGAGAAATTGACTATTTCTCTTGAATTTTGATGTTTGCCCTAGAGGCTATAGAAAAATCAAATCTATTTTAATTTATATTATTTTCCCAAAACTTAAATGCCCTTACTTAATATCAATATATGGGACAGCAAAGCATACCTCTGCTTTCAATCTGTTACAGAGATCACAGAAGCAGTACATGTTAGGACTCGAAGATGTTTCCTGAGGGATCAAGAAACATTTAGAAATGTACAGTTCTATCTGTACATTTCTAAAGACTGACCTATCACCTTGAAGAGCAGCCATGAAGGAGAGCTGCAAATGCAAGACCACTGTCAGGCCAACCTGTCGTGGTGCTGACAGGTCTCTGATATAAAACCCAATTTACAGTTTAAGAAGCACATCCATTATCCTTCTGATTTTAAAATATTACATACATCAGCAAAATGATAAAAGGAAGTGCTTAAGAATTATGAAAGTCAAGGACTAGTTCATATCAGAAAGTCACAACCTTTTTTGCATATTACTGATTAAAATTATAGTGACTTTTAATATTCATCTGTGTCTTTATTTCTTCCAGAAAGTTAAGAGTTAGCATCAGTTGAACTTCAGTCATTGTAATTCTACTTGTATTACATTGTTTGGATCAGTCAGATGTTCTATTACATTACTCTTTATAGGAGTTGAAGAGGTTTTTGTAAGTGTGGATAATTTTAGACAAAGTTATGTGCCAGTTTTTGGGAAAAAGTACTGTCTTTGATCCTGATGAAAAAATAATAACAAGGCATATTTTTCCTAGCATTAGGTTTAAGCTTCATCTTCATATGTAATTTGAAATAGAATAAAAATTTTAAGTTTTCTGTGTAAAGAGGATCTGTAGTGTCTTCTACTTAAGAAAATGGAAAATTTAAGGCATTACTGAATGGTCAATAAAAAGGGAATGTGTATTATTTTTTTTACTTGATTACTGTAATGGACTTCAATGTTAAGCTGGATAACCTAAGTGAACACTGATTATTTTACTGTAATATCCACCAAAGCTGATGGAGAAATAAGATTATGGATTTCTAGTATCAAAGCAGCTTTTACTCTTTGGAACAGTTTCCAATGTTGTCTTATTTATGAAATTCTAAAATAGCTGTTTTAACTTTACCTATATTTGATCCTACCTTTTTCTTTTATTGGTAGGTGAACAGTTGCTTAGTATACAGCTCTTAATTCTGCAGAAATACTGGGCATAAGATTGCCTAAGTACCCTTTTAGAACTTAGAAATTCCTTAGGAATAAATATGAGTTTTATATTTTTTTCCTTTGTTTTTGATATTTAAAGCGTTTGTCCAGTCTGTTTGTAAAGTATTTGCATTTCTTTAAACCAGTAACATGTAAATTCCAGAAGGGCTCTAATATTTTGTCTGTATTTTTGTTTAGTTTACTTTCTACTGGTAAGCATTTTAAAATCATTACTCTGTGCTCTGATCAATGAACCTATATTGTTCTTGTTTTGAGACTCCGTATAAGAGATAGCCATCCAATTTTTAAAGTTGAAATCCATTTCATTGCTCTTTCTAAAGACTCAGAAAATCTTTGTATGAAGTAATTTATGAAGACACAAAATAGTTGTGATTTCAGCCAACTGGATCAAAATCTGTTCTGTTCACTTAATATATGTTTGCTGTTATGGTCTGTATTTTCACTTAGCATTTTCTTGTTCCTTGAAGACAGTGAGTTATTATCTGATTTATTTTATGTATCAACAAAAATAGGATGTTTATAATTAAAAGGAACTGAGAAGAACACTTTTTAGCCATCTCATCTAAATCATATTTTAGGCAAGTAGTCTCTGGTAAGATTATTCTTTAACTCATGATACATATAACTGCATCAGTTTTAATAAGGACACTATAAAAATTGTCATATAGGCTTATGTACAATGACCATATCTTCAGGTTAATTGCTTTCTAGGAACAGCTGCTCTAAAAAAGTAAAGGGAGCCTTGTAGCTGCACCTGAATTTAGCTAACAGGAGGCAGCCCCATGTCATTAGCCATTTTTGAAGTGATTACTGTGATGGTGAAAGAAGGTCACCTACCAGGTAGCCTTTACCTTGAATTTTACTAAGAATTACATAGAAACAGACATTCTTTTGAGGTAGGTTTTTGCGTTGGCTTTTTTTGGCTTGTTTAGTGCTTTTTGTATTTTGTTTTGTTGTTTTTAAGGATTTTTTTTGAAGATTAAATTGAGAGTAAAATTAAATTGAGAGTACACATTGAGTGAGTACAGAATTCTTATAGATTCTAGATTCAAAGGATTTAAATACTAAAATAACATTTACTTTGAAACTTCCTAAACTAACTCTTCCTATACAGAAAATTTTGTAATTTTCAGTAAGGTATAGGCTATTTCCCGGTGATAAAGTTGCTTACTTTTGTGATTTCCCAATGCTTCCTTACATGGCTTGTTTGAACTATTACAAATGTTCCAGAAAATGTAAGGTTATGCAGTCTGCAAGCAGGAAATGCAGGCCAAATGTGCCGAGTTGGGTCTATGTTTTGTAACGCAGGGATTGAAAAAAATTATCTATCATGCAAGTGGTAACAGCAGTGGTAAGCAGCAATGAGCTCTGGTTTTGTATCTAATGGACTAAACAAGGCCTGTAGAGACTGTATGTAAAGTATTTTGTTCCTATGTAGTATCAGCAGTTGGGAAAAGGTCATGAAGATAAATTCTTGCATGGCATGTAAATCCATTACACTGCAAGACCTATTTAAAGGGATTTTTCCAAAGTGTAATTTTTCTAGAATAATTCTGCGAATGCTCCCCTCTTAGGTATGTTTCTATATGGACTTAAGGTGAAAGAATTTAAAAGAAAAAATTGTTCTAGACTAATTAGTGCATAATGAAATATTTTGGAAATTTTCCAACTCTGGATGGGTGTTAATGATGTACCCTGCAGACTTGGTCCAGAGCCCATTGGATTTAATTCCCCTTGCTTCAATGAAATTTCTTTCAAAACTACTGAGCCAGCTTTTAATATTTACTGGACTAGCTGGAGTTCAGGCAATTAGCAATTTTGAATAGGATTTAATGGGGCATTAAGATGATTTATCGAGCTCTCCAAAGTGTTACATAGATTGAGTTCCTTTGTAGTTGTCTTGTTCCAGAGTGGAGGGAGACATCCCTGTCATTAATGGATGAAACATTTCCAACAGCTTCCATAAGAAGCACTAAATCCTCCTTTCTGCAGGTATCATTCCATGAGCAGATGAACTTTGCTTCTGCCTAGAAATATTTGCTGTTTATCATTTTTTTCCCTCCCCTAATCTTCATTTTGCAGCTTCTCTTGTGCTCTTTTCTGTCCATCTGGCTCTAGAGTAAGGTGATTTGACTTTCTAAGTCAGCAAAAAACTATTAACTTTTTTCTTGACAGGTTAGTTTTCTACAAAATTATTTAGATGAATCTGTTCAGGGGACACTCACAGGCACATCACCCCCTGAAAGTCAAATGTTGGGTNAGAAGGAAGAAGCCTAAAAGCCATGCGGTTCCTCCATCTTGGCTTCACCCACCCCCATGTACCAAAATTCCAAAATCTACTTTTCCACCCTGTGACAATCTTAATATTAATCTATTTAAAGTTGTGAGACTTGTATTTTTTCTTTTAAAGCTGGTAATCTCTCCCAGGGACTAAAATCCAACCCAGAGGTGTTTTGGGCTTGGTGCCAGGACCTCTGAGCCCTCTGGGCCTTCTGCACAGGTCCCTGAACCCCCAGAGCAGTCAAGGACAAGCTCTGGGTTCCCACAGGGAGTGGAGGAGAAGGAAACTCTAAGCACTGGTGAGATGTTAGATCAGCTCGTTGTGAAGGAATGGTGAGGTAGCAAGGCCACTATTGAAGCTTGCAGTTGTCAGTGATCCCTCAAAAGTACACTGGCAGCCATGATTTCCTACTTCAGGCAATGGAGGCTTAAGGCTCCAAAGTTTAGGCTTTTCTGTAATCACATCTAAGAATTTAAAATAAAAGAAAAAACTGCCTGTTAGGATTAGTTCTTTATTAAACCCATTATATTTAGAATTAATTCTTCTCTAGGTGATTCTTGATTATTTTTTCCATCTTTGTGATAGATTCAGTTTTTACTTGGTGTTCAATTCAGGTGTATTGGGCAACAATGTTCAGTCTGTGTGTGTGTGCGCTCTCTCCCTTTTCCTTTCTCACGAGGTTCTACATTCATCATAGTTCCTTTGTGAGATAGTTTACAACATAATTTATACTGCGCAGAATATTTCTGTTTTATTTATTCACTGTTGTTTTCATTATCTAGTTAAATACTTACTTTTTTATTTTTCCATTCCTAAAGCACTAGGGTATGTAGACCAGTGTGTTGGACATCATGCAGTATTTTAAATGTCATTAACTAAAAGCAGGAAAGTTATTACACCAATAAACATCTAATTTACTTTGTATCTCTTCCCTGTATTTACTGTTTTGTGGATAATAATTTTTTTTTTTTTACATTTTTCTGTTAGGAAATAATTTATTTCTCAGAAGGTTATCATTCTCAGTATTTTCTTTTATATTGCTATCAGATTATTTAAGGCTCTCATATTTTCTTTAGAAATAGCTTTTTCAAAAGAATATTTATCTATTTATTCTGTTAGATTTTACTTTTATATCCCAGTCATGATTGTTTTTTTGGGAATAACCCCAGGATATTCTTCCTTTCCAGCATAATAGTACTGTTCTTTTTCTGAGCTGTTTTCAAAAAATCACAGTGAACATTTCCAGTTCTTGTATTTTTCCTGTAAAAATGTAATTTATTGTTCATTAATTAAAATATCTTTAAGCTGTTTTACTAAACAGGTTTATATTGCATTAGTATTTCAGTATTCCATGTACCCTTCCTTCTTTGGCTACAGCAAGCCCCATGGAACTAATGAATCAATGAAGATTGAGGAGGAGGAGACAATGTGTGGATCAATCACACCACAGTTCTTCAGTCTTGAGTGTTTAGCAGAACACCACATTCCAGGCAGTTTCAGTCATATGCCATCAATAATAATTACTGCAAGATTGCTGATTCCAAAATAATCATTGCTTTTGCAATGTTAGGGGAAGATTTTCTTCAAATTTGGGCACTGGAGTTTTCTTCAATTAGGAAGTGGTCGCAGCACCAAGCCTGACAGAGTTCAAGAAATGTTTGGACAGTACTCTCAGGCATATGGTATGACTCTTGGGAATTGTCCTGGCTGAGAGTTGGACTTGATGATCGTTATGGGTCCCTTCCAACTCAGCATATTCTGTCATTCTCTAAAATTAGTTGCAACTTTATAGTGCATTTGCATTGAAGCAAAGATTTGTGGTCATGATTTTCACAATAATTTCTTTCTCAGCATCAAATATTCTGTACAGTCATGTTCCTGAGTTTATTCCTTGGCATGCAGAAATGCTAAGATGTTAAACAGCATAAAAGTTTACTAATACTTCCTTTCTGGATCAGTTTCTTCCTCTAAGTGAAAATAAAGCAAGCCAGAGAAAGGGTAACTTCTTTGTTTTCTTAAAGATTGCCTTATCTATATGGCTTCGAATCCTTGAAAAATGTGCGTTACTGTGCTATTCTTAACAGTGTAATTGGAAATTCATAGCACATTATCACTAGAAGCCATAGTAAAAGTACAGATTCTGCTGATGGCATTGTACAACACTATTTCAAAATGAGAAGCTCCGGATTGTTGTATCTGTACCTTTAAAAATCTTAAATGCATCTTATGCACATGATAGAAATATTTGAAGATAATTAGTTCACTGAAACAGAAGACTACAGAACTTTGAGGAATATTCTGGCAGAATATTCTGAGAAAGCTACAGAAACGGTATGGAAATATCTATCACATAGTGATAATTGCGAACGGTGTTTTTTCATTTACTCTTTGTCACTATGTGAGAATATTTTACTCTAATTCCATTTTTCTGCAGTTTTATTATGTCTAATCCAATTCATAGGTTGACATGATAGATAATGATCCTTTTCTTCCAGGGTTAAAAGAGAAAACATAAGAGAAAAAAGAATTCAAATATATCATTAGAGTTATTGAGGAGTAATTTCTCTTTGCATAACTTTTAAGCGAACTGAAATAACTTTGGGTCTTTATTTGACCAAAAGTTATTATGTCACTGAGCTGTAGTTACTGTTAAGATTTTAGATGTCAACACTTTCAGTAGTTTTGAAGATAAGTTTTACCTATCATCTGGCTCTAATTTTGTTTTCCCTGAATTCACTAAGCAGTTGCTCAATATGGTTTTGATCTTCACAGAACCTATAGCTTTATGAGTGCATTCTCTCTTTTTCTTCTTATCTGTTGAAACTAGCATAAAATTTAAAAAATTGTTCACGATACCATAATTTTTGGCATTGGCTCTTTACCATTCCTTTGGCTAATTGCACCTTTTTTGCCATTTTCATTTTTTTTATTTTTTAAAAATATACATAAACTTCTTTGAAAATTATCCCATATTCTTTCTGTAGTAGATTCTGTTCATTGAGGATCTAAAGAAAACCGACAACTGAATGTAGGGAGTGTTTATAGTAGATGCACTTGATTTTGATAATCTGGTTGCCTGCTAATGATTTTTGGGATGACACTTGTTCTGCCGCCCATCTCGGGGACACAGGGAGAGGATTTATGGGGTTTTGTTGGATCTTAGTGAGAAAGGCCTGACAACAAAGGATGTACTAAAATAGCTATTTAAATAGGACAGAATAAAAAGATGAATACAAATAGAAAATAAATTATATGTCCTTTCAGATGCTTGGAATCATCCTTTTATTCATCATTGAACTGACCTCGAAGGGGATTTTCCACTGACAACTCACTAGGTTTTCAGAATGCTGGATTATATTATGTACATACATTTTTCTGTTTATTTTTTTGAGATATTAAGACTTCATGTTTCTAAAGAAGACATATCTAAAGATTTTAATATATGGCGTCTGATACCTGATTTGTGCCAATATCAGCTGTGATTAGTTTGATAATCTCTTATAGCGTCTTTAATCCTTTCTGAGACCCTTTATTATTGCAAACTCCAGTGTCTGACATTAATGCTTTTATTATGCCAGTTACAATCTGGCTTAATTTTGGAAATTAGTTTTTTCTGATTGCATGCTCTGCCTGTGAATCTTTGCAGTTTCTTTTTGTGGCAACACTATATAATCCTAAGCATCTTTGGTTGAGATTTTTTAAGCTGTGATTTTACCAGTAACCATATGATTAATTTCTTCCTTTTATTACTAGCTGAAAGTATTTTGATTGATAAATGTAAAGCAAAAGGTGACTGATTACATAAACCTGAAATTTTAGGGCCTCTTTTTTTTTCAAGAATAAAGGAAATAATTCATAGGAATTTGCTCAATGAGTTTAACTAAGTGTACCTTCCGTTGTTTCCAAATTGTCTAGGAATCTGTCTGAATTCCCTCACTCTTATCTATTGTACTGATTTGTTGTGTAGATATTTTCAGCCATTTGGCAATGTTTTTTTATTTTGGGCATTTCGTTTATAATAAAACTCAGTTTAAATTAGGTAAACCTTCTAAGTCTCTTCAATCCATCTAAGTTAACCATCTCTTGGAAGACCATCTTTTCTTTTTAAAAAGAAAGTGTAATTGAGAACAGGATCACTACTTTGAAGACTTTGAAGAGTAACTTACAACTATAGCTATTTCATACTGGAAAGTAAAACATGAGATTGCAAGTACATGGGCACATAAAAGGCAAAACCTAATATATGATCAGCTGAAGATTTTCATTGTTTCCAGTAATGTCTTAAATTCACCAAGAGAGCTCTTGCTAGATGGATGAGTATGAAATAATTCTTCATCGCATTACAGTTCCTTCTCACAGAAAGAAAGTGTCCCAGAAATGTAAGTATTGTCCATACACCTTCTTATTAGAAACCATTTCTATGTAAATTTGTAGAGAATTCAATAGGGGAAAAAAAAGGATAAAAAAACTGAGCTAAATGTTTGTAACTAGTAAAATTAAAGACTATCAGCAGGTTAAAGGAGAAAGGAGACTTAGGGGACACCTTATCACTCTCTACAGCTACCTAAAAGAAGGGTGTAGTCAGGTCAGTCTCTTCTCCCAAGTAAAAAGCTATAGAACAAGGGGAAACAGTCTCAAACTGTACCAGGGGAGGTTTGTATTGGATATGAGGAAAACTTTCTTCACCAAAAAGGTTGTCAAGTCCTGGAACAGGCTGCCCAGGGAAGTGGTTGAATCAACGTACCTGGCAAGTAATATTGAAAAGACATGAAGATGCGGCACTTAGGGACATTGTGCAGTGGTGGGCTTGGAAGTGCTGGGTTAAGGATTGGCCACAATGATCTTGGGGATCTTTTCCTACCTCAATGACTTTGTGATTCTATTCTAGTCTTCATCATCCCAACTTTTTTGAGAGGAGGAATGTGATGTCTGGTTGATGACCTTTTCCCCATACGCAGGGGGTTCCCCTTGGGTATGTTTGGCATCACATTTATATGTTAGCTAACATAGCTGAATTTTTCTTCATTGCCACATTATACCCCAAATTACTATAAATTCTATGGTTTGCATATGTTGTATACGTCTTGTCTGGTTAATCTGGAGGTGTTTAAATCTGTCAATATACAATCTTTTTTATTCTTTATTGTCCTTACAAAGTGGTGATTATAATTCTGTAATTATAATGTAATTATAATGAAAACTATATTAAGCATACAATGAATATGATTCCCTGAGACTCTGCCTACTTTCCAAAAAGTTTACTGAAACTAAAAAAAAATTTTTTTTTTTTTTTGTATTGCATTGTTCTGTGTAATTGCAGCAGCTTGTTGCTCATGGCACTAGATTTTCTGATGCACTCTGGTTCTCCTTAAGAAGCTGGGAATCAGTAAATAAATGCCCAGTGAAAGTTTCCTATTCCTAATTACCAACATTAATAAGCAACCTATTTATCACTCTAGTCTATAATGGATACTTTTCAACTCTTAATGTGTGTAGTTGGGAATTGTGGGGTTTTTAGAACAATTACTTTTGGTTAACATATGGAGACAGTAATATTTCACTTCAATGTACCTGTCCAATACTGATATAATTTTGCATTTGGGAGTTTTATTAATAGTTTTATTATTAATGCCTTTCCTAGATGCTACATAGATTAACTTCATCATAGTTCCACCTTAATTTTTGTTTTCTTTTATTTCTTTGATAAATTTCAGAAATACATTACTCAAAAACTAGTGTCCTGTTTTGCTACCCTAGAAGTCAAGAAACTCATCTGTGCTATGAAAATCTTAGATTTTTCCTGTTATAGCACTGAAATTTATGTTTTTTGCGATATCATTTCAACTAAAACATTGTTTCCAAGGGTTCTGGAACCACATACAAGAAACAAGATAAATAAATTGATTAGAGCGGTCCTCTTGAACTAGATGCCTTCATTCCAGTCCCTGATCATAATACCATATATACCATATAAAACTGCATCAGAATATGCTAGGAAAAAAGCACCCCAATAGATTGAAGTCCCATAGATAAGGCATTCTCTTTTTTTCTGCCATACCTCTTGTTGTGTAAGGAGTCTGTACGCAGTAAATTAGTGGTGTCAGATTAAATTGAATTGAGTATAAATGTGTGGGTTACAACACAAGAAAATGGGATGAATTAGACATAATTTGACTAGAGAAATGGTATAACATCTAAAAGAATCACTTTTATTCATTACATTATGCATACGTTTCAGTTTCTTCTAAGTAAAAATAATCCTTGTTAATTTTTTAGACTCTTCAAATCACCAAGAAATGAAGATTTTTCCTTTAGTTTTATGTGTTTGCTGTCTAGGTAGTTAAGACAAAGACTATTTTGCTAATAGTATATGCTGAGGATGCCCTGGTTCTGTCCTTTGTCTTTGACCCAAGAGAATCTTCATGCTTCCTGCTAAGCTCAAAACTGGGGGAAGGTTGGGATTGTGCTCCTGCTAGCAACCTAGCAATCAGTTCTGGAGATGACCAGGAGTATAAGAAGAGGAAAAGAAAATATGTAGTTGGTCATATTTGCTGTCAGATGGAGAAAAAAGATCTACATCTTTTATAGAGGTACTTTGAGTGTTAAGAATGAAATGAGCTCTCAAAAAAACCATGGTTTTTTTGAAAAACATGTTTTGACTAGGTAGATGAAATATGCCTTCCTATGCAAAAAAATATCCATGGGAATATATCTATATATCTATATATATATATATCTTGTGAATCATAGACAAACTTAGGTCAATCTTCTGTTATTTCAAGTCTAAGTGGAATAAAAGATGTATGCAATAATGAAAAAAATTATGCCCAACTGAATCTCTAATCACATAAATATATAGGACAGGAAGGCTAGCAGGAAAGCTGCTGAAGTGACATTTAAAGGTCTAATTATCTTATGTGGAAAGAAACTGAGGAAATTACAACTGAAGCAGTTGGATGGCCTATGGCACTGAATGATCACTATGCTGAAAGAAATCTGTGTCTCAGACTGCTTTCCAAAATGGCAAAAAAAAGCCCCCAAACTCCTGTCAGCAATCTCCAGTCTAATCAGCTTACTGAAAAGAGAGAGATTTGTAATATTTTAAGGCATTTTTCATAGCATGACAGAAAAAATGGAGCACAAAAAAACAATAGTAAGACTTAAAAAATGGGGCAGGTTTTGACATTTCACAAGAAGAGTTAACCTGGCTGTATTTCACTACACACCTGAGACATCGTGATGTCCAAACAGTTATTATCACCTCCTTCCCAAACAGTCTATTAAAGAATCATGGTAAAATTCACAGTACATTACTTTCAGATATTTCTGAAGAAAGCAGTTTCAGGAAAGAAAAAGCAGGTGCAGAGCTTTAGAAAAGGTCTTAAGGAAAAAAGCAATTAAATAGAGTTTAAGCCATTTCTTAAGTCTCAGCACACATAAATGGAACAATTCTAAAAGAAAAACATAGGACATGACACTGGATAGATTTAAAACTTGTCATTGGTGATTAACAAATATCAATGTATGATTGCCCAGTGAAAAAGTGCTAAAAAGTAAGAAGATGATAACTTTATGTAAGGAATTTTTTTTAACTTAACAAAAGGGTCCCCCATATCTGCCAGACCTCAAAGAGACCACAGAATTCTCACTGTCCTGAAGATGGGGCAGATTGATTTAGCCTACAGTAAGAGTGCTGTATGGGCAATAGGTGCTGCATGAAAACTTCAGTATGAGGAACAGCTATATTCAATAAATAGAAACAGTAATAGGATTCTACCAGGATTCTACAGAGTAAAAACTTAAAAGTTGTTTTTTAAAAATATTTCATATGTTCTGGTCAAGATTAATATATTTCCATGCAGATTTAGTAGACTTCAATAACACTATAACTTCCAGCTGTTCTGGAATTATTATCAATATAATAGAACTTTATCATTACTTTTAGGCATGAAAAATTTCATTTCAAGTAAAAGGGTTGCAACCAAACAGTCCAGGTAGTTACAGAGATTGAAACAAAATATCTGAGGAATATCAGTTACTACAGAAAGTGATTAATCCTGCATTTGCCAACATGAAAAGCATTTAAAATAACAAAATTGTGAAAGTAAGAGTATTGTGTCTTGTGAAATATACATTTGTCCCTTCACAGTCACAACCCAGCTACTGTCAGTATCTGTGAAGAAATATTCTGTGAGAGTTCCTTTTCACTTGCATCCTACAAACTGGACTTCTGATATGAGACAAAATTGACTCTTTCACCAAGGAAAATTTTGCCTCTTCTTGGGAGATTTTTTTAACTATATGCCAAGAGGACAATAAGAGATTGTTAAAACATTTTCAACTGCATACAATATGAATTAAAAACTATTTTTTCCTACTAGTGTTCCTCTTTTGAGGGAATGATTTGAACTTAACATCAAAGAAATCAATTGATCAGTTGTTCCTGCAAAAAGGACATCAAGTTAATAAATACCTTTATGAGCAACAATAGCACTGAAAGTAAGAAAACCTGCCATACAGTAAAATTACTATCAGGAAAAATTTAGCAGGCTTCTGGATTTAGTGCAATCGATGCACAGGAAGGCTTTGTGAAATTAACGGAGCAAGTCTATATTCATCTGGACTGGAAGGAAAGAAATATATTAGCAGTTGTCACTCTTCTCCCTTTGCATCAAAGGAAATTGCTTGCTAAGCATCAGGAGAGAAATCTAAATTATATGAAATAGTTACATTATTTTCCAGTAGAGAATAAGAGATGAAGAACCTTCCAAGTACAAAGTGCTGTAGAGAAGTTTGTAACATAGGCATATCTGTCTTATTGAGACAGCTTATCTCTTCCCCAATCAAAAATAACATTTATTGAGGTGGTGAAATAGAGTAATTCTGCATGCAGCTTATGACTTACTTCCCCTAGTGTCTCAAGGCAATAACGAGATACAGTAACTTTGTACAAAATCACATGTCTAATTTTTCTTTCAAGTTGTAGTGCTTTGGAAGCATTTGTAATGTTTGCTGACCTATCAGTAGTTTCATTTGGGGGTCATAAAATTGATTTTTCTCAATTTGACTTTTGAAGCTTTGAGATGGGCTTTGATCTGTCGTCCAGATTTGTGAAATAGCCCCAGAAGCAGCTTTTAAGCATTAGATGTGGCACCATTTAAAGCAGATCAAGAGTGGCACATTTGAAGAAATATTTCCCTGTTTCTTTTTGGATATAAAAAGCTTTTATCTGATACATGTTGAGGGATCATGTTCTTTTGATATTGAATGCTTGTGATATTGATATTAAATAAAAAGAATTAATGTGGAACTCAGCAGTACCTACTGGGACATCTTACTGTGCCTCTCCTGTCATTTGAAGTTTCTCATTCAATTTTTGATATGACTGCATAAAAAAATCAAAACATGATTGCAGAATGTATTAACCAGCTAAGTCAGTTTAATCAAATTAATATCAGTAAATCAAGAAGAGCAGGACAGGCTTTGTTGATTATTACCAGTCAGAGTAGACATTTATGGGGTTGCCTAGGTGAGATTCTGATTGTTAACACTTGCTAAGATTTGTGTTTCCAAATCTTTAGTACTGCTACTGTGTTTATTCAAAACTCCGTGATGTCACCGAAAACTATTATCATCCTATTGTTCTGTTGTGTTGGGAGGTAACTGCCAAAATCTTGGTGTTTTCCCCTGGCTTATTGATGAGATTGTTTTGATGATGGGATTGTCTGCGTTACAAGTGTAGAAACATGTAAGGTTCTTTTGCGTAGGCTGACACCAAAAGCACGAGCTGTGGTTCATAGCTTTTGCACCTCAGCCTGTTCATTGGGCATGAGTTGCACCTAGGCAGTGTTGTGTCAATGCCTGTCCAGCCAAGATAAGAGCTTTATCACACTACAAGGATGAGGACCCTGCAGTTGACAGTTCTAGTAATGTTTTGTGTGTCAACATGGCCCTGAAAAGTGCTAAGGATATTATTTGGTCTTTATTTTTGGATACTCTGCTAGCTTGAGTACTTCTTCACTGCATAGTTTGACTTATTTCATATAAATTGCATTTTGCCTGAGGTTGACATTAGGATTTGGCCACAGCTTCTGGCACCAGTACACAAGGAAATGAATGCTGATCTTTCCCATGGTGAAATAAGTGCATTGCCACTTGAACTATGCTGCATTAGCAAAGTTTAACACCAGTACAAGAGGAGGATGAGACAAAGAGTCTGTCAGAGGCAAACATTTCCTTAATGCCATCACCTTTACATCTCCCTAGACTGAAGGCATTAGTAAATTCTATTCTGTGGATACAGTGCAATTTTGTATGTATACATTTTCTAGTTTGAATACAAAGTACGGGAATTTATGGTTTTATTTCTGAAAATTTCATTCTTCAAGGTGATAATATGGCATTACATTTACAAGGGAGACTGTCTTTTTAAGGTAAGAAAGTTGAGTGGTCATACAACTTTTGATGCCTGTAGCTTCAAAAATAAATTCACTGAAATGCTTTTGTGAGGAGAAAACATAAAAGGCTAGGATTAAATTCCAACTTTCCTGTAAGAATCTTGGCAAGCAAAAAATGGAAATACTATCTTTCTTCTAAATGTGTTAATCTGGGTTAGTAAAAAAATTTTTAACCATTAAATCTGATTATGTCACTTGCCTTTTTTTATATATAATGCATGAATTGTTATATAAGAACAGTAGGATTTCAATACAGATTTTGTTTGGCTTAAACTGCTTGTGAAACTAGTGTTAGTTTTCACCAAAATGACCAGTTGTCCTACACAGACATGTTTAGGTCACTGAGTGTGCATAGATTTTGACACTCAGAAAATGAACACAATTCAGTCTTCAAATATTAATCACTGTATAAACCTGGCTTCAAAAATTCTTTTCTTAGTCATTTTCCTAATGTGCCATCACTGAAAAGTTTAAGAATGTAACCTGGTAAAATGGCTTTCAATGCCCATGAATCAATGAAAGAGATATGGTCTTTCTTTTTTGCTTAATGGCTTGCATCTTTTATCTTGTCGCATAGTTCAATGGCATAGAATTACAATAAATTAGTTTTGCAATTATCAAACTCTTCAACTTCTCTTTGGCATTTAACGAACCTCAGAATCTGTTTATTGCTTCATATACTTTGCCATCATGAATATTAGCCTTTAATTAACTGGAACTCTAATCTTAATCTTTCTCACTATATTGCAATGAAACATTTTTATTAGCTTGAAGAAGATAGTATTTGTTACTATTTTTCCAATAAATGGAATACTTTCTGAATGACCTTTTTATAAGTAATTATCACAATATAAAATGTAAGAAGACAAAACTCATTATACCAAAGAAAAGCATTGTGTAATTATTTTTTGTGTATTTTGCTTAGCAACCTAAAATCACTGAGAAGCCTCAGCTGAGAGAGGCCTATAGAGATCATGTGGTCAAGGCTTAGATCAGGAATTGCAAAAAAAGTGAAAGAGAAAATCATACACGTAAACTTTTCCTCAGGCAGACTGCACAGCTAGAAAGACCCAAAGCAGTGTCTGCATTAGAGAATAGTGCTCCGTGGTGGTCTCCCTAGTAATGAAGACTAGAAGGAAAAGAAATTGTTTGCAAAAGGTAAGCAGTACTGGCTCGATGCAGACACTCTAGCAAAGGTCTGATAAGCTAGGTTTGTCATGTACAAATGAAACAAGTTGTCTTCGTTAAATAAAGGAGAGCAAAAGTACTCTTAAATCATGCAACATTACTTTATCTTCAGTGCAGAGACAGTTCCATGGTCTTCCTGATTGCTGGTAGTTCTTTGTTCTACATAGATGTTAGGCTCCTTTCTGTCTTGATCATTTCATTGCCTTGAAGTCAGTTGCTCTTCCAGGTATTTAAAGGTCTCTGTACCTATTGCAGACCAATCTGACAAGAAAAGCATCTTCAAGACAAAGGGAAAAACAATAGCTCTCTCTGTTGACACTATTTTCAAGTATTCAGTACACTGGTACTTCTCCATCTGTACATAGTTGTTTGGTAGTTATACAGTGCAAGAGGTGTTTGGAGGGTAAAAAGGTACATATTGAAGTAGAGACAATAATGGCATGTAACATTGAAATGAGAGATATGATAACAGATGAAATTCATTAATGGAACTTCTTAATATTTGGTTTTAGTAATAACCTTGTTTAATATTTTCATTGAAAAAAATCAGGATTTCACAATGAAATTTATAGTCAACATAATGTTTGAAATTGTTACTAAAATAGATGAAGATCATGGTGTGACTGATAGAAGTGGAAGCCTTTGAGAACTGATGTAATAGAAATGGAATTAAACAATATAATACAAAGAGCAACATAATGTACTTAAAACTAATGACAAGAAATTATATTATTAACATTGAGCTCATCATCTGAAAAAGATACTTGCTGTGGCGGTTAATCAATGGATAACTATAAGATGCCAAGGTGATGTCACCATGAGAGTAAATGTAAGGCTCAGAGATCTACCAAATAGACTGTACCACATGGAAAATAAAACTCATTGTATTTATGATTACTGATTATAAGGATTTTGTCAGCTTGAACGGATTCCTTTTTCAGCAAGTTTTCCAATCACAGCTTGAATGTACGGAAACTTTTAGTATTTCTAATACTGACTTCTGGCCAGGAATTCCATAAATCCACCGTTTGCTGCATGAATACATAACTACTTTTGTTTGTTCCAAACTTCTTACTGACTTGATTTTTTTTAACGTCATACTTTTACTGAAGGAGAAGGGGGAAAATCTGCCCTTACCACCTTCTCCATAATGTCATGATTTTATAGCTCTTCATTTTATTCTTCCATGGTAAAAATTTTCTCACTTTATTCTGTTCTTTTGAAAGCCATTCCATACCTTCAATCATTATCCACTTCTGAACCTTTTCTAATTCTACCATACCTTTTTTTGAGATGGCAGATCAGAGTAGGTATATTTCTTAAGGTGGAGCTTCTAAGCCGTCATGTAAGGACAATACACAAAGAAGGGGTTTGATACCAACATACTTTTAGTCCTTCTAGTATCTGTGTTCCTGGATAAAGAATAGGAAGTAATTAATTAACATAAACATAATTTCTAGAAATTTTGTAAAGTGCAGTAGGAAAAGGTTCGTAGCAAATTTACTGACATGAATTGGGAAGAAGAAAATGTCTGGTATCAGAGAAGATGTAATTTGAAATTGCGTTAGCTACCTCTAATTACAGGAGTCTACTAGAAATAATTCAGATTGTATCTCATGTAATCAAGACAACATATCCTATATCAATAATTAAAGTTAAAAACTAACAGTGACCTCTGATATTGTACAGAAAATAATGTTTTAAAGGATGTATGGAAGACCTGTCTGTGAAAAATGTACAAAAGATCAGAAGTGCTTTTCCAGTGGCCTCAAAGTGCAGTGACTCTGAGACTCGCCTCAAATGAAAAAAAAAAAAAACAAAACCAACCCACAAACGAGTGAAAGTACTTATACTGGTGGCATAGAACAAGTTGTTCCTCTGCAGAACAGCAAGTGAAGATTTCTTTACATTGGTTAGAAATGCTTTTCTTGGAGTATCACTCTCAATTGCTGCAGACATGTTTACTAAACAAAGTTACAGCTGTGCATATGAAATCCATTTTCACTGGACATGGTCTATCAGGGACAGCAATATGCAACAATAGGTCACCGTTTAGTTGAAGCAATCTGTAGAAAAGTACAATGTAGGCATATCACTAGTGGACTCCTCTGCCTTGGCCAGCGGAAAATTATGTGAAAATATTTTTGGGGAAAAAAATGTCAAGTCAAATTTAGATCTGTAGTTAGCAGAGTTCTATTACAGAATAGCCCAAATAAAAAAGTGAATGTTACAAGTTTACATTCTGTCCCGTTGAAAGCTGAATGTCTGTACTGCTAGAAACTAATGTAAGAGTCACTGAAGACAAAATACTGGGTGTGTTTTATGATCATTGAAGCTCTCACTTTTTTTTTTTTTTAATGACACATTCTAGCATTTTTAACAAAAGAAACATGCAGAGAATTGTTGGAAGTTCTTATCCCAGATGCACAGCTATGGAGTTTGCAGTGAAGAATCAGTTGTCAAGGACATTTGAGATTAGTTTAGCTCTCTTAGACTCTCTTAGCTTTTGAGATTAGCCTTGTTAATTAGCTTAAACAATAGATTTCTTTTAAGTACTTGAAATTCTATTATCATAATGCCAATTGTTAGTTGCTGTTACTACCATGTTTGTCTGGGAAAAAGATTCCAGCATGAGCATTTTGGAATTGGACTGTCATTCACACTATGCCCTATGCTAAAACAGCAATAGCTCAGATAAGGAACTAAGTGGAGCTAAATCAAATTTCCTCATAGGCAGATGAGTGAGGTCTGAGCAAAAGACCTTCACTCTTTCCAGTCCTTCAGCCATCAGTACTGAAGGACTGGAAGTCATCTGAAAGCCAAATCTATAGCATTTAGGGAAGGGGTGTGCTAAAGGAGATTACCTAATGACTAGTGAAAGACAATGGAAGGTGCGAACAGTAATATTAGTTGGAAATCAAGTCAAATTACTTCCAGAAACAAATAGAAAACAACTCCTACTATGTAATGTCACTACCTTCTTGGTGTTTTCGTTTTGCTCAAAAATGCTGTGACAATAGAAAGATCTACTTTTAAATATTGCCAGTTTTTATGGGGCAGTCTGAAAGTGGCAAAAAAAAAAAAGCAGTTAACAAAACCTGTGGATGGATCATTACCAAAGCATACTTTTAAAGAAGTGAACTGTAGCATGTAAAGAAGAAAGCAAACTATAATTTGAGATATCGGTATTATTCTTCTTTTATATCTATTTCAAGCCAGGGTTTAGGATTTTTAAAAAACTATATTACCACTAAACTGTGGGGTTTTTTGTTTTGTTTTTCTTCTTTTAAAGGTAAGAGGGCCCCCACCTGCAGGATCAGTAAAACAAAGACCAGGAAAACGGACAGCTTTTCGCAAGTTTTATGACAGAGGAGATTTTCCAATTGCTGTTCAGCATGAGACTGTAGGAAATAAAATCGCCTGGAAGGTAAGTCCTGGCACAGCTGTGACAACCAGCTGAGCTTATTGAAGTGACATCTCTCATTGTCAGACAAAGTTAGCTTGCAAGTAAATACACTGAAATAATTTCTTAGCAAATGGAAGATGGTGGGAAAGTCATTAGAGAAAGGCCCCTGAGTCAGCTGTCTGCCTTGGCTAACAATTAAATTATATGCTGCAAAAAGGAAGATGACAGAGTTGCTTTGCCTTAGAGAATTGTCTCCTGCCCAATTCATCTCTATTTTTATGAGGACTTGGCAATGCAGGCTGTTTCAGGCAGTCCATCAAATGATGGAAGTGGCTGGATACAGTGAGCAGCAGCCATTTATCTCCCCCAGATTTCACCTTCCTGCAGGACACTTCCAAATAGAAGCTTTAATTACCTAAATGGATAGGTCAAGATTGTCTGCTCCCTGAAAATGCAGAGCGGAATACAAACGAAGGCAGATTCTCATTCCATGGCTGTACTCTGAGTCTCCAGCATATGTCAGACAGCGTAATCGCTGTCATACGTGCCTCTGTTACAGGCTGACCTCCACTGCTGAAACCATTACAGCTCCGACATTTCTCTGACAAAAGGTTAATTGGCTTCAAAATAAATGTATTGCCTAATGACTCCATTCTCATGCGGCTGTGTTTCTCTCTAAAATGCTTGGTGACGTTATTTGTAAAACTTGCCAGTCTTCTAAGTAACTACTGCAGACTTTTAAATTTAATTTTAAAAATGAATGCTGATCTTTAACCTGCTCCTACTATTTAATTATTTTTTGTTATCATGAATTACTTTATTTTTTGTCTCATTTATTGGACTAGAATAAGATTTTGCTGGAAGCAATGTTAGTTACAGAAAATGAACACGATATGCATGAACAAAATGAGTCAGATTTGTAGAATGTTTTAAATTGTTCATGTCAAAAACTTGATGCCAAATTTAAATGTAAAGCTATTTTAAGTCAACACTAAAAGGAGGGATTTTTCAATCTTATAACTGATTCTGCTTGTAATGAAGCAAAGAGGATTGGCTCTGTAGTGTGGTAAGCAGTACAACAGTTAATAGTGACTAAATTTTTAAGGTAGCTCTTTTGTCTATTGAAATACAGAAGAAAAATTTGTGCTACTATTTTGTTGGCTATAGCAGTTGTGAATCAGCACAAGGAACAATTAGCAGTTCCTACAGCACAGGAAATCTCTATCCCAAAAGACTTTACCCATAATCGAGATGAGATTCCAGTGCAATTGGGCTTTAGGCAACATTAGAAATTCCCTTGCTAGACTAAAACTCACAGACTTACGGCTTAAGCCTGCACTCTGATCTTTCATCACCAGGTAAGACCCAAAGGTGATTTTCAAGCAACTGCAAAAAAATCTGCACGATTTAGTTTTCATCTTGAGACTTCGTAATTTCTAATTTCTCAAAATCAAACTGAGAGGTACAGAAATACTACTGGACTGGCATTCCACTAGATGATGCTAGTGACTGCTTAGTTGACTTAGGACATCAGGAAATAAAATGAAGCTGCACAAGAAATTCAGATGGGACAAAAGTGAAAGGTTTTTCATTGAGAGGGTAGTTGGTCACTGGAACAGATTCTCCAGGGAAGTGGCCACATCACCAAGCTTGATAGCTTCTGGACAAAGCTCTTGGTCATATGATTTAGATTGAGGTAGTCCTGTGAGGAGAAAGGAGTTGTATTTGATGATCTTGATGGGTCACTTCCAGCTTGCTAACTTATATGCAAGCCTTCCAACCACAGATGCATGCTGAAGTAAGTGTTTGATTCCTATATCTGACAGTTTTAATTGTTTGAAAACATACTGCCTTGAACAATCACAACAGCAGAGTCTCTAGTCAATGATCCAGCACGTATTTTTTCTTATAACACTTTGCAGTCTTCTCGATCTAATGTCCACCTACTGCTGTAAAACACTGGCTTTTAGCTAGCACAGTGTAAGTCTGAGATGTCATTCAAGATATTCTGCTAATCCTTTCTTTTGAAAAAAATATCAGAACTTCAGCATGAATGCCAGTAAGCAGCACAGTAGTGGACTATTCCATTCCTATATTAGTGCATGTTTGGATTCAACCTTATTTCCCTTATTCCATGTCACTCAATTTAGTCACAAATCAATCCTGACGGAGTTCTGTGGCAGTCAGGCACTCAAGAAAACAACACTGAAGTAGCAGAGTTACTTGAGGCTATTGTTTAGTTTGATGTGCAACTGTCATTGATTATTGTACAGTTTAACTACATGAAACAGGCAAACTGGCATTTTCCAGTTCAAACTTTGCATTAGATACATTCTGAATTCTTAGAGAGCTACAAAAGGGAGAGAATGCTGTTCATCATTAGGTGGTATTTAAAGGTTCAGATAAACTAAGGTCTGTATTTTTTACTTGTTTTAAGGACATAGTTGCACTACCCAAAATACATCTAATGGCTAATTTTCATCAGTTCATCATACTTAATTGTATATCTAATTAAAGAAGTTAAATTTTTAGTAATATATTTTACTCAATACTGCTTAAATTGATGACAACTGAAAAGATACTTCACTAATGAAATGTGTCTAGGACAATGTCCTATAAAAGCTTGTCTGAAGTACACTTATTTGTACGAACTGTGATCAAGTGGAAGGATAAAAAGAAGAAATAAATTATAACAGTGATATTTTAATCCTGCTGTAATTACACAATACCCATGTTTTATGTTGAGAGAATTTTTTTTTTTACTCTGTTTAGTTATAATGTATATCATGGTTCATTTCACTCTTTTTATTTTATCTATCTAGTGGTGCATGAGAAAAAAAGCAGGAGGGTCTCAGAAACCTGATTTTTTTACTGGTGGAGGAAAATACTACAGGATTTTGTTCTTTCCTGCAAAATGAACTGCTGTATTTTATTTGCTTCTTTGTTTGTTTTTATAATTACTGAATCAAAACCATAATTGTCAGACATTATTTTTTTTTAAGCACTTGTAACACTTGTTCATTATATTGTAATTCTGTGGACAGAATACAGTCATTTTCAGCCAGAACAGGAGAATCTGAAATGCTTTAATATACTTGAATTGTATTTGGTTAATATGTACCAAAAAGTTCACACAAATGACCCTTGATATTGCAATAGTTCTGCATATCTATAACTGTAAGCCCATGATTAATTACCTGTAAGGGCTGGCTATGCATAACTGTGGTTGTAGACCTAGATGAAATATAAATTTAAACTTCAGGAAATGTATAGAACTGTTTCTGAGTAACTGCATGTATTGAATATTTAATTTTTAAATAATAGAGCTTTTTGATTGTTACATAGCTTAATGGTTTCCAAAATGGTTAAATTTAGATTACAAAGAGGCATTCCTGCTCCAAAATAATCCTAAGCATAAACAAGATTAAACTGTGCAGGTAAACCATGATGTTTACCTTGGTGTCTTTTCTTAAAAAAAGGGACCAGAGCAAATTAGATCTCGCTAGATCATTATAGTAAGATGCATGTACTTAGTGAATTTACAGACTAAGTCTTTAAGTGTAGATAGGCATCTCTTCAAATATTTCTGTAATGCTGTCATTCTGGTTGGTAAGTTTTACTATTGTTGCAAGTTCAAATAAACCTATTTCAGCCTAATGGAAGAAAAAAATGTGAAAAGATAATATACATTTACAACACATTATATACAAGAACAGGAAATAGAACCTGGTTTTAAAGAGTACCATCCAGAGGGGGAAAAAAGGATCAAAAGAACTCTGATAATGCCCAAGCAAAATTATGTAGTTCAAGAGGATATAATTACATTTATTTCTGAAAGAAGAAGACATTGATGTCTTGGGGCTCCTAATGTTTGTTTTCAAATCTGGAGAGAAGTTATCCTTTTGTCCTTTTGAAAAAGTGAATATAGAGAATGACTTGTTGAAAAGTGTGAAAACAAGACATAACTTGCTACACAAATTTCTGGCTTTGATTGCAATTAAACTAACAAAATAATTTCAAAATTAATTCCAGACTTTTCATCCCTATTCAGTGGATGTACTAGCAGTCAGTGAATTCTTTGCTAAATGGCATACACTCAATGTAACATTTTAATATCTAATTTAAAGCCTTTGTTTTTTTCCTTCCTCAGGAATCAAAAAGAGAACCATATATATACCAATGCCTTAAATTTTCTGCAAATATTTAATGCTTATGTTTCTTTTGTAAAGTAGTTTTTAAGATCTAGAAATAAACAACTTCTTAGGTTGAGTTATTGAACAAATGTTCGAGGGTCTTTCCAAATATGAAGCATTTGATTTTTTTCCACTAAGAGAGAATAAATAATAATGGTATGGTTTGAAAAAGTATTTCTAGTGTATATTAAATGTAAAACTTGGGAACATAAATTGTTGTTAATTTAGAATTAGCTAATATTCGAAAGTGATCTTTATATCAAAAGAATGTACTGAAATATTTATAAGTCTTTTGACTATTTTTTTGGGATCCCACTGTTCTTTTTCAGCTTATGTATATTGCAATTTTATTTCAAAATGTATTAATACATTCTTTTGCACAATCTCATACCAAGCTATGAATAATAAAAGCTCATAGTTCAGGTCTGAAAAGGACTTCCATTTTTAAATATACGATACTGAATTAAAAAAGGTCAGAATGCAATTAAACCTTTGACTAAGAAAGTTGATAAAACCAAGAAAGTATTTCTGAATTATAAAGTATGTGTTTGAAATGCAGTCTCTCTGTATTAACCAGAAAGTAATCAGAATGTTTGAAAAAATATTTTTTAGGGAGTGGAGTTAATTATACAAGGGTATGCTGGGGTAAAAAAAAAGCTTCTATTCTTCAAAAGAATTGTAGCAATTTCAGAGAAATGAAAGCCGAATTCAGAAACTCGAACTTTTTAAGCAAAATGTCAATGTGAACATGATTTCCATTTTTTGGGTTTTTTTCCCAGAGTATCTGTTTTCACTATGGCTATGACTTCTACAATTTTAATTTCTCTTCAACTCCTCTTTCTTACACAATTAATTTATTTTTATATTTTCAGGAACTAGTATAAGCTATGGTAGCAAAATTATTTCTTTGTGATAGAAACTAAACGCAGGACTGAAAGAAAGTGATCTGCCTTCAACATCATGAATTTGGAATGTGCATACACTTTCTCCTTACACCTACTACTGAAAGTTGGTTTTGGGAATAGGGAGTACAAATAATTTGAACTTTCCATAGAACTACAATTTTTATTAGTATGTTGTATACTAGTTTACATAGAATTCTGAGCTTCTATGATTAAGCTGGTACCTATATCCAGCGCTAAGAAAAAATGTTTTTGTTTATTTGTTTTGGTGGTGGTTTTGGTTTGGTTGGTTGGTTTGGGTGTTGGACTGTTTTGGGGTTTTATCTGTAAAATAACTTGGGTTTAAATTTTGGTTTCTTTTCCTAGATGTGCAGTCTTTTTTGCTTGCTTGAGAGATAAGCTTTAAGAGAGAAAATAATTTTTTTATATCAACCTATATAGCTGGAGGAGAGATAATTTTTCATTTGCAGAACTTTCTATTAATGTCTTCATATTTTTCATTTTTGTAGCATTGTTTTGTCATTAAACCAGCTGAAAAAACACTGGATGTTATTCACTGTGTAGTATCAAGTAAACTTAGGTAACACCTTCCAAAGTTCAAATCTCCAAATAAATTAAAAGTAATTGAATGGAGCTCCTTTACCCTAAAGAATGACCCTATTATTATACTGTCATCTCGCAACTTGTGTAATTCAAGATGTAATTCAAGAAGTTGAGGGATTTTAAGCTTATTGCCATCTAAGGGGGAGGCTCAACTTTGCTTCACCTCTTCTGCTTTCTATTTCTGAGGCATACTTGACACTAGCACTGACATTTATCCGAGCCCTCTTTGGGTAATTTTATCTCACTAACTCAGGAAAAGAATGTGGGTGTGTTTTTTCTTGATAAGCAACATGTTCATAGTCCTGGAAACTTTGATTACATGACAATCCATGAGTGCTGATGCTGAGTGTTGGTGAAGAAGAGAGAAACAGTAGCAAAGTACAGTGAAAAATGTGAGAGTTGAGGGATTTCAAAACTGTCGTTTTCAGCAGCGATGATCTGCTGAATTACTTTTGCTATTCGTGGAATTGCAGCCTCAGATATCTGAAAGCAAAGAGAACAAAATTTTCAATTGCTGAAATTTCAATTACAACAAAATTTCAATTGTGAAAATTATTACTTTTTAAAAATTTATTTTCAGATAGAGACATATTTTTTCTGCTGCCACTTTTTTTTTAATACCTTCTTAATAAAAGATGTTGAGAGTCATTGTAAAAAAACTGGTAAATCCCCCACAAGTGTTGCCATGCAGAATGAAAGCTTTTTGCAAGGTTATGTAGAAAGAGGAATGGTCATGTGTCATGTATAGACACAGTCAGTACAGCAGGGTGGTGTTAGTTTATATTTTATTTCATGTCTATGTTAGTGTTTTAAGCGATAGTTCAGTTTTTTGCTGCAATTGACCTCTCTTTATCTTTCTCAGAGGGCTTCTTTTTTAAAATCATTCCAGTGATCCTTTATAAGCCTGTCTCCAATACAAGTGTGTTGGTATAACAGAAAATCGCTATGTAGATTCAAGAAAAGGCAACTGAAAGCAAGAATTTATTAAGCCAGAAATAATACATAATAATTTAGATAAACTAGAAGTATGAATTGAGGTAAAGAAGTCTTGAAGAAGCAAATTTTAAATGCTGCCTGTGGGAAAAAACCCCACAATTTTATTAATAGATATAGTATAAACTAATAGTTTGGATACCATTTTGTTTTTTTTTTTAAAGGTTAGTAAAACCCTCGATTTTCTATGAAGATTGCAATACAGCAAACTAATGGCATGGTAGGAACAAAGAAGTATTCAACTTTAAACTAAAAATAGCAATACTCATTTGCATCATCTTAAGTAGGAAGTTATTAATAATCTGTATGCTATGGCTGACTGAAGCAAGCACAAGCCAATACTTTGCATAAACAGTTGTGTTTAGACAAATGCCATTCATCATTCTTCATGATTGTGTTATTAGTACCCAATTAATCAATATCAAAAGTGTTGTCTTGGCTGATGTGCATGTGACTTATTCTTAGAGATGGTTACAAATTTCCATCACAAGACTGTTCTTGTTTTGCTTTTTACATTCAGAATACTAAGAAATAGGCACAGCTTAATGACTATGACCTGGTTTTCATTTAATGAAAACTCCTTTAAATTTCTTGAACAATGTTATGTCGTGCTATACATACACCCACTTTATGACCCTAGGTCATACAAAGGGAGAATAAATGCAAAATATTTTCTAGCAAATAAAACAACAAAATTTCCATTGACTGCAATAGAATGGGGTCATTATTGCCGGATGTAAATATTATTCGTCATCCTGTCCCTTTTTCTCCTGTGATATTACAAATTTTCCTGGGATCTATTAAGTTTTTAGTTGATAATCTCACAGGAATCCATTTTTTATCAACGTCATAGAATCATAGAATCATGGAATCATATAATTCTAGGTTTGAAGAACATCATCTGATCCAACCTTTCTTGACAAAAACATAGTCTAGGCAAGATGGCCCAGCAGCCTTTCCATCTAAAAATTATAAAGGCTAAGACAGTCGAGATTTTTCAGCCT
>VYXF01006061.1:787268-836741 GCA_013397295.1 Polioptila caerulea | reverse complement strand
CTAGGTTTGAAGAGGATCATCTGATCCAACCTTTCTTGACAAAAACATAGTCTAGGCAAGATGGCCCAGCAGCCCTTCCATCTAAAAATTATAAAGGCTAAGACAGTCGAGATTTTTCAGCCTGGAAAAGAAGAGGTTTCAGGATGACTTAATCGTAGCCTTCAGTACCTGAAGGGAGCCTACAAGAGAGATTTTACGAAGCCATGTAGTGACAGGGCGAGGGGGAATGGCTTTAAACTGACAGAGAGTAAGTGTAAATTAGATATTGGAAAGAAATTTTTACTGTGAGGCTGGTGAGGCACTGCAACAGGTTGTCCAGAGAATTTGTGGTTTCCCAATCCCTGGAAGTGTTCTTGGCCAGACTGAGCAACCTGTGGTGTGATCTGGTGGAAGGTGTTCCTGCCTACAGTAAAGGGGTTGGAACCAAGTGATCTTTAAGGTCCTTTCCAACATAGACCATTCTGTGATTCTAAGATAGTGTCCCAAGTTATCAAAGTTCCATAACTTATAATNAAAGAAGAGGTTTCAGGATGACTTAATCGTAGCCTTCAGTACCTGAAGGGAGCCTACAAGAGAGATTTTACGAAGCCATGTAGTGACAGGGCGAGGGGGAATGGCTTTAAACTGACAGAGAGTAAGTGTAAATTAGATATTGGAAAGAAATTTTTACTGTGAGGCTGGTGAGGCACTGCAACAGGTTGTCCAGAGAATTTGTGGTTTCCCAATCCCTGGAAGTGTTCTTGGCCAGACTGAGCAACCTGTGGTGTGATCTGGTGGAAGGTGTTCCTGCCTACAGTAAAGGGGTTGGAACCAAGTGATCTTTAAGGTCCTTTCCAACATAGACCATTCTGTGATTCTAAGATAGTGTCCCAAGTTATCAAAGTTCCATAACTTATAATTATCCACTTTAACAACTGCCAATTCAAATCTCTGTCTTAAATCTAAGACAGTGTTAATTTTGATCTAATTACATTTATATTTAACAAAGTGTTAGTTTTTCATTTATATGCTGTATGTTTGTGGTTGGATTTTTTCAAAAGTCACTATTTATATCAACTCTAGCAATTTATGTGACATGGTTAAGTTTAATCATCTTTCATTTTAATAATTTATAGACTACAACAGGGTACCAAGCTAATGTCCTTAAATTAAGGCAACATTTTTTAAGTTGTTGAATAATTCTGGGTACTTCCAGTTTCTGTTCCATGGTACATATAGTCAAAGTATTGCAACAATATGTTTCTCAAGTTTGAAATCTCTGTGTTGATTTGATCCCACCACTAATAACAGTAATTCAAAAAAAAAAATTATCATATTGAAATCTTACTTTACAAAAGCACTATGTTAGATTTAATTTTCTGTTGAAAAAATGTCTTAATAGTAGTGCAGCTCTTAGAAGAAATGTGAGAGTTAGAGATTAAAGAATCTTATCAAAATGCTACTGCAAAACCCTATTGCAAAATGCTGTGTTTTTATGAAATCCCATAAAAATCATTGTGACTATTTCAGTACTTACCAACATTCTCATTGGTTGATTTTATTTTGTACATTTAAACTAGTATTTGTAGTGAAATGCCAAGGTAATGTCACATTATGTTTTAGAGGTTACTCAATACGATTCTTTCTTTTTACCACTTGTGGCTCACAAGTAATATGATTGTAAAATGTAATTCCTTCTGGAGTTAGATTTTTTACAGTCCTCTAGTCCTTTCCATTTCTTTCATATTTATAATTTATTAATTTAATGAAATGTCTCTTTTCTCTGTGCTCAGAAAATGTACCATATTTTTTAAAATGTGGCATATCCGTTTACTTAGCAGCTGAATAATATTTTTCGTAAGAAGTAAAGGTTTTTGTATAAATGTGTGAGATCTCCTTTCTTTTAACAACATCAATGCTGAATCTGAGGACTAGTATTGAGATGGAGTCTAAAAAAGCCTTGCAAAGAATAGTGACAGTTTATCTGATTCCTATAGTACACAGCAGACGTGTTTCATTCATTGACTCCTCTGCGGCTAATTAATAGTTACAACTTATCCCAGGATTCTAGAAAACAGTAATGTTGTGGCAGTTAATTTACTGTTCCTTTTCCCTTGAATACAGAATTAAAGCCATTCCTTTATTTGATATAATTTGCCATCTCTTGAAAGTATATGGAATGAAAACTCAGCCATGTATCAGAAATAACTTTAATTTAAATTTGCTAAATGACCTCTGAAAGCTAGATGAAAGATTTTCTGCTGAATGGACTGGTGCTCCCTGCCTGTATAATGTATGGGAGAAATTAGTGTGAATGGTTCACTTTTATGGAGCAGTGCTGCTTGTAGTAAGTCTGCAGAAACAATATTCCCCCAAGCCTCCATCTGTTCTTCAAACCCAGGGCATATGCCATCTCATCAAGCTTGAAAGTCAACTGATTTATAACTCCTGAAAAGTGCATAGATTGAAAAGAAAGGTCGACTGCTGCTATGTGACAACGATTTGCTAGGTACTTGGATAAAGACAATTCACGTACTATGGACTCCAGAGGACACAAAGGTGGTGTAAGCTTTGGAAATTGGTAAATTGACATGTAGGACAAAAACAAATTGCTCCTCCTCCTTCAGGTAAGCAGATGCCTTTCTTCTTGAAGATGGAAGTGTTTTAGAAAGTAAGTAGGTAATACAGCCAAGACTTCTTGTTATACTTTTTATATGCAGGCAGAGTAAGCTTTTCCTAGGTACGAAGGTTGCCATCTAGAAGTGCCAGGACTTGTTCCACTTTAATCTTTAAGGTACAAGCAGAAACATCTGTCTAAAAGTGCATCTTGCTGTTTTGGCAGAAAGTTTTGTTCAGTGCCACAAACATAGCACTGATGAATTTTCTCTATCTACCCTGAAGGTGATTTCTGAGCCCTATCCAATTAATGGATGACTTGTTCTCTGGCCATTAGTTATCAGCCTTCCTACTTTTACCTAAATATTGCAGAGTTCTCTGGCAAGTGACAAAACAAATGGAATTGACAACATAAAAATCTATGTGTGTTTGATGTTTTCATTTCTAGTAGTCATACTGCTCTGAGTCTCAGATACTGAAAAATTTCTTCAACTACTTTTTCTTATCAATTCTGACTTTTTAAATAACATTTCAGGTAAAAAATGGCATGGAGTTAAATGTATTTTTTGTTTAAGAAAGAAATGTAGAAATTATACTGTCCTTCAATGTGAAAATATGGAGCAGATTTTGTCTTGAAAAACACAAAGGTGAGGTATAAAAAGTTCATCTGAATAGCAGGAAGAGTCATCCTCTACAATTATGAACTTTTTGATTCTTAAGGTATCTGTATCATCTGTTAGAAAAAGAATGGCTTTTTTGCTTTCCACAATTATCTGATTTTGTGTAGCCATGAATATCCTAAGCTAGCTCACACAGACGAGTATACTTTCTGAACAATACAAAATTCAGTGAAGTAAAGCAGGACAGTGCAGACTAACTAGATCATCATTATAAATAATTTTTTTTGTATAAAAGTATGTCACTACCCAACATAGGTACTGGTTATTCATATATTGTGTATGCTATTGACTGACTAAAGATGATGAAAATGTTGACCTAAGAAACTATGACAATTAGAAACAAATTTTAAGTACCTTATTTTGCTGTAATAGTGTTAAAGAGATATGTTAAACAGTTACAATGAAGCTTATAAACTCGTAAGATGTGTAAAGGAGAATGTGAGACATTTAAGAGAACTTCGAACTGTATGTCTATAAATTTACAGAGAAAAGTTCACTGTCACTGGAAACATATATTCTAAAGCCATATTCAGTGAATGTGTCTACTTTGGAAATGTATTTTTTGTGGATGTCTGTTCTCAGTTTTGTGACAAACACTATATATTTTGTTAATTTTTCATTGTTTCATTCTTGTTGTCCACTATATATTAGGCATGTGCATGAGGCAAATTTATCTCCCTCAGTTCCATTTCATTTCCTATACTACTTTGAAAGCATGAATTAATTCATCATCATTTCAGAATCATTTTCTCATCACTAGCCTTGATGAATGTTTCACATCAAATTCATGTTCACATCTACTATGCTACTGAGTTCTGATCTGGCCTAAGCACTGCTCTCATTTCTCCCATTGTTATTCTACATAATAATAATATCTCTTTGCTAACAATACCTATTTTGTTGTCCTTTTTCTTTCTTCCATTTTGGTTGTTTCATCTGTATTTCTTCTTGCTTAACTATGAAGGGTTTGTTTTCATGGGAAGTTATTCACAAGGATAACTCAGCAGGATCTGGTTTAAGTAAAGAATGCCTTTTACATTTTTTTAATGAAAAAAGTGGGTCCTTGGAGAGAAATAATTTGGATTAAGATTGATGAAAACTTCCTAAAACAGCAAGACCTAAATTTCAGACTTTTTTTTTTCTTTCCCTAAATTCCCTCATCCTTTGAAAGCTGTTGACAACTTGTTTTGATAAAATATAAATTTGGCATGAAGGAGATCTGTTCCTGCAAATATTTAAGCATGCACTTAATTCCTTGTGATTAAACCCACTGCAGTCAAACTTTTGCTTGCACTATGTAGCCTTGGTGTGAGATGTACCTGCCTCTACAATGAGAAAAAGATATTTCCATTTGTTTGTTTTTGATCACAGTGATGTAACTTCCTTAGGAAGTGCTAGTTTCAAATTAATATTACTGCATCTTTAGGACATTAAAGATCTTAAAAATTAATTTCATTTAAAAGTGTCTGATAAAATCTCTATTAAGATGATTGAATTACACGTTTTATTAAAAAAAAGACTGAGTTTATATATACATTTCAAATAGCACTGTGAATTTCTGACAGTAGTAGTAGCAGTTTATCAGAGCAAAACTAAGATATCTTAAATATTTAAATGAGATAGTTCCCCTTGGCTTTCGGCTTTGCACATTAACATTCAGGAAACAGACAATTGTGGGGAATTATAAATACTGCAGTTTTACTAAGTGACAGAATCTGTGGGTTGCTAGTATGCTCTACTGTGGCTTCCTTCAATACCATGCAAAAAAACATGTCTTACTTGGATTTTAAAGCTGCATAGTTTCCCTATAATGAAAAAATCTAAATAGCTATAGGACCTGGTAGAATTCTATATTTAAAATATCAGAGTTAAACCCCTCATAAACCTAACGGGCACATTAGACTTAAAAATAATTGATTTAAATCTCATGCATTGTTTTCAAATTAATATTATATAATAATAATAATATATAATATACATATAATAATATAATGTTTAAAATAAATAAATGCAGATACATCCATTCCTTATTTAAAGAACTATTACAAAAAGACAAATTAAAATTACAAATGGCAGTCTTGAAGAGATACACATATTTAGATTAATACCTTCTCAGTCTATAATGAGACTATAAAAGGGTGTTGCTTCCAGTGTAATCCAAAGTTCAGTCTAAATGCAGTTCTCCTTAGAAATATGAGTTCTACTGTAATGTAGTGGATCTTGTTTCATAATGAAGACCATGTGTGCTGAAGTACAGTTCTGTTAAAAAGTAACACAGTCAACATTGCTCAGTTCTCTTCATATCCAACAAATTCTGCTAGGGTCAGAAGCCCGTGATGGTACACTTCACAGTCATAAATACCTATATGAGCCTGTACTGTTTGTGATGTTCCCATTCTGTGCTTCTTATCTGAACTATTCAGGCTCTTAAAAAGGCCAGTTCAGATGGGAAACCCCTACTTTGCCTCGCCATTTAATAACAGCATTGGAATGTTGCTGCTCTTATTTATCCAGAACAGAGGCCCTGGATCAAGCTCATATCTGAGGCAGAAACACTCCTTTTAACAAACCTTGGACTAGAGTGTCCATTTTGCACTTGAACTCAGGTGGATTTAAGTTTCCTTTGAGTCGTTGCTTACCTTGTGCTTCCACAGAGTGAAAGACAAAATGCATTAGCTTACCTTAAGATGATTTTTTTTACTTAATATGTTCACAGATCAGTTCAAATGCTTGCTAAAAAACAAAACCCAAAACAACAAAAGCTAAGCCACATATTAGTCAGGTGAAAACTGCAGTCCTTTTTATGTCTGTTCCAATTCTAATCTGTTTCTGTGCAGCACTTTGGGTGAAACCATAAGCAATTATAAATTGATACAAAAGGGCATATTATATATTTGTTTGGAAACTTGTATTCCATCATTATTAAGACTACTTTACTCCTTTGAATGTTAAAATAAACTTTCCTGTTTAAAATTATTGCTGTCATACAGCTCTCAGGGGCTGATTCATTTTGAGCTCAAATAATAGTTGCCAATTTTCTTATTTAGCTGGAAATTTCCAGCTTAAGCTCGAGATGAGGAAAGCTACATTTTTGTTTTCTAGAATTAGATCTGTATTTTATGTCTGCTTTCTGCTTTACTGTTTTTCATTCCTTATATGCTTTTCTGAAGAGGCTGAGAAAATAAGATGTCTAGAACTCTTTGGTAATATCACTGAATTTGTCCTATTCTTTTTGATAAACTGTAAGAAGCATAAAGCCAGAGTCATGATACTACAAAATTTCCCCACAATGAGAAAAAATATTTTTTTTTACAAGAAATTTATCTGATAAGGAAAAACCTTGATCTTTTTTGAATTTATGCTTGGAATTTTATTAATCTTTTAACTTGAACTTATTAAAAAAATTTCCTCCACAAATTAGATGGGAAATGCACAACATATTATTTGCAATGTATTTATCATCAACTGTGATTAATTTGATCTATTCTTTCTGTGAGATAATAAAAGAAGCTAATAAAATCCAGTCCACCTTCAATAGAAGTCCTTAAGCTATGTCTAACAAGTGTGGAAAGATGACTTGAATACAATTTCCTTTTCACATAGCTCCTGACATCAGTCACTCAGTAATCTCTCATCTCCAGACATTCATGATAGCAGAAAACAAGGTTATGTTAATGTGTTCTTGTGTACAGAGGTGCACTGAATTAGGACAATAGTTTGTTTTAAAGGGTATGGAAAGTCAAACTTATATGGATTGACCACCTTAGAAAGTGATTTAGACCATCTGACAGACATTGCATGAAGTTGATTTCAAATGCAGAATAGACTAGACTAGAATAGACTAGACTAGACTAGACTAGAATATTTCAGTTGGAAGGGACATGCCATGATAATCTGGTTCACTGGATGATCACTTTCTGATGCATTAGATAAAACTAGAAACCATCAGTAATAATAATCACAGAGAGCAAGAGCTTTAGCCCCATGCCTTTTCCCCACGTAATTGTTTATTCATGCATTAAGAATCCTAGATTATTAATCTAGGTTTTTAAAACATAACCTAATGTGGTGATATAATCTAATATATTGACTATCAGGTTAGAATAATTTTTCAAAAATATCTTTCAAGAAGTGACTTAATTTTTAGATTTGCACTTGCTGTAATTCAAAATTCCAGTTACTGGTTAGCATTGGGTTATCTGATGAAAGTTAAAGGTAGCAAATACACTTTGGGACTGCTAGAATTGTGCTGTTTCTCTTAATCTTTTATTTGATCAAAGAGGTTTGCTGATAAGACTTGGAATGTAAAAGTGAGTTCTCTCTAAGAGTGAAGCATGTTTTCTCTGCTTTAATAATTAATTCTATACCCATGTATATTTCATTATAAAGTGGCAGCCTTTTATACTGTTGTTATTTCTGTAAGGAAGTCAAAACTATTCCATCCTTGCACAGAGTAACGGATAATGTGCACAAGCACATTACAATGGTTTTTCTAAGTTTTTGTGTTTAAAACAATATTTTCATATCAGCTAAGAAATGTCTTTGCTTATACCCACATTCTCACCTGGAGGTTATAAAAATGGTGGTATAACAGGATAAGCCTCTAAGATATTATCTAAATAAAAACTACTGCATTTTATTTTCAAATGGGTTTTTTAAAGTAGTTGTGTCTGATCTGATCTGATGTTATATGAAAATTATTTGATTCAGATCTTCCGTATCATACCATACATATAAAATTTCTCTAAACCAGTAGAAACATCCAGGGCCTATCTAGGGCCTACCAAGAAATACTGTGTACCTATGTGGAATAATTTCCAGTGCTCAGCAATATATAGTACCTGAGTCAAATTTGGTGAGTATTTGTTTCAGAATACTTTAAAATATTTGGTGAAGTTGTTAAATTGTTAAATTCTTTGTTTGCAAATTCCCATTTAAATCAATCTAAGTCCCAGATTTAGTGGGCCAAATATTTTGCTCTATCTGTGCTTACTTTTTACTCCTATTTATTTCTAACTTTAAATGTGGCTGAGGTCTTTTTCTCATAGAAATGTTTAACCTATTCCCCAATAAATGCTCAATTTTTATGAACCATGACAAAGCCATTTTCAAGATCCCCTAATAAAACACCTTCTAGTTAAGGTTCACTTTATAATACCATGTATCTCCCCAGCTGCCTACAACTTTATTGATATCTCAAGAATTTGAGTAAGTTCAAACCATTCATTCCTCCTTAGCAAAAAATGTTATATCTATATCCTGTCCAGTGCTCATCTTAGCTTTTTGTTTTGGTATGGGGTTTTTTTAAAGTTTCAATGTTGTTACCAACTAGAGATGTAATAACTATTATTCTGTACTTTCTGGAAGGGTATTGTTTTTCCTGATCAACAGGTCTTTGGACCACTTGTTACTATTAAGCACTGCACTAATAGTTTCTGAATCATTAACCACTCTGCAGTCCTGTCAAACTCCCCACCATCTTGTTTAGTTTGTGAGTTTATTCCAGAATCTTCTGTTTATTTTATTGGTTGTGTTAGTCTAGGCAAGAGAAAACTAACTGAGAGCTAATTGCAGTCTTCCAGTGCCTAAAGGGGTGTTGTGGAGGAGAGAGAGCCAGACACTTTTCAGTGGTGCGCAACAGAAAGTGAAAAGGCAGCAGTCACAATTTGCAATAAAGAAAATTTCAGCTGTATAGTAGAAAAATAGTTATCCATGTTAAGGGCAGGGAATTGAATGAAATGATCTATTATTTTGTATTTCTGCATTACCTTTCTTCTGAAAATATCATAATGTCGGCTTAATGAATAAGACTTCCTGGTGCTTCTGAAACAGGTGTTTTACTGGTGAAGAAAGTGAGGCACTAAAATAATGGTACAACTTTAAATGTGTTAACAGACTTCATCCTTTCTATTATAGTCTTAATATTCCTTTAACTTAAAACCACATCTCTACCATGTGCAGTATTTATACATACATGTATTTTTCAGTACATACTTGTTTTTGCTCTCTAGCCATAGCAGGTAAATTTACAGCTGCATTCATAAGGTGTCTGAGATTTATATTCATGTTCAGTTTACCATAACTAAATGATAAATGTAAAAACACCTCCAGCTTTAGATCCTACAGTCAACACAGTAAAACCTCTCTAAACTTGTGTCAGTTTAATTCTTCTTGAAGGCTTTGATATTGATGTAGCTGAGGAAAATCCCTTTTTCATGCAGGAAAGCCAGAAAAGTTTAAAATTGGTATGATTAGTCTATTGACAATGTACAAAGTGCTTTGGGCCTATAGATTTCATGTGATTCAAATGACTAGAAGACTTTTAACAGTACTTTTCTTGTAGGATCAGATTCTAATAGTGACTGAAATGGACAGGCTTATCTGTTTTCTCTTTAACTTAAAAAAAATAATGAGGAAAAAAGTATCTAATACCTCACAAACCTCCTGCCAAGCTACCAGAACCTAGAGGCAATATATGGAATAGTAATTAATTTATCTACCAACTATTTTGGTAACCATCAACTGGAATGTCTTTCCAGCTTCTCAGTGTATTTCTTTAAAGTGTGGTGAGGAAACAGGACATAGTATTAAGACATACAGCCTCACCATTTCTCATCAAAGGACAATATTTTTCCTTCACTAGTTGGCCACATTCTTTTTAATGCAGGCCAGGATGCAGTTTTGCTTTCCTTGTGACAGGAGCGCTACTGGCTGTTCTACAATGTGGTGATCACCATAACCTCCAAGGGAGCAGGACTTACTCAGCCAGTCGCTTTCCAGCCTCTACTGCTACAGGGAGTTGTTCTATCCCAGCTGCAGGGCTTTGAAATTCTTGTTGAATGCCACAATGTTTCTTCACATTTCTGAATGTTCCTTGAAATTTTAGCACTAGTGTACATTTACTCATCATTCCTAAGGTTGGGCTTTGCATTTCACCTTTTAGGGGGATGTAAAATTGAAATATAAAATCCACATGTTCTAGGAAAGTCAATAGTGACTTAAGTGCTGCAACAAAAATATCTTCTCCAAGGCCTGTTGTGGGTGTGCACACATGTTTATGCACCAGTAATATCAGAAAGGCAGTATGTCATTTTGTAGTTAAAGAAACAAAAGATTGATTCTTTGAACCCCCCATTTCTTCATTTGTTAGTGTTTGCTGTTTTACTAAGTGCTTAAATATATCTATGTTCTTTCCTCCTTTTAACATTCAGTTTATTTTGGTAATTTAAAATGGTCAATGTGAAGATGAGTTTCTAAACTGTAGAAATTACACAACTATAGAAATATCTGGAAAGCCTTAAAGATATAGTATTGGACAAACAGATAACATCTAACATTAGAGATTCAAAATCCTTCTAGGCCCCTGCATCTGCCTGCACTCCTTTGCCTGCAGTTTCTTTCTCTTCTAAGGCAAGACCAGAGTAAGGGATGTAAATCCAAGTGCCCTTTAAGAAGGATACTTGAGCATAATTATTAAAGCTGGTAACATTTTCACTCCTTTTATTTATGTGTAGCGTTATTTGCAGGAATAACTAGTGTTTTTAAAAACAGACTCAAGTGCAGTTACTGGGCAAGAAAAATTAGGATAAAGTAATGGTGGTATTCAGGATTTTTGAGTCTGTATGTTCTGATGATATCACTGGATTTGTAGGAAAATTTCTATGTTTGGATACTGTTCTGTTCTTCCATTCCCAAGAATTGTGGCCAACAGCATATCCTTATTGATGTTGAAACTGTCATAGTTTTGGATTGTATGTTCTGTCTCTGCCAGTAAATGTTCTTCATGCTAGTATGATGACACATGCATCCTAAATTTTCATTTGTTTTTTTTAACAAACTAGGAAATGTCATACATCCCAATCAACAAAAACTACACTGATTCATTATGATGCTCTTTTACTACAGAATCATATATATTTCTTAGGATCTGATTTAATCTAATACGCAGGATGGATAGTTCACTTGAAATAGAACTGTATGAACACTTGCTGTTGCATCAGAACCAGATTATAGAATTTCCATCTGTTTGTTCATGTCCTGTGCCATAGTTCAATGTTCCCTCAGTTGCACTTGGGTTTCATTTTATTAATCAGATCACTAGAATGGTAGATCTTAAAACCAGTAAAAAATGCATTTGTGGTGGGTTTGGTTTTGGTTTGATTTGGTGGGTTGTTTTCCTCTTGGTTTTACTTGCATTTAAGTCGTCACAATAACCTGACAGCAGCCACAGAGACATTTCAGTACAACTGAAAGGAGTGTGAGATCTGGCAGTAGATGAGGAAGCAGAGGGAATGAGAAAGGGAAGGTATCTTAAATCTATTTTGTACATGTGTACAATATAAAAAAATAAAATACCTTATCAGTGGTCTCTAGGAACATTCATGAAGAGTATTTTGGTTTATATCTTTATAATCTGTGCTTTTTGATAGTGGCCTCATGGTATATCAGATCACCTCATGAATGTTCATCAGTTTATTTTACACAGTTTATCCTATTAAACCTGTCTTACAGATAAAGAGAAAGGTCACAGAGGAAGACTTTTTGTTAGATTTCTAACTGTAACTTAATCCTGATAATTATTTTAATAATTTAGTGATTAATTAGAAGCTGGTAATTTTATTCTAAGGCTTGACTGTTCAGATTACTTAATTTTATTTTTCTGTTCAGCTCCTGCTGAGTTATACAATTTTTATGAGGGCTCTAATTGAAAGACTTTAGAAACTGTTCTTCAAATCTTTAAATTAAATGCTTTAAAATTGCCTAGAATCAAAGTATACAATTTCACTAAAATGAAACAAATATTTCAGTTAACAATACAGAAAATTTAGTTTCCAGATAGAAATCAAACCAAACCCTCTTTAGTCTTCTACTTGGCAATTCTACAAATCAAATCCAGGTCCCTGAAGTATGGTTCTTGGAAAACAAGGAGAAAACATACAAAAATTTTAAATTAAAATACTCTATGGCCTTAGATGTTCTGTATTTTTCAAGAGGCAGAATGAAGGCATCCAGAGCCCTCCAATGCATCTTTCAATTATTCCTTCTCTTCCTGAAGTTCTTTTTTCTTAGCAAGAACACATCTTTCAGCCTCTTTAGCCAAGTAATCAAAGGTTTTGTAGACTCCAAACTGCTAATAAATTTACACCATATATGTTCTCCGATTAGACATTTCTATGGAATGTGTAAATCATCCCTGTTGAGAGGAGGAATTCTATAGCTACAAACTTTATGACATCTTTGTAAAAAATGAAAAGATCACATTTTAGATTGTGTAGCAAATGTAGCAAATACTCAGTGATGAAACTTCAGAACTGTCCTGTAACTTTTGACTACAGTATTTATCTGTCTGCCTGTATTTTTGCGATCCTAAAGATAAATAATATTTTCCATCCCACTCCGTGCATTGCAGAAACAAACTGAAAGTCCTCTAGAATGAAAGTGAAACAAGTTTCTTTTATAATTCCACATTTAACTATTTGTAATTTTGTTCTAGCATCCTGAATTTTATAGATAAGTTTTGAAGCAAAAATAATATTTCTGCAGAGATGCATACAGGGTTATCTTATTTAAGGAAAAAAACCCAAAACGTTCTACTTCTTAATAAGAAAAAAAATCAAAACCCAAAATTGAATGTTTTCATCTCTATTAAAACCTATTTGTTATATCTTAAACTTTTCATAGAACTGTGAAACCTTATGTATCAATATGTATTGAATAAAATACCTGTCAGTATGCAGCTATTATTTACACCTTTTACTATTTTGAAGCCTTATCTTATTCTGATGATAACAGTAGGAATGTTTTGCTTTTTTATTTCAATAGAGTCAAGAACCAGTACATGTGTTTATGATTAGTTATTCTCAATTGCTTGCATTTTAGTAAGAAATGGAAATATATATCCCATGGTTTGAGGGAACAGTTTGTCTGGAGTAGTTGCAGCTGAGAAGAGACTCAAATAATTAAGCATACATATAAATGTTTATGTAAATGTATATATTTCTATGTTTACATTTTATATATAGAATATGTTTATATATATAAATGTATTAAAATATGGAAAATTATATAAAAATACGGGGTTTTTTAGCTAGCTCAAAATATCACCTCTATTCTGTTTTTCAGAGAAGGCAGCATGCTTTCAGTTGGCTGGACTTAATTTATATATAGAATATGTTTATATATATAAATGTATTAAAATATGGAAAATTATATAAAAATACGGGGTTTTTTAGCTAGCTCAAAATATCACCTCTATTCTGTTTTTCAGAGAAGGCAGCATGCTTTCAGTTGGCTGGACTTAATATAAGAAACATTACAGAATAATGAAGTTATCTACATTTCATTTTACCTTTGTTAATAAATTTTATGGAAAAGCTTTTAATAGCAACTGAAACATTAAATTGCACAAATGTTCAGTTGCCACACAGTAGTGGGGAAAAAAGCAGTAGTGTAAAAGTGAATTGATCATATACATAAAGAAAAAAATATATTGAGACAGTAGAAACTTTCTTAACAAGCTGACATCCATTGCAGCAGAATTTCAAAATTTGGTGAGAAGGGGGTTTGGTCATATAACTTACAACAAGTATCTCATCTTCCCTGAGCAAAGTTAAACATAGGACATATACAGGAAGAGTCCTTTCACTTCACAGAAAGGCATCAGTTTAAGATGCTCTTCTCCAAAGTGTTCACAAACAGTGCCAAGATTTTTTGTTTAATGGTTACTGTTTGAATGGAATATGCAAATCCCACCCTACGCACTTTTTATGTAGATTGTGGGGGAGAGGTGCAATTATTCATTCTTCATATTTTGATGGCTTTTTGATGGTTAAAATATTTTGATGGAATATTGTAGCAAAAAATATATATGGAACAGGTTATAATAAAATTATCATTCATCAATACTTTATATCTTATTTTACATTGCTATAATTTAACAATTTATGTATTCTGCAATGAGCTAAAAGATTTTCTTCCACTTACCACCTTTTTATTTTTAGTGGGATATATTCTTACATGTACTGATATAAAGAATTTAAAGGGTTTTTTCTCTAGTGATTTGACAAAACACCAGTCAAATATGGAGGATAAAGTCCTAAAATCTAAATTAAATAGTAATGAGTGACATAAATCTCATTGAACTGAAAAGAATATCTTTCACCTATTTCCTTTACAAAAAAGTTACTGAAGAAACATGCTGTATAAGTATCAGAAACTTGTTTCCTTCAACTGATCAGCAAAAATGAACCCAAAGAAAGCAGCAACACTTCTCTGAACTGCCTGTCTCAATTGTTAAATTTTTCGCATATTAAGATAAGGAGTTTATTCAGCATGGTTTTTTGCTGAAGGCAAGAGATGATCCTGCAATCTCCTTAGCATCACACCAAGATGTACCCAAAGGGATGAAAAAGGGATTTCCATTTGTTCTAAAGTAATGGGGAAACCTGAGAGGACAAAAACTTCCCTGGTACTAGATGCCTTTACATTGCAGCCTGCTGAATATTGTTACTTTTAAAGTATTTTCTAGTCTAATTGCAACAATACTGTTTTTTCCGCATCTGGGAAAGCTTCTTCAGCATGGACTGTGAGGGTTGACAGGGAAATGGTTGCTATGGAACTATTTTCTGAGCTGGCATGGCAGAGCAACATTTGGCAGGATTTAATTTGCATCTCTTCCATGCTGCAATTTTTTCAGGAGGATCTGACAGTAGATTTCACCAGTCACACAGAGAGCATAGCTCTGCACTGAAAGTAGTTGTTTCCCCAGAGACAGTGCAAGTGTCAACTCTCCCATCCCCACATTTAGCAAGGTTTCTAAATCAGTGAAGATCCATCTACAAAATTATTTGTGTTCTAGCAATTATCCCATTTATTAGTTACAGTAAATCCTGAGCTTTCTATTTTTTTAAATGAAGGTAGTAGACTGATTAAGAAGAAAAGCTGTTATGTTAATTATAGGAATTAACAATTGCTGACTCAAGACTGTAAGTGTGAAACACTTGGACTTGCCATTTCTACTACATCTCTAGAGATCTATAAATAATAATTATTTTATCTTCCATTGAAATTAAGTTAAATATTGTGGAAATTAGTTTTATGATCATTTGAAGAGATTTTCCTCTTAATTTTTTAGTTAATCTATAGTTTCCTATTAATATCTTTTACTAACAGTGCTAGTTGAATAAAATATTTGCATTAATAAAATACCATTGTATTGCTGCTCTGTTGAATTGAAGGCTCTGGAAACAAGAAATTCTAGTAAGAAAAACTAGTATAACATGTTGCATAAGAGGATTATCATTTCAAAATTAAATATTAACAAAACTACAGACTTGTATGCTATCCCGTGCTCTATTTACATGGTATTATTTCCTCCATAAACAAACAAACAAACAAACAAACAAACAAACAAACAAACAAACAAACAAACAAACAAAAAATCAATTCATAATCATTAGACAAGAAGGGCTGGTTTGGGGTTCGTACAAGTCAGAATTTCATTCCAGGCCAGAGGTATGTGGCAACTTAAGTAATAATTCTTGTTATTCGACGCTTAGTGTGCCTCTGAGACTTCTTCTTACCGAAATATTGCTAAATAGGTTTAAAAGTTAACTAGATCATCGTGCCAGAGTTGCGGTCGTCGGAATCGCTGTTTTTCAACCTAATGGCGTGTGTGCCGTGGCAGAGGGCAGCCTTGGCAGAGGGCAGCCCTGGCCGTGCCCCGTGTGTCGTGGCAGAGGGCAGCCCTGGCCGTGCCCCGTGTGCCGTGGCAGAGGGCGGCCTTGGCCGTGCCCCGTGTGTCGTGGCAGAGGGCAGCCCTGGCCGAGTCCCGCCCCTGTGCTCGGGCTGNGCGGCCCTGGCACTGCCCCGTGTGCCGTGGCAGAGGGCGGCCCTGGCACTGCCCCGTGTGTCGTGGCAGAGGGCAGCCCTGGCCGAGTCCCGCCCCTGTGCTCGGGCTGTGCCCCGCGGCCCGGCCGGGCGGGGGGAGCGGCCGTGGCCGCCGCCGCCGGGGGCTCGCTGGGAATGCGGCCGCAGCCGGGCGAGCCAGTTACGGGGACACCGGGAAAAAGACCCCGTCTTTGAGTTCCAGAAGAGGCGAGACCTGGGTCCTGCTCTGGGGAAAGTGTTCCCGAAGTGCAGTGTGAGGAGAGGTCTATTTGCCTGGCGTTACTGCCTGCCCCTTTGTTCCCTGTGTCCTTGGCGAGGGCTGAAAGAGCTGGGCCTGTTATACTTGGGCCCTGCTGTGCCACTTAAAGAAATAATAAGCCATTGTCTTCATTAAGCAAGCCTTGTTTTAGCAAACAGAATTCAAATACTAAAAAGAACATTTTTAAGGGGGGAGAATCAGAGACAGGGATGCTTTACAAAATTCCCTAGAGAAGCTGCTTTGTTTCCACTATTTTATTGCTGCTCACTGGGAAGATTCATATTCAAATAGGTTGGGGTTGTGAATCGGTCGTTTGCACATTCTCATGCACCCAGGAAGGCTATGATTATGGCTAATTACAATGACGAATGGAATCCTAACAAGAGTGCTCAATCAGATTGCTGTTCATGCATGAAGCAGCACAGACCAGCCAATGGAGGTGTGATTTTGGTAATTACAAAGAATGGGGGCTAAGTTGAAAAAACCTCTGTAAATCTGCTTGAGACAAAATAAGGTCTAATTAATCACTTGAAGTTTTGAATTCTCCAGATGATCTGTATGCTCAGTTCTCTTTAGCATTCTTTTAATAGACTTAAAGAGTAAGAATGTATCCCCATTCGCTCATATTTTCACTGGATAAAATGAAACTCTTTCAAAATATTCTGACTTTCCTTTTGTGATGATCATGTTTTTCACCTGTTTTTCAGGCAAGTAGATGGAATGTTAGAAAAATAAACACGCTGTTGTTTGCCTTGCTAGCAATGCCATTATCCATGTTGAGAAAAGCAAAGAAGTTTCTTTAAGTTGTCTTATTATTGTTGACCTCATCCCCAAAGTTAATTTTGTGGAAATAAATGGGAATTTTGACATTGCCTCCAAAGACTGCAGATTTTAAATCTGCCTTTATAAAGTTGTACTTGGACTTATGTAAATAAATGACTAAAAATTCATACATTTTTAATTATCTTTTTTTTAATGAAGAAATATTAGCAGCATATGCATAAAGTCAAATGAAGGCTAATCTTTTGGCAATAAAACTTTGAGGATGAATCAGTTTTTCTTTGTGTTTTAGTATTCAACCTAGATTTATTTTTGGACATTTTATTATGTAAGCCAATATTTTCATAGTATAAAATCCTTCGATGAATCTGTCCATAAATAAGTACTATACTGAATTTAGAAGCCTGGTTTCAGTACTCTAGGGAACATTTGAGGAACTATTTTTTTTCTTGTCAATTCAGTTGATGTGAAGGGATCACATGTCTATGTGACTTCAGTGAAGCCTTGTGTTGACACAGACATATTTTAAGTACAAAGATATTATGTATTCAGAAAACCTTTGGAATAAATCCCTTTTATTGAGCTGCCATGTGAAAAAACAAACCATGAAGTAAATAACAGTTGTTTTGGACCACTGATGTTTGTATGTATGTCTTTAGTTTTATTGGGTCTTCTTCTGTCATTTAAACAAGTCGGCACTTTGTCCAAAGGCCTTTTTCTTATTAGAAGGATATTTCAGTATACAAAATACATCATTCTTGCCAAAATTTTTGTTGAAGTTGATGCACTGGATCAGATTTTTGCTGAATATATCAGGTTTTGTCGAGACAGTTTTAAAGACTGGTATTTCGTGAGATCTCAGTGTTAGGCTAAGGGTTGTATTGGTGCTTATTTCACGTGATCCTACAGTTTGTAACTAATAACAAAATCTTTGATTCTTCTGTCACCTTTATACCACAAAATGATGCTTTGCCCAAGTTGCTGTATGCCTTTCATTATCTGTTGGCTTAAAACACCCGATTATAATTGTGTGATTTGGCTTTATGGAGGCCTTGGTGGCAATTAAAAGGAACTTTTTGGTGTGCCCTTTAACTAGCCTGGTAGGAATTCTGTCATGAATTATGTAGGATCCAGCTGTGCACAAGCCTCTCATTAAGGTTCATGGAAGAACTACTTTCAACCATGCCCAGATTAGTAGACTTCTCAGGAGAAAGCATGATCCGTAGTACTTCATGAAATGATTGAGCCAAGAAAATAGCTTGCTGCTGCCAAAATTATTTGTTCCTGCTGGTTCCTGCCATTTCCCTTGGGTAAGTCAAACTGCTCAGCTAGACTTGAGGTCAATGTTACTCCCCTGACTGTTGGTGGATACTGTTCTGTTGGTCTGGTGAGCTGAATTGCTCAGCAAAGTATAAGAGAAGACCAGAGCAAGCAGGACAGAAAGACAGTGCAAATTCAAACAGAGAGATGGAGAGAGGGGAAGTGAGACCCCGTTGAGTGTGTCATGCAGCCAGATTGTTTTAGTCATCTTTGGAAATTATATTCGTGCAGGCCTTGATTGTATTTAGTCCTTTTGCTTCAGTTCCCTCCATTAACAAAATTGTTCAGGGAGTGTCTCAAAAGCTTTTTACCTCCTTTGATTGCATCTAATGTGTCTTAAATACTTGTGCTTTTGTATGGAAAGCCTTTGTTTAATCCTTTCCTTGATTTTTCAGTAGTCCATCAAATTAAAATAATCTACGTCATATGCCAAACACCTGGATATCTTAATTAAATAACCCAATTAATATCTCAGTCTCATGCATTGTATTTATTTAACAAAAGGTGGAAGTAATCACTTTGGCTGGCTACAGTTTCTTGTTTGATGTAATATAAATGAGCAATTTACTTGAATATGACCATGATTTTAACTTGAAAATCTTATGAAAAGCTCTGCATGTGATGCACATACAGTAACCTCATCTGTGAATTTACCCACTGGTGAGACCAGATACTTTTGTCTCTGCTTCTGTGCATCTTCAAATCATTACTTGTTATTTTAAGAAAAATATAGGAGTAGGAGTAAAAGGAGTACTTAAAACTTTTCTCTCTATGAAAAGAATCTCTGTCCTTCACTGACAGGATATCTTCACCAAGATAGGAAGAAAGAATTCCTACATCAAAAAGTCCAACAATTGAGGCAGGTAGGAATAACTGTTTTCTGCTGTTAGATAGACATAGCTATATTCCAATGGATTAAAATATTTTCTAGCCTCAATAAATTGTGAAGTTTATAATAAAAACATATACAAAAATATTTTAAATGCATGTGACTTAATTTATAGAAGACCATTAATTTTTTTGAAGATATCAGTCATAAAGGATGTTACAACTGGAGAGATGATAATAAAATTCAGACTAGTGTATTTGCGTTATTAGTCAATTAATTAGAATTTATTTAAAGTAAGAAACATTTATAAAGCACATAGTGGTATGGTGCGATATAGAGCTTTAATTGGCATTCATGTCTGGTGATTTCCGTATCACCTGTAAGACCTTTATTTTCCTAGTGTAATGTTTTTTTACTGAGCTGTACTAGGGCAAGCTCAGTAGTTCTTTATCTTATCAATAAATGAATTTAGCAAAAAAGCTTGCATAAGATATTACTTGAAGTAAGTATAAAGAAAATCTTATTTTATTTGTTTTAATTGTATTACTATAACACAAAAGTGAGCCATATTCTGCTAAATGAAGTTACTTCAGATATGAACTAAACTCCAGAAAAGAAAGAATCTACAGATAGTGTTAGGCTAAGACTCTTAGTGCCTTAATTTTTTTCTTAATTTTTTCTGCTCGTCAGAATCTTTTGGGATATATGAAACTCAGGTCTCATGGCATCTCTGACAACTTACTGCCACAGGAATCAGCTGGCATATTTCATTTTTGGAACAAGAGGCACTTAATTGTCAAAGTATCATGAAAAACATACTGAGATTAGAACAGTACCCTATGGTCTTCAGTGACAGAATTACTTATGAATCAGGGAGCAGTATCAGTTTGCTGTCTGCCTGTCTCCATGATGTTTAGGGTACGAGGAATAAGGGACCCTACTCTCTCTGTAGGTTAGTGAGTGTTATTCTTCCATTATGAAAAGCACCATATGAAAGATATTCTACAAGTAATGAATGAGTTTGATGTTGAACATATTTGATGTTGCCAACCATTTACTTCATAATTTTTTCACTGTTACAGTAACTTTCTTTTTACTCTTCATTTCAGTCTAATACCAATGCCAATACCAATTTTTTGGTTTTGCTGGGACCTATTATGCTTTTGTGTCTTTTTTCTTGAGGTAGTTACAAGTCTTAGTGAGAGTAAAAGTATTATGAAGTTGGATGGTAATGCTAATACAAAAAAAAAAACCAACCCTTGGATAAGAAAAGTTAGAGAAGTTTCTCAGCTGAAATGTAAGAAATTGATTGCATTTAACATCAAAAAGTTACAGCGAGTAATAGTAAAAGTTAGTCATGGTGATATTAACTTGACTCTTGAGAATTTCTTTTTCTGTGATGTTGGTGGGAGTTTGTACTTGTCTCACATGAACTTCTTTTAAAAAGTCTGACAATGTCAGTTGAGTGGAAGATGGTTCTGGAATACTGGTATGATGGAAATATAATGCAATTTTGCTATGCATTAGTGAATTTAGTAGAGACGGGAAATGTAGCTTTGTGCAAGGCATTGAAAAGATGTAATTTTATTATTCCATAGTTCTAGTCACCTGTGTTCAAGAAAGATTGATTTAAACAAGCGTAGAGAACCCCAAGGATGACTAGAAGGATAAAATACCAGTTATAGAGAGATAGATTTGAGGAGAGTGGTATTTAGCTGAGGCAAGCAAAAATTGAGGAGGAAGTATGGCTATCAGAATAAATGCATGTGACTAGAAATTGTGTCAATAGTGAAAGTCTGGAATAATCTTCAAAGTGACTGTGTGGCAGCAGTCACATGAAAGGCTTGTAGAAAAATTATATGTCAAAATTATAATTCCTGGAGATAAAAAATTCTGGTAGATAATAAATTATTTTGTATATGTCTCCGTAAGTATGATTTTTTCAAAGGGGTACTGAAATAAAATCTTTACTTCTTATTTGCACTGTATTTATTCAGTTTTACAGTTTCTTTTTCTTGATAGTAGGAGTGCAAAGCAAAAAGCTTTTGGACTAGAAATGTTTTTTCTTTTGTTTTATTCCTTTAACTTTTTTGTTTTGTATTATTTGAAGTACTCAGCATTTCTATAATTAACAGTAAGTTAGCAGGACAATTCTTCTCCAGTTTGTTTGTAACATGGAAAGATACCTGTAGCCATGAGTGAGTTTAGCCTTCTTGAAGCAAGTTAAAGCAAGACAGGTACTTGGAGTTATTGTCAGTAGTTTTATTCTGTAGATTTATTGAGAAGGGGGATTCTTTTACTAATTCCCAGCTTTACCCAGTGGTCTTTATGGTATAGCAAAAATCATTCTACTCCAACTACATTTTCAGATTTAGAGGCTCTTTAACAATATTCATGAAACAAATTTGATAATAAAATATTGATATGGTGGTTGCACACTAAGGTCATATCATGATTCCTCATTTTGCTGATGTAAATTTTTTTAAGTCGCACAGCAATCAAGATGTATTTAGTATTGGATCAAGACTTACATTTTTTTTTGGTGACTATCTCTACATTATAAATGACAATTTCCAGAAGGTTGCAGGACTGACATATTTCAGTAGCTATTTGTTGGTATAAAAATCAACATTTGATTGAAAGTTCAGACTCATTCACTACAGCCTAAATTAAAAAAAAAAAAAAAAAAATTTAAAACCCCCAATTTTCCCCACAATTTTGTTTCAGAAAATGTTTATCACTTAGCTAGACAAAGTGAAAATGGGAAAAGTTATGTTTTGCTGCAGAAGTGAGAGCTACAAAATGGAATTTCACTGACTAATATTCATTTTATGAAAGAATTATGAATTTTTATTAAATTTAGCAGCCTATCATATAAATATATATGTCTACAAAAATTTGAGTTAGGACAGAAACCAAGTAGAAAAGCTAAGTTCTCCAAGTACTTTGACAAGTGATTACTTGGTAATCTTTTTTGTATTAAAACTTGATCTATGTTCCATTAATTTATAATAATTTGCAATAGAATGTATATTGGAATGCCATAAACGATCAATTTAGTGCATGAAGTCATCAGAACAACCAAATCCATATCCTATTGTTGCAAAGGACTTTGTTAATCTTTACATGTAGTGTTGCGAGAACCTATTTGAAAGTTTTTTGTGACATATTCAGTGGGGGTTTTATTCAGTAAACACAGCTGCAATCTTCAAGCAGAAAACTGAAGTATTTGTTTGTAATTAGATGTAAGCTTTTGTCAGCTTCTCTGTTTAGGACTTCATGTATTGTGTTTGCATTATGACTGTGAACAACAGTGTTCCTTTCTGAAGAGCATGAAAGAAGGGAAATAAGAGAGAGAAGCAAATAACTGATTTCTTGCTCCTGAAAGAGGACCCAGTTGGAACTGATCGAGGCTGATTGCTGGGTAACCTACACCTGCTCCAGTGAGAATATCTTACTGCAAGCATTCCTCTGGGCACTGATATTTAGTACCATCTCAGGAATTAGTAGAAATGCAATCTAAACATGAGTACTGAAAAATATATCTTAGTTCTGCTGGAAGATTTACAGGATATATTTATGATTGGATTTTATTATCATTTTATATTTATACACTTTAATTGAGATTTATGTCACCAACATGCGCCAAATTTTTTGTCAGAAGCAATACTGCCATGTAAAAGGACACAGGTATAGCTTAATTAACCTCTTTAAGATTATAAAATATTTTTAGTAATTACCTAAAACTATCACATGACAGTAATTACTACCTTAGTAATTTGGTAATATACTACTATGTTGTCCAGAAGCTAAAATAATGCATTAAAATCAAACCCAGAATTGTGTATTGTTTTGCTAATAACATTTTAATGAAATACTTCTAAATCTCAAACCTGGTTTTATGGTTTTTATCATATTGTGGTTGGGGTTTTTTTCTCCATCCTATTCAATATCTCTTACTGAAACTTCTGAGATCTTGCCATGAGAATTAACTTTTTAACTGGAGACGGGTCTTATTGACTGGTGAGTGAGAAGAAGAAAGCAGATGTCTACTAGGAAAATACCTTTGCATTTCACTTTTAAAATGGGAATTTTCCAGAAGTAGCTACAAAACACTTTCAATGCACTTGGAAAAAATTTGTAGTACAAGTCTGATAGTGTATTCAGACACTAAACCAATAGACTAAGATAATTTGCATTATAATAATGATCATAACATAGGGAATGATACTATTCTAAAAGAAGGCTTAAATAGAGACACTTTGAAATCATGTGTGCACAATTCATTTTATAATGTCCGTATAATTCTTTCTAAAATATGTGTTCTTTAGTGGGACCTGAGGAGGCCAGACTGCTTTTAATGAGATATAAAATAGTGAAGAAGTAAATATCTGACAGGAGAACAGGTTTTGAAATGTAGCGACGTGCACAAACAGAAGTATTCTTCACTGCCTACTCTTCATGATGCTGCCTTTAGAAAGTTAGCAATGCAAAGAAAAACCCTCTTGAAATGAGACTGAGCATTGTAGGGATGCCTTTCTTTGATAAATATAGCTGTGTAAAACAAGACTTGCTTCATATTGCAGTACGTAAACATGCAGTAGTTCAATATCAAGTGAGAGATGTTTTGTTGCATACCTAAATTTTTCTCTTAAGTGGTATTGCATTGTTTTTTGAAAAGTCTTACTGTTCTTACAAAATAGGCTTCATTTGTCTTAAAGTAGAGGTATTCTTAATTGCAAAAACAATTTCCAATCATACTGCCACCTTGGAGATAGTTATTTATAATAATAGCAGCTTGCTTCTAGAAATTAAAAAACCCATCTATTAGGTATTACTGTTAGTGAATTTTGAAGTAAATTCAATATCCCAACATCAATAATTTCTCCATTATTTTTTCCATAATTTCTTCTCTAGTATTTTTCTTTCATTTTATGATAAGTTTCAGAGTGTATAGTAATGAAGAGATGCTTGTGTTTCCTATAAGGGAAAGAGGTAAGTAAGTTTCCTTGGTAGTCTGATTCTGCTATCACTGTTTGGTATACTGTATCTTAAATTTACTTTGACATGTAAATAGATGTAATTTGCCTAGTTGCAGGGGTAACACCTGTTTTATTTCTACTACTAAGTTATATGGAGAATGAATTGACCTTCTCTTTTTAATTTTTCACATTCAGTTCATATCTTTGACTGACAATTATACATGTCACTTTAAACTGAATTTCAGACCTTTTACTGAAGTTGGTAAAAAGCCTTCTATTCATTTTTAATAAGCACAATTCCAGTCCTGAATGAGAACAAAAAAGATTACGCTTGAATTCAGTGAATATTAAAAATACAGATTCAGAGTTGTTACCCAAAGTAGATTTAAAATTCCAGTGATTATGTTCTCCTTTCAATTCAGAGCCCAAGAAAACTTAAAATACATTATTATTCATAAGGACAAGACCCATTATGCTCAGTCAAAGGTCTGTTTGTGTCATTTCTGAAGGGGATTGGCATGACACAGTTGGGGAAAGTACAATCAACAAGGTAAATATTTCATCTGTATTCTCCAGTATACCCTCCCAGTTTCCAGCTCTCAGTAACTGAATAGCTTCTGAGTTGGGATGTTGAATAAAAATTTTTGCATATGGGAAGACTGGATGGGCATTTCTTAATTTTCTTAAATGTATTTATTAATTGAGCTCCACAATAGACTTTGTCAACAAACTCTGCTGTTTCCGTATGCGTTTTATTAAAAAAAAAAAATCTTCCTTGGATCTTTAATTTATTAATGGTGGTTTCTTTTCCCCTTGTATTATGAAAAAGAAAGTTGAAGTATTGTTATTGATTCTCACCTCTACTATTCATGGTTCTGATGTATGCTGTTCAGTCATCACTTTATCTAAACAGAACAGTTCTAGCCTACTAAGTTTGTTCCACTGAGAAAAAATGTTCTGAACCTTGGCTAATCCATGTTGCCCTTTTCTTTATCTTCTCAACTTCTTTTATACCCTCTTTAGAGTCACATGAGTACAAAATTTTGCAGCAACCAAGCATGATGAATTTATCATCTGACGTAATAAAGCTTTGTGACCATTACTTAATGTTTACTAATAATTGCAACCATTTGCCTTTCTTACTGTTGCCAAATGCTGTTCCTACATTTTCAGGTAACTATCTGCAGGGGCTCTGATGTGTCTTTCCTGAGTAGTATTCTCAGGATTGTTTAATTAGGATTGTTTATTGTTCTCCCTCTTGTCTATTACTCTGCCTTTACCAGTAATGAACTTAATCTATCATGCTATCACCTTTTTCTAGTTATTTTTTTAAATATAATTAACAGTATGGGCCAGCTGATAACCCTTTGGAATCATGCTAGTAACTTTTCCACATTACAGAAACTGTATACTCAGTTCCATCCCTCATTACTGTACTTCAATAAGTTGCTACTATATTAAAGGACTTTCCTAGTTGTCCTCTTACTCTTTAGTCTCCATAAGAATCTTTTGATGGATTTGGTGCTCTATGTGTGCATCTTTGGTAGACAGTGGAATAAGAGGGAGCTTTCCCTGGGACCAACTCAAGCTGTCATCATCTTAGCAAACAGTATGGTGCAAGAGAAGCAGGTCTGTAAAACAGTCATGATAACTTTGCATCCACACCATATGGGTTATGGGAGATTTGTGTCTGGGTATCTGTGCTTTGATTTCATGCATTGAATACCCATTGGTAGTTGGAGTAGGTTAAGTTAGCCCTTGGAGCACATCTTTTGATTTGGCTTTATCTGAATGGAATCCAATTCAAGCGCTCCAAGATCACATTTTGGTTTTAGTGAGGATGGTAGGGAGATTTGTTTGAGAAGAAGCATACTTCCCCTAACTAATGCACTACCATAGGCCTTTCTCACATGGAATAAGCTAGACTTCCATTCAGAATCACCCTCAGAATCACACTCTGGTCTCTTCTGTAGCTCTTCACTCCAGAGATAATAAAGTAGGGTTTCACAGGTAGGACTGCACCATTTTATCAAAGGTTTTTAGAAATACAGATACAAACACAGAACCATCCTTGTTCTTGCAGCAAATGCTTGCTATATGACTTTTAAGATGCTTTGAATCCTTCCAAGTAAATAATATTTACACATGATATTATAATACATATTTACATTAATTTTATGATCCATCTTACCCACTTGAGTGCTGTCCTATCTGACATGTTCTGTTCTGTTGCTCTCAGTATTTGCTTACGTGATAGGATGCAACCTACAGTAGGAGATGCAGAAATTTCAGAGCTATATTTACTTTAAGATAAATTGTTGTCAGTAGCTTTGATACAAATAAATTATTATTAAATGTAGCATTTAAAACTTTAGAGCTTCTGGTGTATCTTCATACAGTCACCATCTACTTTACAGCATTTTTTCTTTTAATATCTAAGAGAAGCCCTCCAACAGCAGGGCTCAGCTCTAGTTTGTGTTTTGATAATACCTCTCACTGATTTTCCTTCCTTCCAATTTTCTTTCTTCCTAGTCACTGTTACAAGGAGATTTAGCAATTAGAAACTACTGAAACAATATGTTTTCTTAAACATGCATGGTGGTTATGTTTTGAAAAAAAAAAATTGAAATGCCCTAAATTCTTGGTAATCTTTTGAAAGAAATGGTTGAAAGTTTGATTTGGAATTTTCTATATTATCTATAGTAATTTGACTAAGGAAAAAGTGATATTGAGTGTACTGGCAGATTGGCAGCAAGCTAGAAAGCAACTCTGTATTCCATGGGGAGACAAGCACTGAAAAGGGTTCTTTTACTCTGAGAGTGCAGAAGTACAGGCTGAGATAAGATACTCATACTGGGCTATATTAAAATTATACTTTATGGTTGGAAGTGACCGCTAAAGTTTATTTGGTCCAAACCCCCTTGTAGGAAAAACTTGGATCAGTTAGCTCAGGGCTGTGCCCATGTGAGTTCTTTTAAAATTTCCCTGTATCAAGATTCTGTAACCTCCATGGAAAACATGCATTTTTGCTGTCCTTCTGCCATGCTTGCTTGACTTTGAAGAAGTTGACATGCTTTGAAGGACCTGTCTAGGTCGTTTTGGCCCTCTCTGCCCTGCATGGGAATTTTTTCATTCTACTGGATTCTTGTTAAAACTTCGGCACACAGTTCTAGTTTTCCTACCAAAAGTAGATATGACTCTTAAGAAGGTTAGATTTTTTTTTTTTTTCCCCTAAATACTTTGATGAATGCATTAAAAGCAAAGCCTTGGTGTTAACTTCCCTGAAGCATTATTTCTTTGTCCAGTTCCCCATCTGTACAGTAGCACTGCTTCTGCACCACAGCTACTAAATACTGAAACTGTTATACTAGAAAAAAGGAGGACCAGCCTGGACTGTTATATTTTGAGTTCTGGTTTAGCCAGAGCCAGTGGGAAGAAAGGGAAATTCCCTGCTGAACTGCAGAATTATCTGAAAATTACTTCTTGTAGTTGCAAATGGACCAAAACAATAAAGCACAGGGTATCCCACATTCCTAACTCTCCAACATACTTTGTAAGGAATTGACTTTTGTTGTACTATTAAAATAATGATTGAATATGTTTTCAGCAAGAGATGAAAGAATGATTATTCAGTTATTTGAATCTCTTTACTTATTTGAAATATTATTTGATGAGTTCTGTGCATTGATTATGCATTTATGACTAAATATTTACTATTTTAATTTTTTTTCACTTAATTTTGTTGCCTTCCTTGATGTTTTTTCACAACAGGAAGAACAGAAACACCTAATCAATTTTTGCATATACCATTCATTATTTCATGTACTTCCAATATAATAATCTTTATTCATCATTGTTTTGAAATGATAAATCACATCTTTTTAGTTCCTCAGGCTTTTTTTCTAAGTCCATAACCTCTCTCACTGATTTAGTATCTCTGAACTTTTTAACCCTGTGGTTTCATTTGAAGGGAAGTAATCATTACTTCCTACAATATTCTGGATGATTTTCACTGGGTTTTTTTTCTCTGCTTTTTATTCTATTCCATGTTTTCCAAATTTTAACTTGTTGTTTACTGCTTAGATACAGCTCCCTAGTGAGCATAGTCCTTTTTTATTTATTTGTGAATGATTGATGAGTTGGCCTTTTTCTTGAGGTCATCTTCACAATTTGCTGGAGGTTATTTTTCACCTGTTTGGCTTGTTTTGCATTTGGTAACACTCATTGCATTTCAGATCATGTGTTCATTCAGTTACTTTGGTAATGAGCAGGACACATATTACTGTCAACATTATTGCTATTTTGTCCTGTCCGTTTTATAGAATTTTTCAGAAATTCAGTATGAGAATGCTATCCCTTTTTCTGGAAATTATGTGAAAGTCCTCTGTGAGTTGAGCAGATTAGACTGCTGGAGCTCCTGCATCTAAACGTGTGTTTATATGCAAATTGGAATAGTGCTTTTCCATACAGGCAAACCCAGTCTGTGTTGGAAACTGTGTCATTACACAATCCATACCTTAATTTTCAGTTTGATATAACTTTTTTTAATCTTTATAAAGTAGTGGTTTTCTTTAGCACCTGTTATTATTATGTCTTTGTTATATCCATAGAATCATGAATCAAAACATGCCTAGAATCATTGTTCCTTTAGGAAAAGAAAATGCATATATGTTAGGATATTTTGAGCTTGTATTTCTGAGACCTGAAACGTACCAGTAGTAAAACTGCAGGTCTGTAACATCATAGTACTCTCAGCTACTGCATTAAGCATTAAAAAAGTGATTTATTGGATTTTAAACTTAGATCTTATAGATATCTTTCCTGCAATAATGAATGCAGACCATTGTTTACTATCTAAGTCAACCTTGTCAGTGAAAAATTCTCCAGTAATATTTTTAGTCTAAATAAACAGATGAATTCTTTTGTGGTCTGTGATGAAACAATCGTGGATGGCTGTGTTCTTTCTTATATTTGCATGTTGAATTTGAATAAGACACAAAGAGATCTGGAGTGAAGTACCTTTTTTATTAAAAAAGTATATTTGACTTGCAGTCACTGTTTTAATCAGTAGCTACCTAATAAACTGATAGGACTTTTATATTCTGATTACTTTTTATTTGAAAGTTTCTTTTGAGATCTTTGGAGTTTGTGTTTATGTTTATTATTAAACTTTACCTTATCTGTAAAGTAGTGAAAGCACCAGCAATGTCAATCTATTTTTAGATATTTTCTTTTTCAGATCAAACTACAACAATAAACAACAGTGACATAGAACTTTTTGGTCCTTCTAAAAATGAAACAAAACAAATTTGACCTGAATATTGGCAGACATTTAGCAAAGAGATTACCAGGCACTATTGGTCAGATACCCAACTAAATTTGAAGACTTAAAAGTATTTTACTGTGGGAGAAAAAATATCATAAACTCTCAATATGAGAATTCAGTAGAAAACAGCTGATTTTCCTTTCTTAAACCTTGATGTCTAGTCTTTCTTGATTATGTATCTAAATCTTATATATTGAACTTAACAGTTGTCTTTCTCATCAGTAACACATGTACTCTCTGATTTGGAGTATTTGTCCCACAATATACTTGGATTATCAATAAGTGGAGTAGAATTTACTTTCAGTAATTCACTTCTGAAATGATGAGTGAAGAGCTGCATGACTCAAGCTTGGGAGAGGTGATTGATGCCTGCCATTTAGACGATGCCCTTAAAAATATGCTTTACTTTTTGGCCATCCCTGAATTGATCAGGCAGTTGGACTATGTGATAATTGTGGGTCCCTTCCTACTGAAATGTCTCTGTTCTACTCTACTATGTTCTATGCTATTCTGTATCAGGTTTACCACCAAAATATTTTTCAAAACTTACATGCCCAAGCCTGCACTGGAAATGGCATGAGCATAAGAGGAATATGAAATGTTCTTCCAGATTGAAATGACTTTAAAAATGAGAATGATAAAAGCAAGGCAAACATTCTCAGAGTAATTGCTTCTAAATTCAACTGGCTGCCAAGACAGGCACCACTTGTGTTCTGTAGCAACTCCACCTCCAATCTATGATCTATGATATCTGTAAATACCTCTACCACTGCAGAGGAAGGCTAAAAATAAAATCCACCTTGTAAGGTGAATAAAGAAGTGCATAAAGTGTATACAGGGACTGATGGGTCTCTTCCAGAGGAATCACAACTACTAACCCAAAACAAATATACTGTGATTATAATAACAAGAAAAAGATACAGTTCTTACCACAGGCAGCATCTTAAAAATGTCCTCTGTAATGAGGATAGTCTTTTTACTGTCCACTTCATAACTCATGTTACTTCCCAATGGGCTGTTGTTTTGAGAAGCAATAAAATTGTGAACCGCATCACAGCAGGAAGCTAATTCTGACCTGCATACACACAAACAAACAAAACTTGCTCAAAGACAGGCCAATAAGTAGAAAAGTGGTGCTAGAGAACCAGACCAATGAACACCAGTGTGAATTAACTGGCAGCAAAAGGCTATATTAACCTTCTATGATGTCATTTCCTTTGACTTGCTTTGCTAATCAAGTCCATTTTCACAGCAAATGTTCAGAAACTAATCAGACCAAGAACTGATAATTGTTTTCATCTTTTGGTCTCCTTTTCCCATTGAGAAAAATTTGTAATCAATCTCCTCAATATTATTCATTTCTAAGATTAATATAGAAACACTGAGGGACTTCAGTCCCCAAAGAATTAAAAATATGATTTTTGCCAGAACAGAACAAATGATTGTAAGAAACTAGAAGGCTGAAGAAGGAAAGAAAAAAAAAGGAAATAAAAGAGATAGAGATGGAAGGTACTGGCAGTGGTACTTAGTGAACATCTAGAGGGTTGCAAGCCAATGAATTTAAAATTAATATCTACAACTGTTCATCACAATTTTCCTGTGCAAAGTACTACAGGTGTTAAATAAATTACATCACAACTTGCAGATAAAGACAGATACCAATGTGCTAGACAGATAGCCTAGCTGCTCCTCAAAACACCTTGCAGAAGTCCTTAAATAAATAAAAATGCAAGGGATTCACTCAAACCTTGAGTGGGAGTGAAGGCTATCACTCATCTTATAATTCCTGTTACCACTAAACTTATAAAAATATTATGTGTGCAAATGTTCTACATTATTAACAGTGAAATGAAATGAAATAAAATGAAAATCCCCATCAGACTTTTGAAATCAGACTCAAAACACTATAATTCATTTTTCTTTAGGCAACAACATCCTCTCTGCTGCCATGGGATCTGATTTTTCAGGCTGTAAGGCTGAAATATTCATGGCCAGACATTATGTATCAATTGCTAGGACACAGCTTTCTCATTAGGTGAGATACTAAGAGAACTGCATCAATTTAGAGAAGAAAACATATTTATAACAGAATTGTCCAGAATTTTGAAAATACCACACTGAAGGCTAATTGAGAAGAAAAAAAATATACCATTAGAGTCAAAAGAATAGAAAAGTTTTATTTCATACTGTTTCAATTTTCAATTTTTACTGTTTGTAAAGAAAAACAAATTGTTGAATCTAGTTAAATATTAGAAGCCAAATTCTGCCAGAAAGTGAGCTGAGTTTAATAGAGTAAGACACACCTAAGAGAAGTTGCTTTAGACAGAGAAAATACAAGAATAACAATAACAAAAATAGAAAAATGCTAATTATTATATAAATAATAATAATTTAATGTTTCTGATGGAACTGAAGCGTAGTCTAGCAGTCAGAAAAATCTAAAGATTATGGTTCTCAGAAGACAGGGAAGAGCACGAACAGGTCTGGGATAATTCTCAATCCTCTTTAAAAAATTGTCAAAATGAGCAGTGGGAAAAACTTGTGAAGGTTGGTTTGATGAAAGAAAGAAAGAAAGAANCACCATTTCAGTTGTCAGATGGCTTACTGGTATATATTAATCCATTTTGAATACTGAGTTCTAAAGCTCCTCCAAGGCAAAGTTCCCAGATGTACAAGGAACACTGGATAGACTGAGTGCTGGGATGGCATAGATCTGAAATAACCACACCAGGAGAATAACCAGGAAATGCCACTCCTGAGAGAGGAACCAGTAGGGTTCAGAATTCCAGAAGCTGCATTCAACTCCACTTCCTAAACATGGTGATTCCCTCTGCCCAGCTCAAAACCTTAAGGGGCAGGGAAGATCTGTGGCCAATGAGAACCACCAGGTCCAAGGCTGAGGGTGGAACTGCAGCTATGCTCTGTGGTCAGGAGATACCTACATGGTGGAACAATTGCTCTGCATGTATATAGTGTCCTATTTTAAATACATGACAAAGTAAAAGGGTGCAGTAAGGCAGTAAAGTCAAATGATGATGTCTGGGAACACTGGATGTTATTGAACCAGTGGTTTTTGACTGGAGCACGCTTGCTTTTCTTTCTTGTCACTTTTTGCTATAACCAGCCCTTTCCAGTCTTAATAAATACTGTAGCAAGAAGAGGATTCAGATCTCTCTGTCAGGCCCTAAGGACACCACCACGCCTTGCTACAGCCCAGAACCCTGGGGCTGCCCCTATCCTGTCTAGGGTCCAGGGCCCTATTTCAATCTTCCAGAGCCATCAGTCACTGCCCCAGAAATACCACAGCAGGGCCAGTCTCCAGTTGTGTCCATCCTATTTCCAGGGATGTGCCCATGCCTGGGCTAGGGCTGCCCCATTCCTGGTTAGGAGTGGGATGAGCCCAGCTACCAGTTTCTGCTCTGCTGGCCAGGTTACAGCACTGGGATCCCATAGGAACCAGCTGTCCTTCACTGCTCCCTAGCACTCACATGGAAATGAGGAATCACAGAACCTTTAATGTTGATTTCCTTGTTTATTTTCTTGAAGCTAAATGAAGCAGGCCTAAACACTATCTGTGTCAACCACTGGACATTCAGAGGAGAAGGAATAATGCCAGAATAGTCTTGCCAACTTTAGCAAAACAGCTCTTTTGTGTGTGATGGCTACCAGACCCTGAAAAGGCAAACTGATAACAGATCCCATTCATTAATAGAGATGATGTTTTTGCTTTTTATTACTCATTCCACAAGAACGAGTGCTTCAATAAAAGCAGAAACAGTGCAGAAGAAAAACAGAATCAGAATTAATAAGAAAGTAATAGTTTAAATTAATATTATGGATTCACTGAGGAAGTAAAACAGAGCCAAGCTAGTCCAGAAACACAGTAAGAACAAGAGAATAAATACTGAGTAATGACAAATATTCTTAGAGCATTCATGCTAAAAAATTGGTGGTAACAATAGAAACATTTTACTTATATGAAATCATGATGCAGAATCCCACTGTGCTCAAGCATCCCTATACAGAGCTGCAGTGGGAATGCAAGAAACCTGCTGACAGCAATACCCAGGGCAGTGTATTCAGCAATCTGTTCACACAGGATTTTGTACAAGCTGTGACACAAAGTAATCTACAGCTGAGAGCAAACGATGAGGAAGGGGAGAGACTGAGCAGTTCAAGCAATCTATTACTGCAGTTTCCTCAGAGTATTAATGTCATTCATATGTGGGCTGTCAGGAGGTGAGGACTCACTGAAGAGCATTACTTCATAAGATTAACACATGTATCCTACAAGGGCTTTATGTGAGGAGTTGCATAGCCAAGACAACATTTTAACTCATGTATCATGCCACCTGGGGAGAGGGAAACTTAAGATGGTGGGATAAGAAACAAGGGGAATAATCATCACAGCACCAAACAGTAGTAACATTGTTTTTTCTTTTTTTGGATTAGAATGTGATTCACACTGTCTGTTCTGACTGGGAAAAACCCTGAGATATGGAAGCAGCTCTTGGAAGATAGGATGCTGCTATACAGGCTGAGCATCCATCTCACACCTTTCAGAACATGAATGTAGCTTACAGTAAGAAGGTTTAAGTTCCAGCTTTTATCAGAGACTGCAGGGTTGCCCTAGAACAAAGGGTTTTGATCCAGTCATGGCATGACAAGTCCAGAGTGAAGGTGATGCTTGAGTCAAAATACCCAAGTTTTGTAGGGCATTAGTTTTGGAAAATATCTCCTCTGCAGCAGAGGTTATTAGGGATGGTTTCTTACTTGGAGAAGCCTTTTCCTCCAACATTTCTCCTGCAGGGATTTGGAAGCTGAGTGATATCTAAGAGTTATTTTTAAATCCTGAGGCATAACTCTAAACACAGATATTTCTTATGCCAAGATAAGCAGAAAGGGAGTTGATTGCATTATCTAGAACAGCCACTTGTAATAAGTGAGGAACAAAATCAGAACCTGGAAAAAGACCACACCATTTTAACAGGTAATATATATATCTCATAGGACTGAGTAAGTACAGTCATGATAATCTTAGTCAATAACCTAAGCAGAGGGGCATGCTGCATTTTGTCTGGGAAGTTTTGATCACATTAGACAACACAGAGTCATACATAGTTGCACTGAAGAATGTTTTTTGTTGCTCAGCATACACTTTCACTGAATTTTTTCCTTTGCAGGACCCAAGTTTGTATTGTTGTTCAGCTGGTACAGAATTTTGAACCTATGGCATCCAAGTAACTTCTTCAGTTTCATGGCTGCTGAGACCTTATGAAAACCCTGGTTTCTTGAAGCAAGTTACCAAAATTGTTTTGGCTTGTGAGACGAGCCAAATATTATTTTTCAACTGCTATGCAGCTTTTCTATGCTGAACTGTTTGCAGTACCTGAGGGCTTTTGCTTTGATTATACATTTCCAAACTTTTCTGCACAACAAACACTTCATATAGATAGTCCAGTGTATTTAGTAGAATACACACGCTCTAAATATGCTGATACAGTTTCATTGCAGCTCCTGCAGTTTCTCTGTAGCCAAGATAGCAGCAAAATTAGCTACCTTGGTTCTGTGCTTGTATGAATATTTGCATTTCAGCTGATTCGGGCCTTCTGTACAGGCTGCACATGCCTGCTGACAAGTTACAGTGTGCACACATCCTGAAGGCACTGCAAACATCTCAACACCTTCAACAACTCAGAGTGGACCAACCACGAGGGCTAAAACAATCACTGGTTAGTTAAGGGTTAGCAGACTCTCTCAGCTGGTTCAAAAGCCAGCACTGCCTTTACTCTGAGTGATATGGGAAGAATCTATAATGAGTGTGAAATTTGTCTTTATGTAAAAAGCCTCTGCAGAGTTTAAAAACTTCCCATTCCACCAAACTTTTTCCATTGAAAATTCTTCAGTATGAAACCAGTGCCTGTGCATCTGTGGCCTGAGGGCATTCGTTGTTGCTGAGAACAGTGTGAAATATTTCACTGTTGTTATGCATTGGACTAAACTGGGCTGGGAGGAGGAGAAAAGTGGATGGAGATAGACACTGCAGAAGCATCAAAATATTCAGAACATTGTTAAAAAAGGTAGCTGCTCAACTGTCCTTTAACACCGTGGTGGGAAGAGTGAGGAAAATAATTTTAATTTGCTCTAAAGAAAGCTTAAGCTCAGTGTTAGGAAACACACTGAAAGAGGTTGCCTAGTCAAGGTGCAAAATTTCAACAATAGGAGTATTTTAATAGTGATAAGGACAAACTTTTTTCAATAATTGATTTTAAGTCACCATTTACAAACATCTATAAAGTGAATGTTTGCAAAAACAGAATCATATCAGTCCTCTTATAAAGCACCTGCACATTATTGACACCAGCAATGCTTACATAGATGTATCTCCCTGCAGATTTTCAGTTACCCTAAAAATTTACCCTAAAAATTTTCAGTTACCCACAAAACCATAAAAGAGAACTGAACACAAATTAAAACTAGCAAATATTTAAAGCTGTATCTCCTCTGAGCTAAGTGGAGTTCACAGCACAGCTTGTAAGGTCATTCGAACAAAGAGCAAAGCATTCAAATTACAAAAGTCCATGAATTACTACAAACCAGAAAAAAAATTGTGCTTGCTTAATAAGCAAACACAAAAGTTTGTTAAGTTTGTTTTAATTGTTTGCCTAACTTGGATATTTTTAATCATTAGTTCATGTGAGTTATTGTGCTGTACATTTGAAGACATCAAAGACTTTGAGGTTTCATACTGCAGACTCTTGTGACAGTAGAAGAATTCGTAAAAAATACCACTATGTGACAGCAAAATTTCAAGGGCACAACCACAAACAGGAAGACTACTTTTTATCTAAGTCCATTGCTGTAATATTTTATAATGAGCAAGAAATTATCTTTAGTACTGCACTGTGGGCTCTAGACAATGATACAGGTTTCTCAAGGCTCTTGTCAATCCAAGTCAGTGTGCAATGAAGCATATTACTACATATTTTAAACTTTAAGAAAAGAGTGGTTAAATCTGATATCTGAAACAGAACATATTGAAGGGGAATGCTACACTGACAGCCCTTGAATTTCTTATAATGAAGTAACATCACAAATGTCTAAGACAAAGAAAGCTAAAAGAGTTGAACCTAAAATCAAGGCTGAATATGTAAAAAGTGTAATAAAAGTTTCAAACCAAAGACTATTTAAAAAGTCTGCCATGAAGACATAATTAGCTCAGACTGATCCAAAATTAAATTCTCCTTATAGGAATCCTCCATCCTTTAGAGAAGTATATAATAGTCTGTAGACCAATTAAAAGAATCAAGCTCATTATTCAAACTGTCACTAATTACTATCTCTCTACCCATCTTTTTCTCTCCTGAAATAAAATACATCTTTGAATATATACTCATTGTTTTACATATCATCTATTAAATCTGTGCAGCAAATGTCCTCTTAATCGCTCTGCAGTCTGAGTTCTGTGTACTTTTTTGTAAACAGGAAGATTTCAGAGATTACAGTAGAAATATTGATCTGTTTAGTGTTAGAAATGCTATTGATTATGTGGTGGTGAAAGTTATATAAGCATAAATTGACCTTGCAGTGTGTTTTATTTGTGTTTCAGCTGGGGTTCATTGCAGTACACAGATGTGATAAGCAATACTGTTATATGGGTTAGAGTGTAGATTGCAACAAAACTAATCTCTTCAAGAAGTGGTATTCTATAATCTGCAGGAATGTTTAACACACACTTTTGAGAAAAGATATTAAACTGGGAAAAGGGTAATAGAGGTCAAGTGGAAAAAAAAGGAAAAGGGAAAATAACAGGACTAGGAAAATGGTTGATCTTTTAACTTTTCTTTTTAAGAGTCTATGCTCTTTTTTTTAAGTAGTAATGTTCCTTTAAAAAAAAAGTAAATTAAAATATTTTGGTTGGGAACAGAATTCTCCCAGCTAGACTGCAGTGTAACATCAGGAATTTTTAAACATTTAAAACTTTTGACACCAAGGAATATCCTTCTCCCTTCATTATGAGATGCAAATAAGGTTTGTCTGGAATGGTCTTTCCATGGTGGGGGGCCCACTACCCACAGCTCACTGTTCAGTGTGATACGACTCCTCAAGTGCTGTAGCATTGCTTTGACAGGCTTCAAGCTCAGTCAGACAGCCCAGAAACACAATACTCAGAGGCTTCTCTGAAACACAGCATCTGCCCCACCCTTCTCACTTTGAGGTTTGTTGGAACTATTTTATAGCTTTCCGCAAAAACTGGAGTTGCAACTATTTTGAAAACCTGCAGATTATTTGATACCATTAGTGTATAGCCCAAATGAGAGTAAATCAAGCTTGAAAGTCTGTAAAGCAGAGAGATGTGGAGGTGTAAAAAACAATTACAGCTTGCACTTAATTGGGCTCTGTAATTTGTTGCACTAATGAAATATTTCTTTAAAGCGGAAAACCTTTGAAGAATACTAATATAATAATTAATATTCAGGTTACCTAGGGAACTTGAGACTCTGCTGACTGTAGCTAGAAGATCCTTTGCAGAGGAAGCTATCCAGTACAGCTTTTTTCTCCTAGAGCTTTAAGAATGACCCTTCCAGGCAGCTGTGAGATTATTTCCCCCACTTTTCTAAGTTTCTACCAAATTTCTCTCTTACAGGCAAGAAATCCAAGGACTTTTTCTGTCTAAAACAAGTTAGAGATGATGTAAATCTGGAAAAGGAGGAAGAATTCAGGAGGGCTTAGAAACAAAGGCAAAATATGAAGATGCTAGATGATTGAAGAGCCATAAAGAACGAAAGAAATTTTTAAAATGCCAAGAGAAGACAAATTTCATAAAGGCAAAGTCTGAATAAAAATCAGTTTTCTACATGTCCCTAGCAGTAAATGTTGGAGAAGATTCCTAAAATCACTGTTAGCAGGATGCTATTTACACCACTCTTAACAATGACTGACAAATACTACTGTGTGGCACAATAAATCTTAACTAGAATTCAAGAGCAATGAACCAAGCGTTTGCACTTGCTCCTCTGAGGGCAGCCTGTAACTAGCAATGCTGATGTCACCATTACAGACACTAAAATAAGTGAAATGCCAGGAGATTCGTTCTCTGACAGAGTCTGGACAAAAATCAACCACAGGAGAGTGGCTGTGGATATGGGAAATATTAAAGAGATTGTGGCTTGTGCTTGCTTCCTGGTTCTTCTTGATTTTGAGAAATGCATGTGCAAATATCATGTAGCCATCAAAAACCAGTGAGCTCTGCCAGAGAGCAACCTAGCCAAGAGCATGTGAGCCTGCACAGCAGAGCAGCTTTAGAAGGAGCCATTTAGGAAAGGGCAGCCCTCTGACAACAAATGGACACATTTTGCACAGCTGCATGACAAAGCTGGGCCAGGTCGTAGAGGGAAAGCCTGGAGTCCTGCATTCCGCTCTCTAACAGTGAGTTGGCAAAAAATGTGTAGTTTGTGCCAGACATGGCTGTCAGCTGTAACCCTTTTGCCAAATAAAAAGACAAGTATTTCTTTCCTGAACCACACTTCTAATTTATACTCTTTTATTTGGCCTGGATCTGCTGGTAGAGCGGCTTACAACGAGAACGGATGTGTACTCCTTGGCATCCAGCACTGTCTTCTAGGAACACAGGAATTACTGGCTTACATCACATATTCCTCTACTCCACTAGCAGCATGAGAGGAGCCAACAGCAAAAGCTGCAAAGGAAAACACGGGACAGCTTCTCTAAAAAATTAACTACCCAGGAGAAGCTGTTCTTGAACCTTATTAATTAGAGGTTGGTTTATGCCCTGAAGCATAAGACATTAAATCCCTTATAAATATGCATGCCTGTTCTTCAGAACTTCAGGATAATAGAGAGATGTCATAAAATTGACACCATGCCTGAGAAACATCTAAGTGTTCACTCCATTTAACAGATGGACAAACAGGAAAAGAAGTCAAGCAGCTTCTCTGCAGTCTTGTTAGCAGGCAGACTTCTGCTGGCACTGGCAGGTGAATAATGTGACACAGGCAGCTTCAAGTTTCTCCTGCTGAAGGTGGCTGGCGGTAATACCCAATTTCTGCTGCACAACCCCTCAGAGATTAATTTCCTCTTCTGCAAAAGGGTGTGTTTATCTACCTACTTAATGAGATTTTCAGATTGTATAATATTTGTATTACACAGCTATTACTGACACTAGGCTAAGTCAGAAAAAGGAAGATATCTACTGCCCAGGAATCATTAATTCATTTATTTCCCTGCAACTCTAGAAACTTTTTCTCCCCCATAGCCCCATTTATGCATCATTTCTCAGCTTAAGTAACGTTCCAAAGCTAGTTGCAGGCTTAAGTCTGATAGTTAAGTCTGTGAGTGCTGTAAGCATGGAGATTTAGCCAGCAAATTTTATATAAAATATGGTTACCTTTTTAAAGACTCTACTGACCAATTGCTAAGAGCCTGAAAATCTCTAGTATGGTCACGGATTAAGGACAGTTGTAAAATTTTAATATCCTATTTCCAAAAAACAATACAGAAGGCTGAGAATGAAAAAAAGAAAGACAAGACTCATGCAAAAGTACCCATCTTTTGTAAAATAATCATTCACAATGTCCTACACCAAAGCACCAGTCCTTAGTCATATCAATGTAAATCTTTGATGACATCCAATCAGATCAAATTTCAGGAACAAAATACATAGCATTGCCATTAGAACTGCAGCATGGGTTATGTAGATATGAACTAGCCAATACTCCAGCTAGTTTGGATATTAAAAACCAAGGAAACCATAACAGCACACCCCTTGAATGTCAATTCAGTAACAAGTTTGTCCAGCCTGTGCTGAACCATGGATTTTTAAAGATGGTTTTCTGCTTGGTATTTGAGCTAAATTAAAACCAGTAAGATCACCTCAATGCACATACAGTCCACACTTTTTTGGTGCCTTAGTGCATCCCACAGTTTTGCCTTTTGAATTCCAGTTTGATCATTGGTTGCACAACCCATCTTGACTACTTATGACCCACACTCCTTGCTGAAAGCCAAAGACAGCATGAGGAACAGTAAAGCATCCTGTACTTAAAAGTCCAGTCTTATATGATGTTTTGGATGTTTGATTCCCATAAGCCTAGAAGATGCAGAAGCTGGCCCAGTGGAGGGGAGACTGTATGAGCAATAAACGAAGAAGTCAGGCTGGACCAAGGAGTGGCTACTGTGTCACTGATTCAAACACACAGTACAGCAGAAGCAGTAGCAAATAGCAGGTGCATGGTGGCTTTTAAATTCTCAAGGAAGAGAATTTAAAAAAAAGATAGATTGGAAAGCAAAAAGCCCAAAGGTATCAGGGTTAGGAGCAGGTGAGAGCAGCTACGGTTCCTGTCAACTCTGTGCAAGACACTTGGCTGCTCTGAAATGCATTGGGCTGCTTTACAGCTCCTCATGCTGATAGCTCTGTGCACAGCTAAGCCTGCCAGAGTCAATGCAAAGTTTCTTTAACTCTCTGTATACTCCTGCCTCAGCTTTGGGAAACACCATTGGTCAGTTGTGATACACAGCAAACACAGCAATTTATGTTGCACAAAACCCTTTATCCTGTCCCCCCCCTTCCCAAAACTACTTCTTCCAAAGGGATCATGCTGAGCATGTGCATATTAAGCTCCCAGTGCTAGTTAACTCCAACGAGTTGGAAGACAGGTCAGTTCATATATTTTTAACAATCATGACAGAATCTTTAATTCTGATCCATGTAAAAATGTAATTCAAGAGAGCTTTTTTCCCTGGAGAAAACAGGGATGGCACAGTGAGGCTGTTCTCTAAACCCAGCATGATTTGCAAATGAGAATTTAGGCTTTTCAGAGCTCATCATCCCTACTGAGCATGTCCTTCTGTGCCATCCCAAAAAAGGACAGATGGAATCACGTGCTGTCATGCTCAGGGCCATGACATCCAGTGACAAACCTAATGAGTGCCTTGGGCACTTCTGAAAAACAGACAACAGTCTTGGGGTAAAGAACACACTGGCTTCATTACAGCCTTTTATCAGAGTCCCAGTTCAGATGGACAAAATAATACTACCAGTAATTTTTTTTTAACACTGTAGGGTTTATGCCAGGAACACTTTAATTCATTCTACTTAAGTCAGTTTACTACTCATTATAAGGAAGATAGATGAAATTACTTCTGTAGTTCTTTTATTCTCCTCAGTTTGCACAGTTGAATTCCAATAAACAAGAAGAGCCCCAGCATTAAAAGATTCATGGAAATGACTACAAGCAATACAAAATGATCTGTTTAAAAGGGAATATTTAAGTTTATGGCTTGTTAGAAAAATCTAGGGTAAACAGTATTTCTAAATGAGACAATGAAAATTACCTGAATTTTGTAGATTCTTCTGGTTTCCTTACCCAGGTGCAGTTCTGCAGTTTTGTGACTATGTGAAGATAATAATCTTCTGAATATCTAAAAAAGGAAACAACATCAAACACTAGAATATATATGTATGTATATTTAGAAACAGTCTCTAAAAACATTCAAATTATGCATTTATTAATAATAATGTGCATGGTGCATATATAATAGATTGCTTTTAGAACTCCATGACCTATTTTATTTTTGTAATTTGTAACAGCACTATCCTCATTTAACTAGCATGACCTATTAAACATCTCTTCTTAGTACTGGTGTCCTATTGAACTTCAGAAACTTTCAAAAGTACACCAGTTTCAAACTTACATAACTGACTATAAATATTTTGAAGTTATTAGAAACCATCTCAAGTGTAAAATTCAAAAATAATATAAATGATTCTCTTGTACTTAGTGGTTTAAACCTTAAAAGTGTTTTGAAAAATGGCTCTTGCAGGCCAAGATAAAACATAACCCTTTCTATGCCTTTTCTTTCATTTATTTTATAGCATCCCCAAAGCTCAATCATCTATAGACAATAGATCAAAATTTACAGATGTAAGCTTTCCTTTAAACTATCTCTAAAATTAAACAATGTGCTATTTTATATGATCCAGAACTTTGGTTACATTGCTACATATAACCAAAGAGCTCTCTGCTCTTGAAAACCCATTCAGGAGATTTAAATTTGTTCATAAATGAAATACTTTGTAACATGCAAGTCAAAAGAATGAAGACATTTTCTGCTTTCATGTTCAACATTACTACTTCTCCCATTTGTGCCTGGATCATAATATAGGTTTTTTAAAAAATTATAACTGACTTATAATAACTGGGGGAATCGGAAGAAAGGATGGTGTGGATGCCATTACTAAAATTCTATGGGACTCAAGTCTCCATACAACATCTAACTTGTATTATTTTAACAAAAATAGCTTAGTGTTGACCCAAACAATCATGAGTTTAATAAAGTTGTCACTTAGAAGTGTTTATTTTGAACAGTTTTACAAGAGTTGGGATGGCAAGAAATGTCACTTGTTTTTAAGTGGAGCATGAGAACTGATAAAAAACAATATATAAAAACACTCTGGTGGTTGCAGCAGCAGAGGTCAATTACCTGAAACCACCTTCCTTCTCTCTGCTCCACATTTGAAAGAAACAGATTGTTTGCTTCAGAAAAGTACTGCAACTGCTAAAGGTAACTGATTTATCCTACCCTGAGTAAAATCATGTCCAATTTCCACATGAAAAAATAAATTCTCATTTTAAGAGGAATGTTGCATTAAAACTGGTCTCTGGCTCAAGCTTGCACCTGTGACAACATATACAATTTTCATCCTCCACACTTAGCAAACTCCTAATGGAACTAGAAGTCTATGACTAAACTAATTCTACTGACCCCTTCACAACTCAAGAGAACTAAATCAGCAGAAGCAGGAAAAGAAAAAAAAAAACTGGTTTCATTGCAGCTGTAGCTGATCTGACCTGGTGCAGTACATTCTTCCTCCTTCCAGTCCAACTCCCTTGTGTCACTATGGGTACTTACCTGACCTCACCACTGTTTTTCTTTTGCCAGGTTTTGCACTTGTTAAATGCCTTCATAGGCCACTTTTACTACCAGGGCAAAAAAAAAATCCAGAAGGAAAAGGGTATGCATATACATTTTCTTCTTCTTTATTGTGTTAAATCAGATAAGAAAGATTCCATCTAACACCACAGCCAGTATAAGCAAAGAGTGATGGAAATGGACAAGTAGGGATCAAGGCCCTCCTATTTTGGCAGCTGCCTGCTGGTGTGTTATCAGCCTTGGAACTGCAAACAGAGAAAATGCAACCACCTTCCTGCTGAAGCTGATACCTAAATTGAGTCACCATGGGGTCAGACAAGTGTCAGTGGCAGTGCAGGGCAGGGGATGTTTGTGGGGTGAAGACGAGATAAAAACACAAGACCAAAATAGCCCATTCTGATGTTGAATAACTCATCTGGTTTCATTCTTTAATCTAAACAAGAAATCGGTCTTAGATGCTTGGACTTACAGAAAAATTCCAGAAATTAATAGGATAACAGACTATGAAGAGTTACTTTGACTACTGTTATCCAGGAGGAAAAAAAATATAGAAAAAGCAAATTCTAACCTAAAGACATTGATAAGATGAAGATGAGAATCAGAAATGAAACAAAAAATTACCATCTATTCAGAAAGAAATTGCATGTACTGACAAGTTATTAGCAAGTTACAGGGAAACATTTGTAGGGAAAAGAATGAAAGCATCATCTATAATGCTAGTTCTGAGACCTCATAGGAAACAGAGGCCCTCCCTATCAGAAACTGTAAGGGCCTTCTCATACTTGTGACAGAAAAAGCACTTAGGGTAAAAACAGCAACTACAAAGCAAGAACACTGCAGCCTTTCCACATCTGTCTCTACTGGAAGGAATTGCTCTTGCTCAGAGGTATCCAAGCTCACCAGATCACACAGAAAAGCACCATTTCCAGGTCTTCACAAGTCAGAAAACCACCTCTGCTCAGCCTATGCATGAAGTTTTGCTCCTCTTGTGACTTACAAAGACACTCTGGACTGTCAGAACTTGTCTTTACCAGCTGGCACAGTGTCACAGGCAGCACAGACATCCCAGCACACTGTCCTGGGGGACAGGAGCTCCCAACTGTGGCAGCTCTGCAAGGCATCTGCTCACATCAATAAAAGGTTTCTATGAAATAAACTCCAATATAGACAGTATTCCTAGAAATGATTTTTTTAAAACTCAACATGAAGCTCTGGGATTTGCTGTAGCTGGGTTTACAGCCCAGAAAACTTTGTTTTCCTCTCAGAAAGCCAATTTTAGCATTTCCTGCTGTAAAGGAGGCTGTTCCTCTCACTTCTCCAAGGAATCCCAAGGAATCAATTCAGGTTATCAGGGAATTATTTCATGACTCTGCTGTAACCCAGACAGTCCTCTTCTCCCCTGTTCCATTTTAAAGAGCTGGCACATTACATATATTTCCACTGGCACCCAGGAGCTTACAGCATATACTCACTGATGCTAAAAGGGTTTTATTAAGATTAAAAAAATTCAGGTAAATTGAGCTATAAAAATGCCTGGACAACACAATAATTACAAGGCTGAGAAGAGAGAATGAAAGAAACATGTTTTTTTTTGTCTGCCACCTGCACCACAACCATTATAATAATTTGCTGTCCTAGGAAACTCCCTTATACTATTTGACCCTGACTGACAACACCTGGAAGGCTTTTTTTTTTTTTTTTTCCCCCAGAGTATTTGTCAGGTAAGCAGTGACCTTCTAAATTAACTGTGGTGGCTAAGGTGGAATTAGTATGCACATTCAAAGCACTGACAAAGTACTAGTATCTTCTGCTTTATGGCAGATACCTATTTCACAACAGCAAGGACAAAAGTGTTGAGATAGTATGGAGACAACAGGTAAAATGCCAGAACAGACAGATGCAGTCTCACTGCTTATTTGCCAAAACTAAATACCAACTTGTAAAAAAGGTATTTGAATTAGAAGGAAGACTGAGCAGCAGAAGTGAAAGAAGGACACATTTCTACTTGGCAGTTTATGTTCAAGAAAGAAACAAATAAAAAGAAAAACTATGGCATGAAATGCAAAATAAGGGGAGGCTCTCTTTTGTCTCTGGATACTTTATTATTACCAAAAAATATCTCAGTTTTATAAGCCCTCAGGAAATTGTACACAGGGCTTGCTCTAGAATAAAAATGGAAAACTGCTAGCAAATCTCAGCATTTCAGGCTCTTTGTCACCACCAGCACATACTTGCTATAATAATAACTTCCCACTTACATACCATTTCTTACTATCAAATCACTTGACAAGCTTAAAATTACTAGCTTTTTTCCTCTTTTTTCCAGCCTAAGAGGAAGGAGTGTCCAGAATGCCCCTGCAAGTCTAGAACTCCAATATAAAGCATTTATATACCACACCCATGGGTTACACCTTGAAAAAGCTACAAAATTCAAGCAGCTCCTCTCAGTGAAGGTCAATAGATGCAAATATTCATAGGAAAAAGCACTCCCTTGCTCCTTTTTTCCAAGCATCTTTTTCTCTTCCTACCTGCCCAATTCATCTTCTGCCTCATTAAATAGTACAACCTCTTTCTATTTTTCCACAGAATAAAGGTCTTGTACTTTGTAAAGTTTCTCCCATGATCTCAGCTCCAAAATGTTCTCAATATGAAGAGCCCATCTCCAAAGACTGTAAAACTTTGCAATGTGTGGGATAAACAACAGCATTTATATTGCTCTAAGTGGATTTGAAAGCAATACAGTGACTGCTTTTCCTTCCCTTGGTGTTAATCACTCAAGTTTGCAGTCAACTGCTTTCTTTAACCTCTGCCAGTCTATGTTTCAGCCCACACTACCTGTGGATCAGTAACATAGTGGTCTAGCACCTTTCAAAAAAATAAAAACTTCAATGATAGTGTTGCTGAAAGAGGTGGAATATTGTTGGGAGAAGAGGTTGTAAAGAAGGGGGAAAAAAAGAAGAAATCAAGAAGTAATGATAAGAGCAAAGACAAAATGCTGGAAATATGATGACGTAAAGAGGTGAAAGATCTTTAAATGCAATAAAAAGGGGGGGGGGTGGGCAGAAAAGACAAAATAAGCTTTCAAACCATCATTTAATGTTGTTTTAGCATTAAGGAAAAATTTTACTTCTCCAGTGCTTTGAATAGGCAAATGCATATAATTATTTTTAGCTCACCTTTTGTTTTTCATTCCATTTCTCCTCCCAAATGTAGGGGAGTGGGGAGGGAAGCTCCCAATTTTAAAGAAAGCATGGCATCATCATTTAAAGCTGCAACTCAGTCCTAATGAGAAACCTTTCTCACTTACAATGTTTTATTTACTGGTTTTATTTATTTATTTATTTATTTTTTTATTTTCCTGCATCCATGCAGGAAAAGATGTTACATGTAAAAAACAATGGCTGCTTCCCCCCTTTTCACTTTGGAAAGTGACAAGGAATTTGAGCAGGACTCATATCAATTTTGGATTTTTCTCCATGCCAGAAAAATACAGAACAGCAAGTTGAAACTCAAAATTAATTTGGGGTGGGGTTTTTTTCAATGTTTCTAAAATTGGACTGCTGGTTTCCTGTGGACTCGTTATCACAATGCAATCATGCAACTAACCAGCAAGTCTTTATGCTAGTACATTGCCAAACACTCTAGTCAACAATGCTGAACAGAATCATTAACTAAAGATGCTTATAGCACAGAGGAGTGTTCACCAGTCAGGGAAATTTATCTCAAAAGCAAAATTACACCCCACACTTCTACTCAATATTTTTCTGAGTAACTTGGAATGTAATGTTGCTAACTAACAAGAAGAGATCTTGTATTGTGAAAATAAACTTAAAATCCCACCTCAAATAAATCTTATCCATGTGAAAGAAAAAATACAGCAAACATTGGCTGAACAAATTCAGTTTTCTGTTGCATAGCTCCACGTTAATAAACCAAGAATTATGTAAAAAAGGACAATCTTTTACCCTGCTATTTAAAACAAACAAAGCAGAAAGGACAGCAAACACCTACCTTTTCTTCTTGATAGATGATGACAAAATGTTGTCCTGAATTGCCTTACATTTTGAAGCCTGTTCAAACTGGTAAATTCCATTTTTATTAAGAGTTGTTCTGTTAAAAGGGAGCAGGAGGAGAAAAAGCAATAAGCTTTAAAAGAGAGAACATATTCTAGCAATGCTGTCACATTTACTTTGCTATGACAATAAGATTAATAACCATTGATTTAGCTGAAAACATTACCAAACAAATCCTACGGACTTCTATTGTGAAGCTCCTGTTACTAGAAGAGAGTTTGCTGCTAGGGACTAGAAAATATTTGATTTTTTAAAAATGACCCTATTTCATAGTCTGAATTATATTTTCCACTTTACACTGTAATCAGCAAATGTAATTAAAACTACTCAATATTAACCTCTTGAACATTAAGTTTTGAAGATATTTAAAATATTCACTAGTAAAATATTTAGCAGATGTGATTTCCTTAAATTGTTGATGAAATGTAATATTCAGAGTGAATATAATATATATGGGAAACACCACAGGTGAAGTGGATCTTTGTACTTTGACCTTAGCTTACTGACTCAAGCATAATACTTCCTGCCTTGTTTACTCTTTATTTACAAAGAAAGAACAAATATTTGTTAAAGGAACCAAGGCAAGTGCCAGATAGTGATCTTTAATTCCTGTCTTATTTTCACCAAACTCCTGTGTGGTCCTCTTGCTCTGGGCAGCCGTTGTAGAAGACTGAGATGCAAATTAGTAAATTACTGAGATACCAAGGTCTTATTCCATCCACCTCAGTACATTGGACCTGTATCTAGGTCCAATCTCATACAATCACCCTCTTCTAACATCCGCCTTCCACTCTGTGGATTGCCATTTATCATAAACATTTTTTCCTCTGGCATTATTTTCCTGGCCCCTCACCATGTTCCTCCCTGCCACTTCCCTCTCCTTTTTGCTTCTTTCCACTGATTCACTGCTTACAGAGCCCTTGGACATTGCAGCCTATTTGTCCAAACCAGAAGGAGAAGCACAGAAGACAGAGACGGTGTGTGCTGTTCTTAGAGAACAACTGAAACATTTCTCTACAGAGGTACTCACACACAAAGAAAGGGCCATCCTGCTTTGCACACAATGCACTGTGCTTCTGAACCATCACTGCTTTTACTGACAAGGACACAAACTCCATTGCCTTCACCTGCTACAACATGGAGGCCCCTAGGCAATATGATTTCTGACAAGCTGATTATGGAGACCTTGCTTGGGAAAGATGTCATTTCAAGCCACAGAACCACAGAGTGGCTGAAGTTGGAAGGCATTCCTAGAGGTCATCTAGTCCAAACTCCCTGCTTAGGCAGGGCCACCTAAAGAGGGTGAGCAAGGACTGTGTCCAGATACTTTTGGATACCTCCAAGCACAGAGACTCCACAACTTACCTGAGCAGCCTGTGCCAGTGCTCAGCCACCCTTACCGTGAAAAAGTGATGCCTGATGGTCAGAGGGAACCTCCTGTGTTTCAGCTGGTGCCCACTCCCTCTGCTCTGACACTGAGCCCCACTAAGAAGAACTTGGTTCCATTCTCTTTGCACCCTCCCTTCGGGTATCAATAAGGTCTCTCCTGAGCCTTTTCTTCTTAAACACTTCAAATGAGAAGACTGACTGCAGAAGAAAGAGAAGAATAAATGCTTGCCTATTTTGCTACTGAACTGACTGTCATGGGTAATAGCTGACAGGGAAGGAAAAAAACTACCTTTCTTTTTCTTCCTATTGCCCATGAAATTTCTAGAGCCTCAGTCATCCCTAGCAGCAATTCCCACAGGATGTAGGCTGCAGAGAAGAGAGAACAGCCCTCTTCCCCTC
>VYXF01006061.1:765910-785828 GCA_013397295.1 Polioptila caerulea | reverse complement strand
TTTCAAGCCACAGAACCACAGAGTGGCTGAAGTTGGAAGGCATTCCTAGAGGTCATCTAGTCCAAACTCCCTGCTTAGGCAGGGCCACCTAAAGAGGGTGAGCAAGGACTGTGTCCAGATACTTTTGGATACCTCCAAGCACAGAGACTCCACAACTTACCTGAGCAGCCTGTGCCAGTGCTCAGCCACCCTTACCGTGAAAAAGTGATGCCTGATGGTCAGAGGGAACCTCCTGTGTTTCAGCTGGTGCCCACTCCCTCTGCTCTGACACTGAGCCCCACTAAGAAGAACTTGGTTCCATTCTCTTTGCACCCTCCCTTCGGGTATCAATAAGGTCTCTCCTGAGCCTTTTCTTCTTAAACACTTCAAATGAGAAGACTGACTGCAGAAGAAAGAGAAGAATAAATGCTTGCCTATTTTGCTACTGAACTGACTGTCATGGTCATAGCTGACAGGGAAGGAAAAAAACTACCTTTCTTTTTCTTCCTATTGCCCATGAAATTTCTAGAGCCTCAGTCATCCCTAGCAGCAATTCCCACAGGATGTAGGCTGCAGAGAAGAGAGAACAGCCCTCTTCCCCTCTTCCCATCACCAAGAAATTCTTCCCAGTATACACTCAGTGCCCCTGAGGAAGTATCCAGTCTGTATGCCTCTTGTTGTGGACAACAGTAAGACAACACAATATAAACCTCTATCCTTTCAGTTCTGCAGTGACTTCAATAGATAGTAACAGCTGGCACTGCCTACTGAGAGCTCCTTGGCTGCATTTGCATACAGCTCTTTATCTCACTTTTTCTCAAGGAGTGAAATATAAATAGCAGAAGGCTCTCAAGGCACACAGTTCAGAGCTAAGAACACCACAGATCTCACTTAGGAAGTGCTACCAAATATTCTGCCTACAAAATTTATGTACACAGGTTTATTGCAGCTTGGTCTGAATGGTTCTGTCTATGCAGAACAACCAGGTAGGCCCTTTCCAGTTCTCAAACAAATTTAGTTAGCACTACATCATGCTTCCTCTCTCTTGGTTCTTTAACTCAGTAACCTCAAATGATTATTCTGCAGCTGCAGCTTGAAATAAGAGAAATGGCTACAGGCAAAACTTTAGCTGCCTAAACAGCATCTTAAAGAAAAGGGAAAAACAAACAAACAAGACCAAAATCCAAAAAAACCCCTATTGATATCAGCCAAGTGCCTGCCTGTTACTGCTGCAAATAAGCTTTTCATTATAACTGAAACCTAAGATGTTGGATGCTGATTTGAGAAGTGGCCTGAGCTGGCCAGAAGAGACCCTGTCTAACATGTGAAGGCTCCAGGAAGACCAAGGCAGAGCAGGCAGCTAGGTTTGATCAGCTCCCTGCGAGGTGCAGGCAGCAGCAGAGCAGCAACTCTGTGCAGACAACCATTACAAGTCCTTACAGCTTCCTAACTTATGTCTTGAGATCTGTGGAGCAATGAATAATATTCTCTCACATACAAGCTTTACTCCATAGACTTTTAGTCCTTTTAAATTCAGAAGATCAATGCAAGAAAGTTCCCTCATTTTTTAATACCTAATTGTTTTTTATGCACTCATTTTCAAGACTTGAAATATTCAAAAAAGAGGAAGTCAGAGAAAAAAGAAAGAACAAAATTAATCCCTATTCTGTTTTGTCATTAAAGCCTCACAATCGCTTTTACAGCCACATAATAGATCACCAAAATGCTTCTTCTGTGACTTTTTACTCATAAAATTTACTCAATGCTCTTTAATGTGGTGCAAAAGGTACAAAATTAAAACAATTTATTTGCAGGAGTAAAACAATTTATTTGCAGTAAAATAATTACTCATTTCATTAAAAGTTAAATTTCTGAGTTTATGTTTCACTGTCAGAGTGGTCTCTGCTTCACATGAGAGAAATCCTTTTGCATTTAGATAAAAATGGGTGTGTAAGAGGCAGTCCAGATTTCTACTGCATTATTCACAGCAAAGTTTTGCAGACATCAGACTCAGATTAAATTTCTGCTATTTTCAGACAATTGTATAAGGCAACATTTACCACTAAATGAATTTACCTGACCTAGTGGATGACAGTCTTTGTTCACTACTCAGAGCAGCACTACAACTTCTGCAATGAAATCAATAACGTGCCTAACACAGATATCAGGCTACATTCAACTAATTTCATGAACTATTAAGCTAAATGAGAACTTAAAGTAGAAACATTCTGTTGGCTTGAACTCATAAAACTGATGATACAGGGAAATTTCAGCTGTATTTTCCTTAGGGCTTAGATGTTCTCAAAGCCAATCTTATTGGACCAAATCTGAAAAACAGGGTTTTTTTAATCATATATGAACAGCTTGAGGACCACATACTTCCTATGGTAATTCTAGGAACTCAGGAAGTACACCATCTGTACTTTAATAAATCCACAGTAGATTAAGACCATGTGCCATATTTATCAGCACGTTTTTATTCTATATCTTGCTTTTAGGAAGACAGCAGATTCTCAAACTGCAAAATTGTTTTTTAACACAAGTATTGAATCCACCTGTAGAATAAGAAATATAGAAACTATATGGAAAGTCCTTTTGCTGGTTCTGGAGCATTCAGTCCTGAGACAACAGGGAAACATAGTGCAGGGAATCACCAGACAGAGAGCTAACATAAGCATTCAAGTAACACAGCATTCAAGGGGAGAAGAAATGTACAAGGTACAGGCAGGGAAAGCAAAAGGACACCCTTTAAAAAGCCAAACTCAACCCCAGTTATCAGAGTAGGAAAATGGGATGGGCATAAGATGGAGGAATGGTAGGGAAATAAAAAAGGCAGATGGGAAAAGGAAAACTGGTGCTGTGAGTTATACTATAATGTTAAGATTGAAAGTCCACTCCTCTAGAAATCCCTCAAAATCAGGTGGAAACAAAGAATGTGGGATGAGATATTCAAAATTTCTCAGAACTGAACTGTCTGGCAGCAGTGAAAGCAACAAAAATTTCACCTCCCTAGTAAATCCTCACTGAAAGTAAGGGAAAATCCCACTCATTGGCTCTTCTCTCCACACCCAGCAGAAGCAGTTGTTGCTCTTTTCTATAGCTTGTTGCCCTTGTCTGTCTGAAGCAGCATAAGAGCTCTAAAGATGGTCCAGCTGAGCATCTCCTGCTAAAAAGGAAAACTTCCATACGCAAAATTGCGTATTTCAATCATTCTACCAAAATGGCACTGAATAGCATTATCCAGAATCTGAACAACTTCTGTCTTAATCTCTCCCTTGAAGGGACTAATTTATATTTGAATCTCATCATCTGTTAGTTGAATACTGCTAAGAAAACCCACAATCCACACTTCCCTAGGAAGGGTGCTCTTAAGTACTGTCTTTGACACTATTTCAAATTAAACAGATGATAAGAATATAGTGATTTTTTAAAGTTCACAACACCTTGATTAATAAGGCAATACACAATTTAAATTCTTGGTGAAATAGACTATAAAAATGGCTTCATCAAACCACAGGAGTAAGAATTTGTCTTGAAACATTAATCACAGTAACTGTTAAAGGGACTGATCCTAATATCTTTGTTCAAGTTCCTATTGAGATATTGCTTATCTAAGGAATGTTAAATCCAGTCTTTAACACAAACAGCATCTTTAAATTATTTGAAATACTTCAGTGCATTCACCAGAGTTATGTATAACATCAGATACGTTTTATTTATAAAATCCATAAACTGCATGACAGGTAACATGACAAGCAACATTCAGAGCCTCACAGTAGGTGAAGTGAAAAGAATAAGGTACTTAAACTGAAATCAGGTTACAAGGGCACATGATAGAATGACAGAGCAGTTTCACTTGGACCAAGTAAACAGAAAGAGTCTGGGAAACCTTTCACCACTGTCAGAACACAAATGTGTCCTGGCAGCAGCTTTCAGCTGAACACCTATTCATTTAGATAGAACAAATACATGAGACGTGTTCACAATATGCTCCTAAAATATATCTGCATGTATCACTTGGGAATGAAGGGACAAAATATTAAGAGAGCAGTAAAATTAGTGAAGTGCACCCCCACTGCTGACTAATCTAAACCATAGCAAATTTTTTGTGCAATATACTAGGCTACTCCATAATTGTGGTATTAGCCTGTCTCTTCTTCCCCTTCTGACTGCCTGAATGCAATATTTGGACAGGAGACAGAATGTACAGGTCTCTGTAGCATTGTTAATTAAGTGTAGCTGTTTATTTCCTAGGCTTGCATACAGATCTGCTGCTGAGAGAGGAATTGGAGAAATCAACACTATAGAACACTGTATTAATACTAACTTGTTTACTCATAGCTCCTCAATCACTTCCTCCCACTGTTCAATTACCCCACTGGTCTTTACACTGGGCTTGCCTTGGACCTGCAAAGACAGAAAGCAAGCTGGAGAAATAGTAAGGGAATGCCTTAGAACTGGCAGCACAGAGTAACAGAGTAATGGTGGTCAGTTCTTCAGGGTACTGCTGCCTTGTTACTTTTATATAAAGTATACATAAATAATGCTATTTTCACTTCTCTTGCAGTAGCTGGCATTATTTATCTGCTACATATTTCTGGGTAGTATAATAAGAGCTAGAATTTCTACCTAAATTTAACCTAGCACACCCTAGGCCTCATAACAAAGAAAATACTACCTAGCTTCTCTTACTATTTTCATTTTCCCCTGATAAGCACAAGCAGTACTTCTGTTCTACTATTAATGCAACCCCTACACAAACAAATATGCCTGCACAAACACAGCTGGGGAGAGAGGAAAGGTGAGAGGGAAGACCAAGGGTCTAAAGGTAGGAAAAATGCAAGACTTCCTTTTTTGGTTGTACAGTTGGCTTAGGAAAATATAAATTGTATTTGCAGTTACAGCTTAAAAATTGAGACAATGGTATGAGGCATAGATAGGAGAATTTGCTGGACAGCATAGTATTGCAGTATAAATGATACTGGTTCCATGAATAAATCTGGGGACTACTAGACATATCTTACTAACACTGGCCTTTCTTTTCAGCAAGAAACCCTACTAAGAAGCACAGCAGGCCATGAAATAAGCCCAAGACTAAACTCGCAAGTCGCACTGTAGAGGCAGTTCACATTGCTTCAATTAGCCTAATGCTTAACAAGAAAAAGGGGTAAGCAATGTCCTGTAAGAGACAAACCACATCATCAAGGTTATTTACTAAGACACAGAGCTTCAGAGAACTTTAGGTGCCTGGTCACCATGTATTTAGACACTGCTGCACATAATAGCTGCCTAAATATCTAACAGAGTCTGATCCAATCCCCGGCTTTTCATCCTTTCATCCTTCAGTTTCATCCTTTTAAAAGAATTACTCGAAGTAAAAGAACAGATTAGCTTTCAATACTGCAAGGCAACAGAATAATAGGGCCTTAGAGATTCTTTGGGAGATGTCTGGTTACAAATATGCCTCCAACAGCAAAGGAAATAATGATAAGAAAAAAGATTAGCTTGTGACTGTGAAGATTGTCTAGATTACTTATAATTAGAGGTCAAGGATAGTGCCTAGGATTTTTTTCTTTTCCCTTTCCTGGAAGCATCCCTGCACATCCTCTTACTCTTATGCAGGAAAGGATGTTGCTGTCAATAACACAGCAATGCCATTCAAATGATCGGGGTTGCTCAGGAGAACCATACTTCCCCACTGCACACTGGAATCTAATTCCTATTGACCAGACCATCCATCTCCATCACTGAGGGATTGGTCTGAACCTCCTGAATGAGTCCAGATGCTGTCTGGATCAAACCTCTCCAGCATGGCCCTTAGCCAGGCCCAGTCCAGCTGCTGCCTGGATCAAACCCCTCCAGCAGGGCTCCCTGCCCAGTCTTGCTGCTCTCTGGATGAAGTAACAGCTCCTGGTCAGTACAGACCAGCAGCTCTCTCTCCTTTCTCATAAGCCAAACAAGCACAAACTCCTGTCAGGCCAGCTTACTGAGCATTGTCACTCAGGTGAGAAAGCACATCCACTCTTGGATTCAGCTGGCAAGACATCTCTCCAAAGGCACTACGGTTACAGGAGCTTCAGTAAATTGAAACTTTCTTTGATGAATTATTTACTTGACACACTTTTGCAGTCACTTAGTCATGAAGAAATACAATTTCAGGCTGACCAAGACTAACTTCAAATTGGTGCCAAAATCCTCTATGTAGGATAAGGAAAAATACATATTTAAAATCTCAATCTCACTTGTCCTATTCAAGAGGTTAAAAACACGATATGAAACATGATATTTTCAGACCTCTTTAGTATGTGTTGTTTCTACTTTTCTTGCTGCAGTTGTGAGTGTACTAACAGCAGATGGGAAATAGCTAGACTGCTCTCCAAAGTGCTCTCTGCCAGCATTTCTAGTCAATTCAACTCCATGGTATAGCACACAGAGCTGAGTGAAAGGAGATGCAGCTCAGAAACTAGCAGGGAAGAGTGAGGAGACGGGCCAGGGAGAAACCACAGACAAAACCCAAAGCAAAGTGAAGAACGGAGTAATGGCTACAAAAAAAGCAAAGCAGAACAGTACATACTGCAAAACCAATACTAAGAGGGGAGAGAGAAGGGGGAAAAGGCAGAAAGGGGAAAAATGAGAATAGGAAAGAGAAGCAGGCTAGAAGCTCATACCACCAGGTAGGAACACTTGCAGAATTCTGTTCCTTTTCTTTCACTCCAATTTGAAAGATGCTATAAACTTACAGCCTGTGAAAGTTCTAAGTTTTGAGGGAGGGAGCACAAGGGTCTCTCATCAGAAATACATAAGAAATGCACTGGTAGGGTACACTGCAATCGTTGCTTCAAGTAATATCACTTGCATCCACTTAGGGAAAGCATAGGCTGTCAAATTCAACTAGATTGGGGGAGATGGTGGCCTCAGTAAGGTTAACTACACTGTCACCATTGTCTTCAACACAACCAGGACATCACAGTTTCTGTGAAAGACCCATTTTTAAAGTTCTTTCTAATTTTTATAATGTATTTTTGACCATAATATATATCAATATATATATCATGGTAACTGCAAAGTTTATGAGGCCATATAAAGTAAAAGAGGAAAGCAAAAATATTTCAAAACCACTTCTTATATAGTATTTATCTCATGTGGGGATTACACCACCATCTTCTGCACTCTTAGTTTTCCTACAGTGTGTGGGGACTCAAAAGTGTGAAAACAATAATCATTAGTATTGAAGACTGCATGTAAGGCACAACGTTTTTCACAGCTGATTTTACAAAGTATCTTCACATTAAACTTCACAGTATAAAATAACAGGCTGTAAAGCAAAGATCTACACTGATCTGAAAGGTCAAGACACAGGAGCAAGTAAATGGGCTCCTACAAAGTACAATGCCAGCCCAAAACGAAACAGGCTTCATATATCTTGCCTTCATCCTATAGATTGTAAATGATAAACCTGTATTTTTAACTAAATACAGATTACAAAAACAGTAACAGTTTTTGTAAGCTCCAGCTCCACCTTCCTGGAAAGAAGAAGAAAAGATACCTGGAACATCTCATTCAGCAAGCACTTTTTGCATTGTATGCTAACGAAACTGCTCTACGCAATATTATCAAAACCAGAGGCAGTGACAGCCGTCAAAAAAAGGGCTCATGAGCAAATAATTCATTATAGTTAAAGCAAAGTGTCATTTGCTCTAATAATCTCTAACGCTCCCTCTGATCAAGCTGCCAAAACAAAAGAAAGAATGAACCGGAGCGAAGGTGAATTTCTGCTTTTGTAGACCCGAGCGCACGGACCCACCTGCGGGCGGCCAGCCCGTACCTGTTCTCGGTCTGAGGAAGGGGCGTCAGGGGAGACCTGAGGGCTCGCACCACTTTCGGCGTGACAGCCGCTACTCCTGCCGCCTCCTCCCAGCCCCTGGCAAGCGAGACGGCAAAACAAAGTTGTCAGGACCGGTGATTGAACATCACCCGGCGGCAGCGGCGCCGCTCTCCTGCCCACGACCCGCTCAGAGCCGCCAGCACCCGCACCGAGCCCAGACCGAGCCGGGGACACCGCGCCAGGCTCCACCGCGCCCCGCGGGGCTCGTCCCGCTCCTCCCGCCCTCCAGAGCCGGCTCCGGACCGCGGGCGAGGCCGCCCGGCCGCCCTACCTGGCGCGGAGGGGCGGCTGGCCGCCCAGGCGCAGGAGGCAGCCGCCCAGCAGCAGGCTGCCCAGCGCCGCGGCCAAGGCGATGACAGCCCGCATGGTGCGCTCGGCGGCGGCGCCCGTCGCAGCTACGGCCGCCCCATAGTATTTAAGGGAGGCTGCGGGGAGGGGGAGGCGGCCATGGCAGCCACAGGGTCCCTGCGCTCCGCCCCTCGCCCGCAGCCCTGCGCCGCNTGCCCCGTGGGGGCTGTAGTGATGCCGCTGCTACTTCAATAGCTCTTTATCGGAATTAAAAAATAATACTCAACGTGTCCTATGTTTTATCTTATAAAAGGTATGTTATAAAAATATGTATATTATAGATAAAAATGACCCCAGGTGGAACACTGTGTGCAGCTGCGAGGCCCCCAACATAAGAAGGATGTGGAGCTGTTCGGAGGAGGGCCATGAACACGATGTGAGGGATGGAACGCCTCAGGCTGGGAGAGCTGCGTGGGTCAGCCTGGTGAAGGCTCTGGGGGCACCTGGTTACAGCCTTCTGGTATCTGAGGGAGGCCTGCAGGAAAGCTGGAGAGGGACTTTTTAACAAGGGCATGGAGTGATAGGACAAGCAGGATGGCTTTAAACTAAGAGAGGGCAGGTTTAGATGGAATATTACGGAGATATTTACAGTGAGTGTGGTGAGGCACTGGAACAGATTGCCCAGAGAAGCCATGGATGCCCTATCCCTGGAATTGTTCAAGGCCAGCTGGGATCAGTCTGACCTAGTGGGAGGTGTCCCTGCTTATGGCAAGGGGTGGTTGGAACTAGATGATCTATAAGGTCACTTCCAACCCAAAACATTCTATAAGTCTGTGATTTTCAGTGGTTTGGTAAAGGAATTTTTCTGTAGTAAGCTTGTCTCTTTCTACCTAATGGTACATTGAGTGTTGCTTTCACAAACTACCCATCAGTATGAGAAACCCAGTAAGATGACAAGGTGCCCCCTTTATTAAAAGGGGGTAGAAGAGATGCTGTGACTTAAAGCAGCTTTCAATCATTAGCTGGCTGACACCTTGTTTTTGCAGATTCTTCCCTATCCTTCATGTTTTCTGTATCTGTGAGCATTTCCTTAAGCCTTGGAGTCGCTGCTCATCAAACAATGGCTAGAAAGTCTCAAAGTAAGAGCTCTGCTGCAACTATATTAATGAATTAACACAGACTTCATATTGTGAGTGGTTAGATATGACAATAAGAAGCAGCATGCCTACAGTGCAGCAGAGGAACAGCACAGCACCATCTGTGATTGTGATGTGGTATATGGGGAAACATCTAATGATGTTTTTGGGGGCATTTGTTAGCTTGCTGGCAAGCAGGGCTGTGGGTGCTGGTGGGAGGGAGCTACAAGCAGTTGGCTGGTGTCCCGAGGCGTTGCAGGTATCTGTGCTCATTGCACAGTCCCCCTGGGAGCACAGCTCAGTTATCTTCTTGGCTTTGAGGTACTTAGTTGTAATAATGAAACAAAGCCAGTGTCAAGACTTCTGAAGTCCTGAAGAAGTTTGCTGGTTTGAGATTGTTGTGAATCATAAATGTCTGGAACATGAAGGTGATTCATCACCATTTCCCAAAAGCTTGCCTTGGGCCTATCCTATAAAACCAATTGACACTGTATATGAACAAGCAGGGGGACAACAGTCAAGCTTTTCAAGGTATGTGTATGTTTACTGATCTGCAGATACTAGAAAGATCAATCTGCCATCACCTCTGTAAAACATGAAGGCTCTTGCTTATGTTAGTGGATATCATCAGCTATTTCATAATACCCATTAAATACCCTATGTAATTCCAGCTCTGAATGAAAGAAGACTAAGAATTACAGTCCAGAAAAAGGTTTGGTTTTTGCCCTCACTGTTATTTCCTTCTGCAATACAGTTTTCCCAAGAGTCCTGAGGTATCACTGTCAGCTAATCCATGGGAAATTTAGTGATGCCAATTAAGACATCCTATTTCAAGTTAGGGGTCTGCTGCCAGCACCAGCCTGTAGTATCAGTAAAGCTGTTGGTTTTTTTTCCAAGGTCAGAGGGTTAATCTTTGTGTCATATTAAAGTTCTTGCAAATAAAATGGGAAGATTATAAACTATATGTGTTTGAATTAGACTTGGCACTTGGTGCTTGTTGTTTACTAACAAGTTTATAAACACATATTGATTGATTGTCACAGTATCTTTAAATGTTACCAGCCTTAATTTCCTGGCACAGCAGCTTAGTAGAAAGGTTAAGTGACCCTGCTAAAGGGTGAGATGAAAATCAATGGTGAATCAGAATTCAAATTTAGGAATGCTGGATTCAAAAGACCAAGTTTCTCCTACATGGTGTTACCGTGTCAGCAGTGATGGTGTCAGGTAATGTAATGTAGAGGGTCAAAATGATAAAGGCACAAGTGCCAAAGATGCCACACAGGAAAAGACTGAGACTTATCAGTGTACACAGAGTCTGTGTCCCATCTTGTCATCCTCCTCACAGCTGGAAGCTGCTGCATCTTGGCAGCATCCCCTATCCTCTGATTCCCATTAGCTTCTGAAGTCAGCAGGAATTGATAATTGCTGGCTTGCACAGAAGGAAGAGATCACTAATCAGCCAGGTGGTATCATCATGACTTTGTTACTGAGCTCCTACAGCCCTACTTAGCTGCTAATTTGGAAAAGCAAAATGCAGCCTTGGTTATCATCCATGAAAGGCTGCTGTCCCCCAGGTCAGCAGGATTGCATCTCGAAAGGAGTCTGGTGGAGGTGCCTGTAGAGCTGCTGGTCACATGGAGCCAGCTTAGCCTTCTCATTTCCAGCAGCTAAATCATATTAAGAAGCAATTAATGTTCATTAAATGCCTTCCTAGTGCTGCCTTCTCATCTAAGCAATGGCTGTCATAGGGATATTAGTTATTGCAAATAGGAGGAGAAATGACTGTTACAATTAAGAAGAAGAGAAAGGTACTAAAGATGTTCAGTGAAACTGGAGTCCCATGTTCTGGGGAAGCATGAGAGGCCTCAGAATGAGGAGTTGGTGTGAGACAACTATTTTGGTATTTTTAGTGCACTCACAATGTGAGTGCCTTTAGCAAAAAATCTTCCAGCAAATTCACAAAACTGAAACATATGTGTTTCAAACTGGGAAAAAGTCATTGGTTCATTACATTTCACAACTCCATTTATTTCCACCCACGGTTTTGGGCAACATGGTTTTACATAATGATAAACTGCAAGAACTAAGGTGCCGTCTGTCAGGCTCCGGGACATCCAATGGCCCCAATCATTCCACTAAAGGAAAATCACAAAAAGCAATCCATTTCTGTACCCCATTGAAATAAAAAAAAGTCCAAGCCAAATAATTACCTTGTGTGGCTTTTGCTGCTATGCTTTTTATCTTGCCTTAATATTTTTTCTCTTGATTTTTTCAGGAGAGAATTTTGTGTCCTGTAACTTAAAAATAAGACTTTATTAAAATAATAATTTAATAACTAAATTCAGCCAGCAAACAGTTTGTTGAGATCTACATAAATCTAGCTAAATTATTAGGTGTTTAAAAGCAGTTACATGTACAATCACTTTGAGATGTTCATCAAGGGTGCCAGTGATGACTTACCCAGTCAAGCACAATTTGCTCTTTGGAGAAGGTCAAGGTGAAAAAAATCAGGGCACATGGAGAAGTCTCCAGGACTCTGAGTGTCTCATAAAACGTCATGCTTACAGAATCACAGAATATTGTGAGTTAGAAGGGACAGACAAGGATCATCAAGTACAAGTCTTAAGTGAATGACCTGTATGGAGATTGAACCCATGGCCTGGTGTTACTAGCTCGCAGTTCTAAAGAACAGCAGGACTTGCTTCTTGCACAAAATTAATGATTTTCCACTATAATAAGCTATGGTTTTATATCTGAGTAAGATATTGTGTGTACTTCATTAGATTCCTTTATTTAGTATAACTGAGAAACCAGCTTCTCCTCTTTAGTAATGATGATCCAGCCCAATGGCAGGTAAATTGCCAAAAATTGCATCTTGTAGCATAAGCAAACTTGAGGCCAGGGACTACTGAAAATGAGTTCTCTACTGCCAGCCACTGTGTGAGCCCTCATCCAATTAAGGGCACTGCAGGCATGTGCACATGACTGTGGTTGGGTCTGGTGTGTATGCTTTTCCAAAGGAAGCTGATGGGCCAAGAGGATCTGAATTACAATTAGGTATAAAGGAGGGTTTTAATTCAGAAACTGAAAAACTTGCAAGCTGTTAAACTGAAGGGAGATGATTTTTTTCCCCATTCTCTTTTCTTCCTAAAGGCTCTCAGCACAACATCTTGATGTGACACTATGCAAGAGGCCTTTCTGGGTCAGACTAGAACAGCATGTTCTTCAGGCAGTGCCCAGGGAAGAACTGTGCAGTGATCCATCCCTAGGACCCTTTCTCGGCTTCCAGCAATCAATGGCTCAGGGAATGTCTAAACTAGAGCTAGCTGTGTGTTTAGTTGCCTTTCATGGATTTTTCTTCCATAATTGTGTCTAATTGCTTTTTGAAACCATGTAAACTTCTGGCATCAACAGCAGCTTGTGCTAATGATTTCCATCCAAGATTAATCCTTCCATTACAATTAGCCCAGGAACAATTTGCAAGTCTCTGTTGTTATTTGGAGCTCTGGTCTCCTTTGCTAAAGGAGATGATGCACTAAGTATTCTTTTGCAAAGAATTTTACTACAGTTGAACAAAATAGCGCTGCTGTTAATACAAATTCACAGCATCCATTGCTAGAATTCAGTGGGAGTTATTACAGAGCATACTGTGAATGCAAATTAAAAATAATGCACAACACTCAACCAAATCCTAATGGACCAATGGCACAATGTCAAATACATCAGGAGCAAAGACTTTTAATACAATTATTAAAACCCCAAGCAAACAAACAAAGCAAGTAAATTAGCACTGACAAAAACTGTTGGTGCAACATTTACTTGTCGTAGATCAGCATACAGACTGACTGTGCAGCTCCCAGAGGCTTTTAAAATGCCTGCATGGCTGAAGGGGGAATATACCCCCAGGGATGTCATATAATGGAAGGGTTCTCATTGGGCAATGTGGTCAATGGTTAAGGTAATTAAGTCAAACTAAACATTTCTTTCCACCACTGAGTTTGACACAGTGTGTCCAGCTGCCCATCCTTAGAAAAATCCTATTTGATATTACATGTTTTTTGAAGTGCGTGTATAAAATACATGGTGATAGAAATGACAGGGCATAGTGGAGTCCAGAATCATCTTTTATGATACAAATGATGGGGTTTTATGGTCAGTCAGCATGATTTATGTTTATGAAAAATCAGAGCAACAATTCAGGAAAATAAATTCATGGTATGAGCAAATAGCAGGGATCGCTTGGAAGAAGAAAATAAAGGGACAGGTGTATGAAGGCCTAATCTTGGAACAGGAAGATTATCCCCTGAGTTTTATCCAGGAGGGTGACCTGACTGATCAGCTCCAAATGTCTTTTTGGGATCACAGTGCACTGAAAAAGCTAGAGACCTTTTCCTCTTTTTTTTTTTTTTGTTTTGGCATTCCTGTATTTCCTTTATTGAAATTCAGAGAGCACAGTAAATAGAAAAATAAGGAAGAATCCTTTACCAAAGTATGGAGATAAACTGTTTCATTGCTGTGGAAGAACACCACAGAAGTGGTACAGAGCACTATGAACTCATGGATTGGAGGGTTCTGGAGGAAGAAAGACAGAAGACAGGACCTCTGTCTTTAAACTGGGAAAAAGCCATTAACCTCATTAAATTGAGTTAAAAATATAACTGCCCAGATTGCAGCCTGAACATATTCTTACATAATAGTGATTCTCACAATCTCTTCTGCAGTAAAAATTGTTGAATGTTCCATAGAAACATAGCAGCTGCAAATCCTAGATTCTCATTTTTCTAGCATCAGGTACTTCTGAGGCGATTTGCAGCAGTGAAGTTAACGCTGATAAGACTATGATACAAGGGGGATATCAAAGGAGTGCAGGTGAGGGATGTGGGTGTCAACAATGGGATCAGCCAGACAGGGCTTGTGACTGGGATACCTTGCTGTGAAAAGGAGATCACCTGGAGATGATTTATGTCCCATAAATCATGGAGCTGTGTGGGAAAGTAATTGTGAGGGTGCTTGAGAGGTAGAGTTCGACAAGATCCCTTAGCTCAGGCGCAGCTTTAAGCACATGTTAACCTGGGGCCAGGCTTGAGCTTCTGGTGAAGCACCTGCCAGAGTCCTCTGAAAGCTCAGTGTGTCTCTGAAGTGAAACCTCAGTGTTTACACAGGGCAGGGGGCATATCCATGCTGTGATGAAGAAAAGCAAGACAGTCACTGAACCTTCAGCACATCCTTAAGTTTTAGCTTTTATATTTTTTAAATTCTGTGCTGTTTTAGTGGGAAATTTTAGGTTTCATATTAAGTGCTACTGAGTTCTCGTCACAGAGTAGACAGACAAAACAATTCCTTCTCTAGCTCGATACCAAGGACAACTTTCAGGCCCAAGAACAAAAACAGTGGTGAAGTGAGAAGCAAAAACCAGGAGGATGGAGCTTCATAACCTGAAGCTATGGTTGGACAATTGATTCTAATAGGCTAATGGAACCAGAACTTATAAAAGTGTGGGACCTCATGATCGGGTGTCCATTTTATGACCATTTTGGGGCATCTTTGGTAGGGTCTGGCTGGACTCTTGTGCTGCCCAGGCGTACCCATTGAGGCCTTTTCATAAATCCCCTCTTTATCCTCTTTCTCTGTCTAGTCTGTGTTCCAGGTCAGTGTCCCGAAGGTATCATTGGGAAGAGAGATAATATAGGAAAATAAGCCATTAAAAAAAATCTACCTTCTTAGCATGAAGTAACAGCATTCCTGTTTCAGAATCATCAGTAAAAGCAAGGGAGGAAAAAACTCTAAACAGTTCTTTATATTTGTTTGTCTAGTAACATCTTGAGCCATTTATAAACTGGAATTGAAAGCCTTTACCTCCAAACAGAAATAAATCCAGGGTACTTTAGGAGCTAGTAAGATATACAGACATTTGGGAATGCTTGCTGTAAACCAGAGTTGTCTCAGGTGTCTTTTTTCTCCATTCTGAAGTAATTTTCTGTCTGAATGATGCTGGTTGTAGACCAGAGTCCAAAATGGGCCAGAATATGACAGGATTCATGCCAACATATGAGAGTGCCCTCTCAGCCAGTGCATGACATTGCTGTCCTGCTAGGGAGAGGACTGGCAGTGGGACAGCTGGATTGGGGCTGTCGCTGGCAGCTGCAAAGCAGCACAGCCCCTCTCTGGCACAGGGAGAAAGTTAGAAGCCTTGGAAGGCCTGTACCGTGGGCAGGGGCAGGGAAGGTGACAGGGAGAGGCCAAGGGAGGGAGTTAGGACATTTTCCTTCTCACTGCAAATCATCATCAGTTGGGCTCAACTCTCTCCCTCTCTCTCTTGTCTCTCTCCTCTAAACATGTAGTGCTAGGTATGGGACTTCAGTAAACATGCAGATATCCCACACCTCAGTGACAGGCCTTGCTGATTGTATTGCAGCCCTGGCTCACTTTCATTAGGCTCTGCAAATATACTGCCATTCCTGCAAAATCTGTGTGCTGGGTAAGCCAGAAGCTCTCCTACAGTCCTCAGATAGCCACTTATCTATTTGTCTCCCTCTCAATTACTGCACTTACTACTACTGTACTGTACTGTATCTGGTGCCATTGATGGCCTGGCAGAAAAGAATTAAGGTCTAGCAGAGGGGAAAACCAAATGTAGCTTAGGAAGAATGAGTGTCATCTGAACAGAAGGGATCAATAACAACTCTTATGTTTGGTATTATTTTCAGAATAGGCATTCAGTACCTAGCTCCCAGGTGAGACTTTCTGCAGCTCATGGTCATTTTCTTCTTACAGATCAGCCAACCTAATTTTTGAGCCAACCTAATCTTGAGAGCTTTAACACCCATACCAAATATTTGGACATCCCCTACATGTTAGTTAACAAGTCCATCTAAATAGAATAAGTTTATAAATATATGGTTTGCATACACCATATCTGAGTCTTCTATATTGAACAGCCTTGGCTTCACCAGTAGATCTGAAGAAATCTAAAAATGTATCAGTGTTTGGGAAGAGGACCCAAAAGGGAGAGCAGGAGCAAAGAAAGGAGGATGGAGGCTCCAGGATGGTGAAGAGGTGCACGGGGAGCATAAGGGCTCAGTGTGGAGGACAGGATGGTGTGTGAAGCGTGTGGAGCCTGAGCACTAAGGGCAGAGGGGAGGGAAGATGAAGGCATTTTAACCTGAGAGGAATGCTGATGCTTAAAGTACCATTATCATGTGCTGGAGAGATGTGCATTTTAAATACCAGCATTTAAAATCCTTCTCCTTTAATGTCGTGTTTGCATATTGCATGAGTATGCATTTGACCGAATAGCTGAGTGTGTGTAAAAGTCAATTCTGAAGCAAGGAATCATCACTTGGAACCTGCAGCTGGAAAAAATTTATTCAGGCTCCCCAGATGCACTCAGGCTCAGTTTGGCTGTCCTTAAGAGCAAACTGAGAATTTAACAAGTAAGCAATATGTGAAATTTTTTTTATAACAGTCGGGTATGGTCGTGAAAAACTGAATGAGCCCCCTGCTGATAGCTGACCAGAGAGTACCACAGAGAGCCGCAAGCAGATGCAGCAGCAATTCCCTGAACTGCCCCAAACCACATTACTTGGATCTTCTTTGAGGAGAGACAGTGCTTCAGCCTTTGCACCACTTTTTTCCATCTTGTGTGACGAGAGCCGCAGTAACGTGTAGGGTGGAACAATTTCCCTTTTGGGGGAAAAAACCCAACAACCAACAATCTTTTCACCGGGGATGAGATTGAGACCACAAATTCTGTCTGCATTGGAGGAGCTGGAACTAGCTCCCCTTCTTAACCACAATGAACAAGATTTTCAGCCCTGAATTGCATGTTTGCATTTCTGAGGCACATTAGCATCTAGCTGAAGATGACGTGCAGTGGCAGGTATCTGAAAGATCTGCTACACAGGATATTTGCATGTAGCCTACTGAGCCCTGTAAGATAGGAACCAGCGCTGTCATGGGGCCCGTTTCCTGTCTGGCCCAGTGATGCATGTCAAGATCTGAAGCAAGATGATCTCTGAAAATTAAAAGGTGCCAAGTAATTCAAAATTGTGACATATTGATTTCTCTGCTCAGACACCATATAATTCGTAAAGCTGCAACACGCACTATAACTCAATGTTTGGTCTTTAATGACTGGCCTGGTTATAAAAACTGTTTTATCATTAACTGACATTTTACATTTATTGAGCATGTATTTTATCTAGACTCATAAACAGAGTGCAGGCCATTTTTAACAAACACAAAAATATTTCAGGCTAAACAAAAGCAAGAACACATTACTACGAGTGCACTCCCAATGCATGAGGAGAAGGTGTTGCCAGATGTTCTGTAGGAAATTAGGGAAAGAGGTGTGGGCCAGGGAGATGTGAGTGGAGCATGGACAAGAGCATTGGTAGAGCTCCAGTAGGAACCCATGGCCTGGGTACAAGTTGGCCGAGGTCCTAAGCTGGATGTGACATGAGTGGCAGTGCTTTGAGCTGCACACTCATTCACCCCACATAAAGCAACATCCTAATCACAGACTGCAACAGCTGTTGGAGGATACAGGAAGGAAGGGAGCTGTGTTTTCCCCAGGCTCTGGGTGAAGAAACACTGAAGAAGCTTGGTGGTGGACATGTGAAGATCAGATGTCTCTTGGGTTTTTTTCCTGGTTATAGCATTTTCTGTAGACTATAGCATGTGTAGTCCCATGTTCAGGCAACATAACAGAAAAAGTGACAAAGCTCTTCTTTTGACCTTTGACTGTACTGATCTATTCTGTAATCATAAGGGAAAATAATATAAAATTTGGAAGTTTGGGTTAGATTCCAGAGTCTGTAGGTAGTTACTTTTATTTCAGTAAAGAGAATATTTTTAGGAAATAAAGTAACTTATGAAATATGAAGTTACCTCCTCATTCGCAATTTGGTTTTTTCCCCCATTCTCTTTTCTTCCTAAAGGCTCTCAGGACAACATCTTAATGTGACACTATGCGAAAGGCCATACTGGGTCAGACTAGAACAATGTGTTCTAGAATAGCCTATAGATACTATGTTTACCTAGACAGGATGCAAAATTAATAAATTATGTACAAACAAGCTGGTTTGGCCAGTTATAGGTACAAAACCTTGTAAGGGCTTCTGGTTTTAAAAGGAAGCTGAAATGATAAATTTTTCATTGAAAATATCAACCTCATTAGATGTATTTATGTAGAAGGTCTTTAAGAAACAAAGACACTAAATTTTACTTTTATAGGACACAGATGGCACATTATTGCTGGGTTTCATATTATCAGATACAGTCATATGGAATATATACATCCATCTCTGAAACATTCACCCTGGTTCCATTTATACTTAAATGAAAGATACTCAATTCTGGAGAGAAATTTATCTCATCCAAAAGTGAACATATTTTAAGCTGATATTTATTATCATGTGCGCAAAAACCCCAGAGACACTGTTTCAGCTGCAGGGGAAGTACAGCCCTCTTCTCCTGAGAAACATTTAGGGGAATCAAAAGCATTCCCATCCTTATCTGAAAACACTGATATTTTTTTCATGTATTCAGACATATTATTTTGTGAGGTGGCAGCAAGATTTTAAATGAGTATTGCTTATATAGCCTGGCACACAACTTCTACTAGAGACACAAGGCTAAATCAAGTAACATTTTGACATGGACTAAGCTAGATAGATATAGGGTTTAATTACACATGCATGTTTAATTATGTGGGGAAAATAATTTAGAGACTTAGTACAGTGCATGTTCTCATGACTTTATTGACATCAATTATCCTATCCATGGACACCCCGCTATATTCATGCTATCTACTTAAATTTCTCTTGAATTTGGAGCCAAAATTATCCTTTCCATGTAGAAGACATCTGCCATGCTCACCTTATTGCAGGTGGAATTTTTCAAGCACTTACCACAAAAATCAAAGTCAGTTTTGCTGTTAAATTCCACAGAGAGCAGAATTAGTTGGCAGGAGCTACACAGAGAAATCCTGCATCCAGCAAGATACCTCATCCATCATCTGTGAAGGGCTCTGGTACCCTGACTGGATGACACTGGTATGCAAGGCACTATCAGGGTTGTAGCTCATGCTGTTCATTTTAAGAAAATCACAAAGTGTGCGCTTGCTTTGGGAATTCACCTATCAAAAGTCCATTCTCCTCAAAGTTATAAGAGACTTGGAAGAGTATTGAGTTGATTTTTTATTTGCATTCATGAGAAAAACAATAATTGACAAAAGTCTAGGTTCAAATCAGTGACCTATAGGATCATTTAAGCTCGAAGCCCTCTAGGATCAGAGAGCCCAACTTTTAACCCAGCAGTGCCAAGTCCATCACTAAACCACGTCCCTCAGTGGCACACCTACGTGTCTCTACAGCTCAGATTCTGTCAGGCTGCTCATATTCTGATACAGGGTTGAATGTAGAGCCATAAATGTGCCAGGGGAATGGGCCTGGGCACAAAGAAGCCTGAGAGCCACAAAACATGGTGAGTGCAGACACAGCCCAGCTGTGCAGGAGGCCTTCCTGGGAGGCAGTATGGCTGGAATATCTTAGTTAACAAAGAGGATCTAAACTCCTTAGAAAAAAAATAAAGACTTGGCAAGAGTGCTAAAAAACCTCTTAATCTATTA